>CM068732.1:4588466-4628466 GCA_035136125.1 Quercus rubra | reverse complement strand
ATGTTCAGAGTTAACGGACAGAGATTGAAGCACTATTATGGAGAACAAGTGGAGAGGAATTGTGCATTTATTCCTCTTGGAGATCCTAATTGATGAAGATTGAAAAGTCTGGCTGTAGACTATAAAACAAGTGCTTATGGGAGGCAGCCCATAAAACTTTCTTTTATTCTTTTATTTATTTTTTATTTTTTTATCATTATTTTATTATTATTGTTTATTTGAATAATTTGGATTTTGATGCTGGTTTATTTTGTAGGAATAAAGAACTGAGAAGGGAGGTCGCTAAACTGAAAGAGAGGCAACTGAAAATAAAACTAGGGAAGTTCCTTTCCTTTCTTCAATCTTTCTCACTTTTGAATTACAATGAGGACATTGTTTGGTTTGGGTTTGGGGCTGTAAACTTCTATAGTCTTGAGTTGTTGGATTTTGTTATGAAGCATGTATTTGAGTATAATTGAATTCTTTTTGACTCTGAAATTTGTGATTAAGGATGGTTTTGAGAAAAATTTTCAAAAAAAAATCGCTATTATGGCAGGCAGAGTTTTGTGGGTACATTGATTTAAATCTTTGTCCTTGAAAATAATTGAGCACATAGTCAATTTTTCTTTACTCCATTTTGCTTATAAAGAGAAGGAGTTGAATTAACTGGGTCAAGGAAGTTCAATCTTGCTTTGCTCTAGAATCCGTTGATGGATCCTTGAGGCGAAATCCTAGTTGATACCAAATATTAGAGAAAGGATCTAGGCAATTTTTTTTTTGGTCACAACCAAAAAAGCTTTCCCAGCCGTCCTGATTATCACACCATCATTGTATGGTGTATCTCCATAGTCAACCCCCTTAAGCCTTATTTTACATAAGCGTTTATTTGTTCTTTTAACTACATAAACCATTCCCGTTCTAAGCCTGAAAAGCAATGAATTTACCTTACATTTTGAGAAAATACTTTGGTGGAAATTTGCATTTAAAGAAAAAGTGAAAGGCAAGAATCAGAAAAGGGTTTAAAGTGGTTGAAAATTTGAAAAGGCTACAGGTGTCAAATTCTCTTTAAAAAAAAATCAAAAAAAAAAAAATCACTCCACTTTTGAGTATAGCAGTAATATTGTCATCATATGAGCATATTGTCAAGAAAGAGCTATGGTGTGAATCCTGTGGATATCTCTTTTATTGTTCTTTCTACCAAGTATTTTTCCCAGTTTGCTTTGATTTTCCGTATCCAAATCTTTCTTAGCCCTCACCCTGTGGCCTGTCATTACAACCTTGATTAAAGACCTTTTGATCTTTGATTTTGGTGTTTGATTACATTAGTGGAGAGGATTTCTGAAAATTGGACTTATGGGGTTTAGTTTTGAGAGAATTCTTCTAATTCTAGTTGTTCTACTGTTATCTGAATTTGCTGGTGGTTTGGAGTTAAATTGACTAGTTCACACACACTCAAGGACTTAGCTTTAGGTTGAAGTAAATGCTTAACTCTTGCCTAACAAATTGCTAAATTTTTGATTGATTTTCTTGCCATCTTTGATGTTAAAAGAGTAAGTCACTAGTGTTGAAATCTAAATTCAGATCATGGCTTGGTGAGTGATGATATTGCTCTATGGGGTCTAGCTATAGTGTCTACAGTTGTCTTTTATTTTATTTTCTTTTTGTTTGAGGAAAAACAAAGTTCTAAGTTTGGGGGTGTTTGATGACTTGCATAATTGAGTGTAATTTATCACTTCTCAACTTTAAACTTTACTCTAATTTTATTTATTTTTGTTGATTTTAGACTTCATTATTGTTATTTAAATTTTATTGTAGATTTGAAGAAAATGAAGATTTATTCAAATAAAAGAGACAAAGCAGTTGGAGAGAATAATGGGTTTTGGATGAATGGAGGCTGAAGGAAGATTTTTTTTGGCTTGTGAATTGGCATGAAAAGCGGGTCCCTCTTGGTTTTGAGGTAGGCCGTTTGACTTCAACTTAAAAGAGCAACACGTTTGGGCTGAAGAGAGATTTTTGGGCTGCAACAAGTTTTGGGCTGGCCTTTAAAAACGTAAGGAGAAAAAAAAAGAAGAAAAGAGAGAGGGCTGAAACTGAAAGACAGAGGTTGAACTCGGAAGACTGAGACAAGATATATTTTCAGCATTTATTTTCCTTCGAATCTCCTCAGAAAAATGATGGTGAATTTGTTTATGTTGAATTTAATTTTTAGCATGAACTAAATTTTCTTTATTCTAGGAAAACGATATAATCTAATTCTGAACTATGCTTGCTTTTCTATGTTAATTTGAACAAATTCTCTTCATGTTTGTCTAATTTATTCTAAGCTTATTGCTTCTAATTAACTGGCCATTAATTAGATGATTTTAATCTTGTGATTTGTTGTCGAAAGAGGGAATTATAGGATAGATCTTGAATATTTCAGCATAGGTAAATATAGAGATCGAAAGACTTGTATGAACCTATGTAGTATTAAAATCGTTGGTCTTAATGCTTTCTTGTTTTATTAAATTGCATACTCTTGTGTAAAATGATGAACAAGAATGTTTCTAATTGACTGTCGAAAGAGGCTTTTGGATGAGTTTGGAGATTGCTAACAAACAGAGAGAGTTAAATTAAATTAGCTAGATGAGTAATGCATAGTGAGAAATTAGGTGAAATTGATTTCCTAGAAGTTTTTTTCCCATTAAATTGATTTTTGAGCAACATCTCCTTTTTTCCTTTGCGTATTTTCTTTAATTTGATTTTATTTTAAATTCTAGTTACAAAAACCTTAGTGACTTCTCTAGATAAAATTGAGATTAGCATAATTTTGGTATTTGTCAAAAGTAAGTTACCAATCCCTGAGAACGATACTCTTCTCATCACTTTACTATAAAACTATGATACTGTACACTTGCAGTTTTGCATCGTTCAAAATCCATTATGTAATGTGCAGCACACAAATAGTTTTTTTTTTTTTTTTTTTTTTTGAAAGCAAAATTTTTTTTTGAAAAAAGAAACAATTATTTGTTTCAGTATGGCATTTGGTGCACATAAAAAAAACATATATGTTCAAGAAAACTATATCCTTTAAGCATTTCTTAAGTATTGAGAATCTATTTCAATATATCCTAATTACGAAAATAATATTAAAAAAATCAAACATAAAAAAACTATTCAATTTCCATTAGATGTTTAACCTTACTTAAAAGAATCAATGAAAACATATTATGTTGCAACTGTGTTTTAACTTTTAAGGGGTTTTGAATCTTAGCATAAAGAAATGCAATACCTGTAGCTACTGTTTATCATATTACATATTTATTAATTTATTATATTATATATTTATTAATTTAATGACAAAAACAGAGAAGAAAA
Source organism: Quercus rubra (assembly GCA_035136125.1). Lineage (NCBI taxonomy): Eukaryota > Viridiplantae > Streptophyta > Magnoliopsida > Fagales > Fagaceae > Quercus > Quercus rubra. Next base: position 4,625,130 of record CM068732.1, on the reverse strand, counting down.
GTCATACCTAAGGCCCACTTGTAGGACTTGGGGCAGACCTTAATATCAAATCTGTAAAAAAATTGAAAAAAAAAACAACTTGATGAATTGATAAACATGATGAAGAAGAAAAGAAAGAAAAAATACAAACCAACTTAATAAACATGAAGAAGTAAAGAAGAAAGAAAGAATTTACATATTTATTAATTTATCATATTATATATCTATTAATTTAATGACAAAGATATAGAAGAAAAGTCATACCTAGGGGCTAGGGCCTACTAGTAGGACTTCCAGCAAACCTATATATCAAATTAGTGAAAATTTGAAAAGCAAAATTTGATAAATGTGAAGAAGAATTAAAGAGGAAAGAAAAACTGAAAAAGCAAACAAAAGAGATAAGAGTGGCTGAGAAAACAATTGAGTGACTGAGAAAAATATGGGGATGATGCACTTCAGATCTGTAACGTTAGGTAGTGCTCTTTTTTTTTTTTTTTTTAACTACATCTCATGAGTTATTTTGACATAAACTATATAATAATGATAATGATTCAAACTATTTTACAAAAAAATTTATAAACTGTTGATATGGTAAGTGATTATTGGTAAATGAAAAAAATGATATATTAATGGTGGGTTTAGATGAAAACCAATAAAAAATTAGCTACATCAATATTTTGTAAAAATATTATAAAATAGTTTGTAACTCTAGCATTACTCAAAACTATATCTATTGTGGCATTTATTTGTCACAATAGGGCATATATTATGAAAGATTTACATTGATGAAAACCAATAAAAAATTAGCTACATCAACATTTTGTAAAAATATTTTAAAATAGTTTGTAACTGTAGCATTACTTAAAACTATATCTATTGTGACATTCATTTGTCACAATAGGGCATACATTATGAAAGATTTACATTGCCTTTGTAGAAACACAATATTGTGACAACTATTATGCTTCATCACAATAAGGGTTTTTTTTTTTTTTTGGCTAATAAATTTTATTGGTGGGGATATAATAATTTGTGAATTGAAAAATTTTATTATTTTGGCTCATATATAATCTATTATCACTTCTGGGTTTAATTAATTTGAATATGCACGTTATAAATATATGTTAATTTGATTTATTTAGTTAGTTTTTCTAAATATTATTACATAGTTGATGATTAAATTGGTTATTAGTTGAATATATTATGATTTTTCAATGAATATACCATTCATATATGTATATCCATAATTTTATTAAGTATTTGTGTATCTTACAATACATGATATAAGTACACAACACATTTGCATCACGCGCCATACTTAGATTTGGAATCTAACTGTTGGATTTGAAGAGTGTAATGAAAGGTTAATTCTAGTGAATTATGATTACAATCAAATGGTTGGATTTAGAGAAAGGCGTGGTCAAAATTTAGTTAAAGTTGGTCAAATTTGGTCAAACTTAATGGATGGCCCCGATACCACTGGATTTGGTAAAATTCATATTCAAATCTTGGTTATTAGGATTGAAGAATATGGCGACATATTGGTTTTGATGAATTTAGAGACCAATTAGATGGTCAGATGGAGAGAACATAGCCATATAGGCACACAACACATGTCCATAACATACCATACTTAGATTTGAAATCTAACCGTTGGATTTAAAGATTACAATGAAAATTTAATTCTCATAAATTATGGTCACAATCAAACGGTTGGATTTAGAGAAAGATGCGGTCAAAGTTTAGTTAAAATTGATTAAACCCAGTCAAACTTAATACATAGTTCCGAGACCACTAGACTTGGTGAAATTCATATTCAAATCTAAATCATTGGAATTGAAGAGTATGGTAACATATTGGTGTTGGTGAAATTTGAGACCAATTAGATGGTTATATTGAGATAACATAGTCGTACAGGTACACAATACATTTCCATCACAACCATACTTAGATTTGAAATATATCCGTTAGATTTGAAGAGTGTAATGAAAAGTTAATTCTCAAACGGTTGGATTTAGACAAAGGCGTGGTCAAAGTTCAGTTAAAGTTGGTCAAACCCAATCAAACTTAATAGATGGTCCCGAGACCACTAGACTTGATGAAATTCAAATTCAAATCTTAATCCTTGAGATAGAAAAGTATGGTGACATATTGGTGTTGGTGAAATTTAAGACCAAATGGATGGTTAGATTGAGAGAACATACAGGCATACAGGTACACAACATATGTCCACCATGCGCCATACTTAGATTTGAAATCTAATCGTCAGATTTGAAGAGTGTAATGAAAGATTAATTCTCATAAATTATGGTCACAATCAAACAGTTAGATTTAGAGAAAGGCATGGTCAAAATTTAGTTAAATTTGGTCAAATCCAGTCAAACTTAATAGATGTTCCTAAGACCTCTAGACTTGGTGAAATTCATATTTAAATCTTGGTTATTGGGATTGAAGAGTATGGCGACATATTGGTGTTAATGAAATTTGAGACCAAATAGATGGTCAGATTGAGAGAACATAGCCATATAAGCACACAACACTTGTCTATAACACACCATACTTAGATTTGAAATCTAACCGTTGGATTTAAAGAGTACAATGAAAGTTTAATTCTCGTAAATTATGGTCACAATCAAACGGTTGGATTTAGAGAGAGGCGCGGTCAAAGTTTAGTTAAAGTTGGTCAAACTCAATCAAACTTAATAGATGGTCCTGAGACCACTGGACTTGATGAAATTCAAATTCAAATCTTGATCATTGAGATAGAAGAGTATGGTGACATATTGGTGTTGGTGAAATTTAAGACCAAATGGATGGTCAAATTGAGAGAACATAGTCATACATGTACACAACTTATGTCCATCACGCGCCATACTTAGATTTGAAATCTAGCCGTCAGATTTGAAAAGTGTAATGAAAGGTTAATTCTCATAAATTATGGTCACAATCAAACGATTGGATTTAGATAAAGGTATGGTCAAAGTTTAGTTAAAGTTGGTCAAATCCGATCAAACTTAATAGATGTTTCTAAGACCACTAGACTTGGTGAAATTCATTTTCAAATCTCGATCATTGGGATTGAAGAGTATGGTGACATATTGGTGTTAGTGAAATTTAAGACCAATTGGATGGTCAGAATGAGAGAACATAGCCATACAGATACACAATACATGTCTATCACGCGTCATACTTAGATTTGAAATCTAACCATTGGATTTGAAGAGTTTAATGAAAGGTTAATTTTCATAAATTATGGTCACAATCAAACGGTTGGATTTAGAGAAAGGCACGGTCAATGTTTAGTTAAAGTTGGTCAAACCTTGTCAAACTTAATAGATGGTCCTGAGACCACTGGACTTGGTGAAACTAGGTTCATGGGAAGGTTTTTAGTGGATTATTGGGTATTGGAATTGTTGATAGAAAATTTCAATAGAGAAATAATTTTGAAATATGATGAACATCATGTTAACATTGACTTAGGTAAAGTTGATTAGGCAAAATGATGAAAAAATTTATTATTTTGGCTCATATATCATGTATTATCACTTCTGATTTTAATTAATTTGAATATGTATGTTATAAATATATTTTAATTTGATTTATTTAGTTACTTGTGGTAAATATTACTGCATAACTAATGATTGAATTGGTTATTAGTTGAATATATTATGAATTTATAATGAATTTATAAATTCATAATATTTATAATGAATTTATTAGTTTGGTAAATATTGACTAATACCTTTCTTATGACATATGATACAAAAAAAAATCAAAAATTGATTCACGATACGATTTACATTTTGATAATTATGGGTATTAGTCAGTATTTTGAATGGAATCAAAACCTTCTCAATTTTTGTTATTTTATTGATTTCGAGTTTCAAATGGGTAACATTATGGTTTGAGAGTATTCTGAAGCAACAAGCCCTCCCTTCTCTCTCTCTCTCTCTCTCTCTCTCTCTCTCTCTCTCTCTCTCTACGAATTTGAGAGTTTTAAATTATTTTGTAGGTTTCAAGGTTATTTTGGTCATTATTTAAGTTTGGGGGGTATTTTGGTCATTTTGACAAGGCCAATGGTATTTTAATCATTTCAAATATACTAAAGGAATTTATGTCATTTTAAATATTTTAAGAGGCATTTGGAGGATTTGATAAATAAAAAATATATCAAAATTATTTTAGCCACATATTAGTGACGACAATCTTTGTTTTCATTAAAAGATCCCATATAGTGACGACCTGATTCGTTGCTAATATATAATTTGCTTCCCTCCAATAATTCCCACCACTTTTTGATAGTGAGAATTTTTCCCTCCATTATATTTTGGTAGATATATTTGCGACAACATTTTGTGTCGTTGCTAAAAGGTGATTATCAGAGACGACAAATTATATTGTCACTAATAGCCTTCTAATAGCAACGACCAATGTGTCATCGCTAGTAAATAAAGTATATATATAATATATTTACTATATAATTTTGGCCACATATCTGCGACAATACACAAGGTCGTTACTAAAAATGATTATTAGTGATGATAGATGTTGTTAAAATAAACCTTATTTTAGCGATGTAAATGTCATCGCTACAAAATTTATTGTCGTTGCTAAAAGTTTCCCTTCATTTTCCAAAAATAAATAAAATTCCCTCCATAGCGTTAGCAACGACTTATTAGCGACTACCTTTGTGTCATTGCTACTATGCACTTATTAGCGATGACTATATATTATCGTCACTAATGTGTGCCTAATAGTGACGATTTTTTGGTCATCGCTAAAACATTGGTCGCAAAAGACCAAAATTCTTGTAGTGACTCCTAATTATCTTTTCAAGGATTCTTAGGATGCATCGGATTGGTGTGTTCCCACCTAGTATTTGTGATGATCGATGTATCAATATGAGGTATTTGTGACTTGCTTGGTGCACGGGCGAGATGTCATGATAGGTATTTTGTGAGATGAAAAGTGTTTTTCTTTGTGTGCTTCATTAGGCAGCTATAATCTGGCAATAAGGCTCGAACAAAATTTATCTCCAAACTCTTCAAACTTATCAAATATCTTTATACTGGGGTGAATTTTGAAAACCTAATCATTGGATTATATGTTTGTAATATATCATTCATGATTACAAAATTTCAAGAAAATCAAAGATCAATTGCTATGTCATCAAATAAATGTAAAAATTTCAAGTTTTTGTGACATAAAATTTTATATAAAAAATAAGTTTATTGATCCAATAGTAAATAATATTTTATTTGAACGAAATTTAATATGCATGTTAAGAACATAAGGAACATGAAATTCAATGGTTAGATTTTCAAAATTCACATCTAAAAAAGAAATATAAAAGAAATTTGAAGAGTTTTTCTTTAAATTAATTTGGAGAAAAACTTTGTTCAGCCTTGCCATGGTCAAGCAACCAATGGACAGTCAGTTAATTACATACATGGCAGTCATGGATGGCCTAATTAGTTACACTTATATGCGAATGGACAATCAGTTATTGTTGAAAGAGACCAGAGAATAACACATAATCCACATGAATAGATTCAAGATAAAATAACTCCTCTCAGACCATCTCTTATAATGGTTTTCCATCAAATGGTTCCGGTTTAGACATGTCAGGTGTAGTGCTCATATTTGATTATTAAGTAGGGCAAATCACTTCTTAAATTGTGGGAAATATAAGGGTGGCAGCTTTAGGAATTTTTCTCAGAATGTTCCTTAAAAAGTATAAATTACACAATTTAATAAAAGAGAAATTCATATATTGACAACAACAACAATCAAAAAACACGCAAATACATAAAATTTACAATTTCCCTTTACAAGTTTTCAAATTTTGAAATCGTTGCATCATAGTCTCATTATCAATGCTACAAGCTATATGTCTTTCAATGTACACAACCAAGCAATATTATAATTTTTTGGGCTTGCTATGTTATAATATATATATATATATATATTTTTTTTTTTTTTAAGATTTTAGTTCAAAATTTTTTTTTTGGGCTTTTTCTTTTTGCTTGAAAGCCCCAATATATTGTTAAGTAGAACAAATTATGGAGCAAAATTTAATTTTATTGGTATAAAAAAAAAAAAAAAAACTGAGGATGTTCCCAAATTGTTTTTTGAAGGGTAGACAAATATAAAATTTTAAATTATTTTATATATATATATATATTTCAGGTCAAGGTGGTCCTATGACCACCCTGGCCTTCAAGTGTTGCCACCCCTAGAAATATATGAGACTAATTAACAAAACCAATAGAGTAAATTCAAGAGATTAGAGAAAACTTATCGATGATAGAGAGAGTCGAGGCGTGAAACTCAATCTACTGTCCTAAGAAGTAATTTCGCCCCACTAAATGCAATTTATCCTTGGTGCAGAAATGGCTCTGATGATCACCCCCAGGATTCAATGGCAAGCTATGGTTGTGTGCACTCACAAACCAAAGCTTTGAACTGTATTAATGCCCACAGAAATTGAAGGAAGAGTTAGACATAGAATTATGAATTTTGTTGCTATTTCATATGTATTAAGAGACATCCTTATCTCGATTTTTATAAGTGTATAATAAGGTTGACTAACACATCTTTGTAAATTTGCCATGATAAACGTCCTCCTAAAATTTCTCCTTTTAAACTTTTCTTTCATAGCTATAGAATTAAAGGTTGATTGCTGTGTCTGTGTATTTGTGATTGTGTCGAGGCAAAGGAAAGAGCATGTTTTAAGTTAAAATAAGAAATAAATAAGAGAAATTGGTGGACCAAATGATCCGATGATAGAGAGGAGAATTTAATACTATCCTACCCTAACGTGAAGTCAGCTTGGGTCTTAAATCACCCAGCTATTATTCTTTAATTTATTTTTGAGTCATGCTAACGAGTACCTTTAGGGTATTGGTAAATAATTCAGTTAAAGAAAGTTTTTATGGGAAAAAAAAGGGTCATTCTATGGTACCCGTTTGTTTTTTATGGGGGTATGGTACCCACCCATATCTAGACCATTAATTCTAAAGGTTTTAATCTTGGCCGTTTAACTGAGTTTTAGTGGCTTACCAATTACCGATAGAACAAATTATAGTATAAAAGCTGGAAAAAAAAAAATGAAAAAGAAAACAAATGTTGCGTTCTCTCTCTTGTTCTTTCAATTCAGAGGCAATGTCAATGAAGATGATGCTTGAGACTGCTTCCCTGAAGTTCAAGATTGGCAAAGTGTGAACTCTAACTTGTTTTTTTGTTTGAAATTTCAAACTTCGTTGTCTTCTTTCTTTATTTTTGCATTTTTTTTGTTTCGTGTATTTGAATGAATTTGGAAGCCTAAACTCCCTAATATATGGTTTTGGTGTTTGGATATCATTGATTTTAGATACTTTGGATCCATTACTAAAGCACAATATTTCAACATTAGTTTTTTAGCATAGATTTCTTGGAAATAATTTTTTTTTTGAACACATCAATTTTGTTCCCCCTTTTCTTGTTTGTATTAGTAAATTTTCGAGGCTTACTTTTCATGATCTTGTTCGTTTATCTTGTGGTCCTTGGTTCCCATGAATACAATACACACACATACTTTTCTCTAGTTCTAGTGCAAGTTGTATTAGTTTGCAAGTTGACATTCACTCATTGTAAAATAATTGACATTCTCATAAGATCTTGGTTTGTTTGAATTGGGAACTAGTATCTTGTCTTAAAATAAGAGACATGGGGTTCAAATCCTGCCTAACCAAAAAATAATTGGTGTCTTGCCCTGATGATAGAGAGCAATTATCATTGAGTGGATGCTATAAGTAAATTATATCCCATGTCTAAAACGGTAGTACCTTTCCTCAATTAATGCTGCGCTATTTTTTTTTTTTTTCTTTAAATTGCATGTGCACGTGATTGTATCTTCCTGGGCTGTTAAGATTTTTGGTAGCCCAAGAAGATTGATTTTCTTGGAAGGGGTTGATACTGTCTAAACTGTAATGAAAAGGGGGTTATAGAAACAAGCACAATTTCTTAATAAGGAAATACAATAGTTCATCAAATTAGGTTGTCTAGTGAAAATGCAGTTATGTATGCATAGTTTAAAGTAATAGAGTTTAACCTAAAACAAGAACTGGAGATAGAGAGAGAGAGAGAGATTTGCTTGATAACCACCTTGATAAAAATTCTGATTTTGATTATGATAACCACCTCTATAGGATCTTCCTCCTCTGCCTTAATTATTGGTTGATCTACCTCTTCCTCTGTATGCTTGGAACTGACCATTAAGGATTGGAGGAGACGAATTTGGCGTAGGTCCTTGATCAATCATAGCCATATGAATAGGGTCTTTGATTAGCTCAGAGGCATGCTTTAGTGATTTTTCTTCAGAGGTGAGAAGAACATGAACTTGTTCATATCTTATAGGATCGTCCCTGGTTCTTAGAGCAGAACTAAAGGAATAGTACCCTTGTGGCAGTCCATCAAGAACAATGTGTAGAAGCTCTTCATCTTCAATATGAACTCCTACTGTCACCAATTTGTCTCTGCAATCTTTGATTTTGGCCAAGTTCACAGCAATATAATCATTGTTCTTCCTAATGCTATTTAACTATTTAGTTCTCTCTTCAAACCAAGAATGTTAGATCTAGACACAGAAGTATAGCACCTTTCCAAAGTATCCCATACACCTTTAGCTATAGTTTGCCCAAGAACAAGAGAAAGAGATAAGTGATAAAACGTAGCACTGATCATTGACATTAAAGCTCAATCTTTTTTATGCACTATTGAAGAAAATCTGGATTTTCTTGTGTGGTAGGCAATCCCTTATCATGACTGAAAATTTTTTCTGGACATGGATAAGAACCATCAACAATATCAAGAAATGAGTAAGCACTTAGAGTAAAGGTAATCTGAAATTGTCTTTCATTTTAATTACTGTTGTGAAATTATTTGGCTCGCTTGTTTCCCTCGGTTTTGTGCTTAGGACTTGAAAGTTTGATTTAATAAAGAACGTAACTTTCACTTCATTTGTGTGTTTTGTGTTGATTTTGTTCCTCGCTGGTTTCTTCCTTTTAGAGTTATGATTTTTGTCCACTAAATGTAAAATGTTCATGACCCCTGCTGGTAAAGTAAATACTCTTTGTTTATAGTTGACAAGTTATTACTTGATGCCTTCTGCAAATATTTGTTGATTTTATGTGGTTCCCTTTTTATTGTAAGCTACAGGCTTTAGTGCTGTTATTTAATTTGGATACTAGTAGGGTAGACTGACAGGTATGCATATGTATTGGCTAGCTTATAATTCTGATCACCTTCTACTTATAATATTTTTTATTTTGATTACTTCTTGATATTGAAGATGTGGTATTTTTCCAGTCAAATGCAATGTGGCCTCCTTTTGGGTTTGCTAGGTAAAAACTAAGAGTTGTATTGTTGTTGGAAAATCATCACTAGGAGGCCTGATGCCTCTTCTGTTTATGTATTAAGTACATATAATGAGAGCTTATTATTACTTGATTGTTAAATGTGTGGCAACATAAATTGTGATGTAGGATTTAAAATTCTAAGTTGCTTCTGGTAGATTGGCACCGAATTTTTTGTTATGTTGAGAGGATTTGTTGTAAATTAGGTTCCTTTTTTTGAAGTTGGCAATATGTGGCCCTAAATAATAATAATGCTACGTTATACACTTAATAAGAACAATTTTTTTCTCTGATAATAATACATGCCTGTTTATAGGCATGATATGCAAAGAAGATGGCAAACGTGTGGGAGGCACTTGCAGAAGAAACCAACACATGTGAAAGATGGCAGCTGAAGTATTTGGTTGTAAATTTTTTTTCTTCTTCATACATTCCTTTCTACTTTTTCCCTGTATTTGGCTGGAATTTTCAAATAGCTTATAAAGTTGAGTTGTTCATAAACTTCATATCCTTCTTTGGGCTAATATAGTTGTCCATATCCTCCATTGTGGATGTATTCATTATTCAATAGAGAAAAGTATTTGCGATTTATTCTTGTTGCTTTTCTCTAACTTTTAAGTCATTTTAGATTCTATTAGTCTTAAATTTGTGATTATCTCAGCATTGCACCAAACTTAGAAGCCCATTCTCTTAAAAATTTATTCTTTGAACTTGGTTTGAAGATCTAGGCATCACTATTGTTAGAGGCATCACTATTCTAAGCGTAGTCTTATGGAACAAAGTTGCTAAAATTAGTACCTATGTATATAATAATATTCTTTTTTTAAATAATTGGGTTGGGAGGGGGGGGGGGGGGGCATTGCCCCTGAACATCCAAGTCTCTCTCCGTCCCTAGTTGATACTGCGTAATGTGACGATTGAACCTTTAAATGTGAGTAAAAAAATAAGGTTATCATCGAATGTAATAACAATACAGTCAGATATGATGTTAGTACTGCATGATATTAATATGGAACTGTCAAATGTGGGTAAAAAATAAAGGTACCACCAAATATAATAAAAGTATTGTTAGATGTGATGTTAGTACTACTTGATGTGAAAATGGAACCATTAAATGTGAGAAAAAATAAGAAAACCATTGAATGTGACAAAGTACGATCACATGTGATGTTGGTACTGCATAATATGATGATGAAACTGTGAAATGTGAAAAGCAAAATAATGGTCTCACTGAATGTGACAAAAATACGGTTCAACATGATATTTCAATCCTTTCTAAGGTTTTCAAGGTCATTTCAATCATTTTTTAGGTACTAAGGGTATTTTGGTCATTTTTAGATTTCTTAGTTATTTTTTTTTATCATTTCTTATATTTTAAGATAATTTCTGTCATTTTTTAGGTTTTAGGATCATTCAGTCTTTTTTTTTAAAGTACTAAGGTTATTCCAGTAATTGTTGAGGGTTTCGGGGATATTTTGGTTATTTTTAAGTTTTACAAGATATTTTGGTCATTTTATAGGTTTCAAGGGTATTTCGAAATTTTTTAAGGTTTCAGTGTCATTTCGATCATTTTTTGGGACTCTAGGTGTTTAAGTCATTTTTTAGATTTAAGGTGCATTACAATCGTTTTTTAGGTTCTAAGAGCATTATAGTCACTTTTTAGTAAATGATATGTTGGTACTACCGAATATGACAATGGAACCATCAAATGTGAGAAAAAAAATAAGGGAATCACCAAATGTGACAAAAGAACAGTCACATTTGATGTTGGAACTACACAATGTAAGAATGCAATAATCAAATGTAAGAAAAAAAATAAAGGAACCACCAAGTGTGACAAAAGTATAGTCACTTGTGATGTTTTTACTACACAATATGATGATAGAACCATCAAATGTGAGAAAAAAAATAAGGGAACCACCAAATGTGACAAAAAATACCGTCAAATGTAATGTTGGAACTGGATAATATGAGAAACCGTCAAATGTGAGAAAAAATAAGGTTAATACCAAATGTGACAAAAATACTGTCAAATGTGATGTTGAAACTGCACAATGTGAGAATAGAATCGTTAAATGTGAGAAAATATATGGGAACCACCAAATGTGACAAAATAACTATCACATGTGATATTGGAACTGCATAATGTGATAATGAAACCGTCAAATGTGAGAAAAATTAAAGGAACTACCAAATGTGACAAAAGTACTGTAAAATGTGATGTTGGAATTGCACAATGTAAGGATGAAACCATAAAATGTGAGAAAAAATATGGGAACCACTAAATGTGACAAAAGAACTATCACATGCGATGTTGGAACTACATAATGTGAGAATAAAATCATCAAATGTGAGAAAAATTAAGGGAACTGTCAAATGTGAAAAAAAAAAAAAAAAAGGGAACCATCAAATGTGACAAAAGTACTATCAAAAGTGATGTTAGAACTACACAATGTGACAAAAGTACTATCAAATTTGTAGTTATCATTTTTTTTCAAATCTAAAAAATTTGGAAAATTTCAAACCAACTGTACAGTACATGAAATGGGTTTCAATCGTCACCGTGTAAAACCCCTTTCCCTGCACTGACGAGGAATCGTTCATGGCTTAGGGATCTGTTTCTTCTTTTGTGGTCTTGCTTAGGCTTTTGTTTAGTAATCGTCACTCTAGATAGGTTTTTGTGGATGGTTTGGACGAGAAGAATTTGAGAGACAAAACTGGAGAGAAGCGTAGATTATAGAAAAACCGAGAGAGAGAAGAAGAAAGTCAAAGATTCAGAAACTGAGAGTAAAGATTGAAAATTTTTTATTATACGAAAGTGCAGTATGGTGGTACTACTCAATGTAAAGATAGTACCATTAAATGTGAGAGAAAATAAAACTATCAGGGAATATGATAAAAGTGCAGTGACATGTGATGTTGGTGCTGCACAATGTGAGGATAGTACCATCAAATGTGAGAAAAAAATAGGGGAACTACTGAATGTAACAAAAGTACAGTTACATGTGATGTTGGTACTGCTAAATGTGAGGATAGTACCATAAAATGTGAAAAAAAAAATAAAGGAACCATCAAATGTGTCAAAAGTACAGTCACATGTGATGTTGGTACTGTACAATGTGAGGCTAGTACCATAAAATGTGAGAAAAAAAAAAAAAGAGAACTACCAAATGTGATAAAAGTACAGTCATATATGTGATGTTGATATTGCACAATGTAAGGCTAGTACTATAAAATGTGAGGAAAAAAAGGGAACCATCGAATGTGACAAAAATATAGTCACAGGTGATGTTGGTACTGCGCAATGTGAAGATGGTACCATAAAATGTGAGAAAAAAATAAAGGAACCATCAAATGTAACAAAAGTACAGTCACATGTGATGTTGGTACTGTGCAATGTGAGGATAGTACCATCAAATATGAGAAAAAAATAAAGGAACTACTGAATGTAACAAAAGTACAGTTACATGTAATATTGGCACTGCTCAATATGAGGATGGTACCATAAAATGTGAGAAAAAAAATAAGGGAACCATCGAATGTGACTAAAGCACAGTTACATGTGATGTTGGTATTGTGCAATGTAAGGCTGGTACCATAAAATGTGAGGAAAAAAAAAGAAGAGAATCACCGAATGTGATAAAAGTATAGTCACATGTGATGTTGGTACTGTGAAATGTGAGGCTGGTACCATAAAATGTGAGAAAAAAAGGGGAACCACCGAATGTGACAAAAATACAGTCACAAGTGATGTTGGTACTGCGTAATGTGAGGAAATTACCATAAAATGTGAGAAAAAAAAAAAAAAAGGGAACCATTGAATGTAACAAAAGTACAGTCACATGTGATGTTGGTACTGTGCAATGTGAGGATAGTACTATCAAATGTGAGAAAAAAAATAAAGGAACCATCGAATGTAACAAAAATAGTCACACGTGATGTTGGTACTGCACAATATGAGGATGGTATCATCAAATATAAGAAAAAATAAAGGAACTATCGAATGTGACAAAAGTACAGTCACATGTGATGTTGGTACTACGCAATGTGAAGATAGTACCATCAAATGTGAGAAAAAAAAAGAGAACCATCGAATGTGACAAAAGTATAGTCACATGTGATGTTGGTACTGTACAATGTGAGGATGGTACCATCAAATGTGAGAAAAAATAAAGTAAATACCTTATGTGACAAAAGTACAGTTACATGTGATGTTAGTACTACACAATGTGAAGATGGTACCATCAAATATGATGTCTTAGTAACCTGATATAGCAAGTTGCCTACTAGTGGATATCGTACCCCAAAAAAAAAGGATGGGTACGCTAGAATTATCCTATTAACCAATGCCCTAAGAGCACTAATTAGCATTTCCCTTTATTTTTTCTAATTTAATTTGAAACTTTTTAACATTAGTGACTAATTCCCCTATTATTATTATACTAGGTTAAAGTCTACTTGGAGTTAATAACTACTCTTTTGAATTTCAAGCGTAAGGGTTGGGAAATAGGACATACATTGAAAGACTAGAAAGTCGAGGCTGAGTGGGCCACATGCCAAGAAAGGATCTCCTAATTATGGATTCATAAGCAGCAAAGGATTGGTATGTTCTCACCTAGTACTTCGTAAGAATCTTGCGATGCTTTGTGTATCTATCATTTTTTTTTTTTTTTACTATTACTGAATAAAGACTATAAATCTCCCATCTTTAATTAAAAAAGGAGAAAAAAAAAGTTTACACGGTTAGATCATGAATGATTGCATCAATATGTTGATCTTCGGTTCCGGTTAGACAGCCATGAGTTGCGGCGTGCCATGACGCGACGTGTTGCCACTTGCTAGCCAACCATGGTGCACATACGGTATTCGTGAGATGAAAAGTGTGTTTACTTGATCATAGCTCTCAATCTTTAAAAGATGGGGAACAATGTTTTTGGACGACACTTGCTGCCATGGTTTATGCTTAATTTATATGCTTGGGAAATTTGCTGCCAAAGTGCCAATAAGCGTTTTGTGAGTGGAAAGTCATGGGCTGTAGCCTAGACAGCTATAATTTGGAGCGCGCATGGTGCCTGGAAGCCAATAAGGCTTGCCATGGTCAAGCAGCCAAGGTTTACCGCGCATGGCTGCCATAGATGGGTGGTTAATCATGTTCTTACTGATCAGCCATGATTGAAAGAGACTAGAGAAATAACATATAACATTGTTTTACCAGATCATAAAACGAAACGTTGCAGGGTATAATGAAATATATATATATAGCTGTTTTTTTTTTAAATCAAAAGCATTGGGCAGATAATTGTTCTAGAGAAGCAGCATTATAGACAGCAACAAGCTTGATGGACTAACGGGACATATATTGCACCACTTACTCTACTCATCTCATCAGGGGTTGTCAATGGCATCAAGGTCCATGTGTGATTGGGTTAGGGGCTGAAGGTGGGACTGGACCTTTATTAAGTGAAACATATTCACCACCATGAACCCTCGGAGCAGCACTCATCACATGTTTTCCTATGTGGGAAGGAGGGGAATATAGAAACGGGGGACCTCCAGCTGGAATCTCTCCTTTATTGGCTACATATTGCTCTTTGACCAGTACTGCTTCAAAAGTTGAACTGGATAAGGATTGCTTCTTCCTCCTCTCCACCTCCATGTTTGGATTTAGAGGCCGAGCTTCAGATCTATAAGCCAAAAATAGAACAATATTAGTATTAAGTACACGCAAAAAATTAAATAGAGAAAGGTAGTTTGCTAAAAAAAAGAAGACTTTTAGAATTTTTTTTTAAAAAAAAAAAAAGTAAAACTGTGATAATTTCATTGTGAATACTTTAACATGATATGGACTCATTGGGTCTAGTGAATAAACAAATTATAATCAACAGATGAAAATTTTGATAGTAGTAATAACGTCATATTCCTTTTGTCTTCACTTGGAGAAATTATAAGATTTTCATGGTGGATAAGTGACGTGATTCACTATTCCATTAAAAGACTTCTACCTATTTAAAATTGCTAAATAAATTTTTTTTTTAAACAAAAACTAATTACTGACTCGGTAATTTTAAACAAGTGAGAGTTTTTTAGTAGAATAGTGGACAAATGATGTGGTCCACCAGAGAGCTGTATAATTTCTCCTCCACTTGCTACTAGTCATATTTAAAAACATTATACAATATTAATAGCCTCTAAACACGCATGTTGCGCGTACTCAGAGATTCTTCTATTTTTTTGAGTAAATGTTAATAATTTGTATTTATTATAACTTGGAAATATATATATATATATATATAGATATTTTTATTTATTTTTCAAACAAATAAAAGAGATAAACAGTAATTGTAATTTATTTTTTGAACGTGTATTTGAAAGTGGTGTAATGATATAAAGAAAAGTTTGGGTATGGAGAGTAAGATTAACGTGAGGGGAAAGAAGGTTAAATTTTAGAATTCCTCTTAGTTTTTTACTTTTTAATTAGGAATGTTTTACATTTACTTTTATTTGGATGAAAAATGAATAAAAAAATGCTAAATTTTAGGATTTCTCTCTTTTTTTTTTTTTTTTAATTGGGAATGTTTTTCATTTACTTTTATTTGGATGGAAAATGAATAAAAAATGCTAAATTTTAGGGAATAAAAAGATGAATGTAAGGGGAAAAAAATCCTAAATTTTAGGAGTTCTATTTTTTAATTCAAGTTAAATTTGTTATTTGACATTTATATATGACCATATTTTTAAGAGAAGTTACCCTTCATTAATGAGAGTATTTTTAAATTACATAAAAGTTCAATTCTAAGAAGAGAATCTTCTTATATGTAGTATATAAATATATAATATAAATAGGTTGCATTACTAGTTTGACCATCAATTATTAACTAAAAATTAATTTAGTCCCTTAACTATTAATTATCTCAATTTATTCACATTTTTTTTTTTTTGTGGAGAAAATCTCAATTTAGTCACTTAACTTTTAAAATCAAGTCAATTTTATTTTTAAATCTCTTTCTTTTTTAAAATTTTAATGTAATTAATAATTGATATTGAACTAATTAATTTCAAATTTTACACTTTCTATAACAAAATTTTTATGTATATTTTATTTGTCACATCAATTAATTAATCCCATTAAAATTTAAAAAGTAAAGAGATCCATTGGTAAATTTGGCCATATCTCATACTTCATTGATATTGTTCAATAGGTCATTTATTATAGATTGAAAAAAAAGAAAAGAAAAAGAAGATATAATTATGAACTACTATTTCATCTTATTCCATCTTATCACGACTTCTCACTAATCATATGGTAAAAGATCTGTTTTTAGAAAAAGAAAAGCTGATGTTTCCCACGCACCCCACATGAAATATATTCAAAAAGAAAAGAAAAAACTCTAATGAGAATTGAAGGACAACAAAGTGAATCCATGCAGCTGTGAAATCAGTTCATTATGAGTGAGAGAACATTGCTTGAATTTATGATATAACTATTGAAAAAAAAAAAAACAAAAAAATAGCAAAAAAAAAAAAAAAAAAAATTCTAAGAACAAGAAGCTGATACTAACACCATTTGTTTTTAATTAAAAAAAAAAAAAAAAAAAAAAAAAAAAAAAAAAAAAAACCTCATTTGAGCAATTAAAAGTTCATTCATCCTGAACTCCAGCTCAGGTTTAAAGGGAGGTGAAAGTAAAATAGATTTTAGATTCATATCTTATTAAAGAAAGGAGGCAAAAAATAATAATAATAATAATAATAATAATTCAGATAAGCTAACAGGGTATGGCATATCTATAGGTTATAATGATACCAAATTTGAAAATTGAACATATCTTTTATCAATACTTCTTTAACAGAAGAATTTGAAGGAAGGTTGTGAAATTATGCTTGGTTAGAAGAACTTATGGTTGCAGAAATATAAGGTGCTTTCAATGGGGGATAGCCTGTTGAAGATGCAAAATTTTAAATCTATCCCATCGCAGACTAGCCTAGACAACATATATCAAATCTGGCTTCAAAGGAATACCCAGAACTTTGTTTGTAGCTGATGTAACTTGTAGTTACTTAGTACTGATGAGCTTGTTTCTTTTGTTTTAGGAGGTTGTAGTTGTTGAGTTTGAAGTTCTTGTATTCTGGTCCAAGTTTTACTAAAAATCTTTCATTCATATTAAAATTTAAAGAGAGAGAGAGAGAGAGAGAGAGAGAGAGAGAAAAGAAAACAGAGAAGAGTATCGACGAAACTTACTGTTGATGAACAGTGAAACCAAGAAGATGCGGGACAAGAAAAACCAGGAGGATGAGGGACAACCATTGAAGAAGTGGCTCAGACCTATACATTTTTCTCTGTAATGAAGAAGAACTTGGACATCAATAGGTTTTTTTGTGCCATAAAGATAAAATAGGAAGAATTGGGGAGAATTTGATGTTTCCCAGATAATATCCATGAAAATATTGTGTAATGTTGCGTATAAGCCAAAAATGAAAAAAGAAAAAAAAGAAAGTGAAATAATAATAAATTGATGCGTAAAATTATCTAAATAACAGATATTTCTGAGCTCACCTTGAAACCTTGCCAGACAAAGAGAGAGAGGAACTGAGAGAGAAAGGGTGGGGAAAGTGTGTAGAGTCTGTAGACTGGATAGGTATAGATAGGGCGAGAGCACACAATCTTACCTAGTCATGCATGCTCCACCGACCATTTTTTATTTACTTATTTATTTATTTTAACGTTAGTCGGCATTATTGTGAAACTTGTCTGAAGAAAAGTTGGGCTATAAAAGATGGAGAAAGGCTTAAAAAAGTTGGAGCTTTAGAGCGTGTTTGGATTGAGTTTTTTGATAACTCAATTCTCTGTTTTCATAACTCATAACTCAAAAATGATGGGACTCATAACAAAAAGTTTGTTTGGCAAATTATAACTTTGTTTCCAAAACTCTGTTTCCATCACTCAATTCTCTAATTTTTGAGTTATGAGTTATGAAAACTGAAAATAACTTTTGGCGGTTTTCAGTTTCCATAAGTCATAACTCAATGACAATATTGTAATTAAACACACATAAGGGACCCACAGCCGCAACTTTTGACCACCTTTTGACTTTTTTTTTTTTTGGGTTGGCATAGGCTGTGTTTTTTTTTTTCTTTTTCTTTTCCTAGGTTGGCGTTGGATGTTTGTTTTGTGTTTTTTTTTTTTTTTTTTGGGTTGGCGTAGGTTGTGTTTTTTTTTTTTTCTTTTCCTGGGTCGGCATTGGTTGTTTGTTTGTTTGTTTGTTTGTTTTTTTTTTTTTTTTTTTTTTTTTTTTTTTTTTTTTTTTTCTTTTCTGGGTTGGCGTTGGCTGTTAGGTTTTTTTTTTTTTTTCTTTTCCTGGGTTGGCGTTGGCTATTTGTGTTTTTTTCTTTTCTTTTCTTTTCTTTTCCTGGGTTGGCCGTTCAGTTTTTTTTATATATATATATATATATATATATAATATTAGCTTCGGTGAGTTGGGTACTGAAAAAAAAAAAAAACAAAAAAAAAAACACTGTACCGGCTGATAGGTGTGGGACCCATGAATAGTGTGAAAAAATTGAGTGATGAAAATAAAAGTGATGTTGCCAAATGAGTGTGAAAAAATGAGTGATGAGTGATGAGTGATGAATGATAAGTGATGGAAATTGAGTGACGGAAATTGAGTGATGAAAAATGCTTACCCAAACAGGTTCTTAGTTAGCAGAATAATCAATGGTCTCCTTTTTTTTTTTTTTTACTAATTAAATATGAAAAATGTGTGAAGACTATCTTGAAGTTTTTCTATTTCTAATTATTAATTATAAAAAAAGTGTGAAGTGCATTATCTTAAAGTAGTTTGGTTTGATCAAGTTCTGTGTTTTTGTTGAGGTAAGAACTTTTTGTTGAGACAAAAGGGTGACTTTTGGATGAGAAGGCAAAACATAATTGAAACTGTGCCTATTTTTATACGAAACACACCGATCGACAATTATAAAGGAAAAACATATTCAGTGTTTTTTCAAAATTGTCATGCTATAAATTTTAAGCAATAATTTTTATTTATTTTTTAGTCTTTTGGATAATTGTTGGTCAATATCACTGATATAAGGTTTGTTGCTGCATTTTATTGTCATCTTGTGATTTTCCTACCAATAAGGTTTTTTATTTTGGGGTGAATTTTATTAGTTTTACTTAAACTAAGTGATGATAGTATGCAGTATTTTAATCTAGTAGTTATATGTAAGTGTATAGATGGTGTAACCGGAGCATGTTTGAAATTGTAATTTGTAAATTCGTGTATTTTTCACATTGAAAACCTTTTTTTTTTTTTTTTGGATTGATTATGTTTGTATTTCTTGGACTCTCAAACTGTGTGGCTTTTAATGATTCTATTAGTCTTTGATTGTAAGATGTACATATTCCCATTTTTTTTTTATATGTAACAGGCAAACGCAGTGTGTGATTTATATTAGAATTATAGTTAACATGCTCTTTACTCCTTCTACAAATGATAGCAATTCTTTACATTTTGAAGATTTTAATTTGTATGTCTCCAGTTGATTAATTAGCCAAGTTGTTTAACATTGAAAAATATCTTAATTGTTCTAAGATGCTTACTACTTCTTGTTCTATGTTACCTCTTGTATTGTAGTTTATTTGATATTTTGTTCAAAATAAAATAAAATTTTCTGGGTCTGGGTAAGGATCTCATGCATGCGGTTTAAGGTGTGCAAACTAGTGTTCCGTGTGGTCCGGGTCTCATGTGAATAACCTTCCAATCATGGTTCATACTTCATTAACAATATTTTTAAAAACTTTTATATACAGTATATCCTTATGGAAATGAAACACCTGTCCCCCTTTGACCTTGAGCATGCAAAAGAAAGGTAACGATTGTAATTGAAAAACGTTAAAATCAAAAGAAACTGGTGCCTATATTTTAGGCTTTAGGTAGATAGTAGCAATGACAGAGTCAAAAATTTTGAGTTAGGGGCCAAACTATATAGAGTCAAAAATTTTGAGTTAGGGGTCAAACTATATATTCTATTGAGATAAACGTAAATAAAAAATAGACATTTTTCTAAAAAATCCACTAATATATATGTGTGTGTGTGAAAGAGAGAGAAAATATAAAATATATAAATTGTTTGCAAAACTTTATCCATGTTTGACAAATCAATATCACAATGTTATAATTGAAGTATCATATGAGCTTTTTTATTTCTTGATAAAATCTTGAGAATAGGAAATTTCAACCAAATTGTATATATTATCAATGTTGAATGATTTGAATATATTAATTGGAATTGAAATTGAGCTAAATATTAGGGGTTTCACACTTCCACTATTTTCTCACAAATCTTACTACCTAACTATTTTCATTCTATTGCAATTGTATATCAACTCTAAACTCTCTTTTTTTAGGAAAAATTACTAAATTATTTGATCAATGCTTTCTTTTGAGGGGCCAACTCCTTTTTTTTTTTTTTTTTATTTTATATATATATATATATATATAACTTTTAAATATTTATAAAATACACTTAAATTGTTAAAAAATAAATAAAAATTTTGGAGAGGCCAAGGCCCCCCCAAGGATACATCATACATGTGGCTCCGCCACTGGATAGTAGGTCACTGAAAAATATTTTTTAGTATTTTTATTTATATTGATTATATGGTTTTTTTAAGAGAAAGAAACTGTAACTATATATCATAAATTACATGTTTTTTTTTTTTTTTGAGAACGAAATTATAAGTTTGTGTGTAACATGTGCCATATGCTTCAAACTTTTAAAATCAACATCCTATTTGAAGTTACGATACTACCCGCCATCTAAATTATATTCTTAGAGTTCAAATTAGTTGTGCACATTATGATACTCTCATAATTTTATGTGGACTAACTTGTCTTTTGCTTGGGGGGAGTTTTCAAGATTAGCATCCCTTTCAAAGTTATAATGTCTAAACAACCCGAACCATCCAACCCAATTAAGTTCATGAATTCCATTATTTTAAACGTGAAATACCCAGATGCCCTTAAAAGCTTTACCAAACCCAATAACCCTGTTGTTCCTTATGTTGTTGGGGGTACATGAAGAGCCTCACTCTAGCTAAAATAAAATGAAAAATCAAATCCAAACCTCCAAAGTACAAATGGAAATGAAACAGTTCTTCATGTTGCTCAATCATTTAGCAATCAAGGGTGGAGCCAAGGGGGGCGAGAGGGGACAACTGCCCCCCTAACTCCACCAGAAATTTCACATACTACCGTACGTTAAACAAATTTTCGCTGACATTAAAAAAACAAAACACTCCATAGTCCACACTTGGAACAATGACAAAAAATAAAAACTCCAGACTTGGGAACAGTGAAACCTAGCATCAAAAATAAGGAAAAAAAGTTACTACAAGGGCTTTACACTCCAAAGTCTATATCATACCAATCTTGTCCTTACTTTTTTTGCCTTATCCCAAATTTACCCTTATCATCATTCAAAGACTCATTACACTTTTTCTAGCTAATCACTTAACTTTCTTAGTAATTTTTAACCATAAGGCAAAAATTATTTGAATGAACGAACTAAATTAGATGTTTAAAATGTATGAATTTAGATTACTATCTTACATTGATTGTTATTAACAATAAATTGATTATTTTCATTCATTGATGATATGAAATTAAGAAATGATTAATTGCATTGTTATTTATTTTGATTAACAAGTATTTGTTTAATTTTTTTTTTTAATATTGATTAATATTTTTAAAGTTAATTTCATCTTACAATCTTGCCCCCCTTGGACTTAAATCCTGACTCCGCCACTATTAACAATTCTAAACTTTGTGACATGCCTTAATATGTTTACTAGTTCAAGAACATAAAAGCAGCCTGGCATGCCCTAATCATTGACCAATTACTTGCAGAAAGGATTATAGAACATATTTTGTTCAAAATGGGAAACAAAAAAGAAAATATATCTTTCTTTTTTACAATATATACATGAGCGTTATATGGTAAGAAACAATATTTAACTAAACAATTTTACCCTTGCTTTTATAACCAATCCCGGTATTATTTCTTTGCAAGGATTCTTAAGCTGTATCAATATGTTTATCTATTAGACAGCCATAGCATAGGTATTTTTGTGACTTCCTTGGGCTTGGTACACGTACGAGATGTAGATGTAGTCACATAGGTATTTCGTGTGGTAAATATGCAAAAGAAGGGACATTATAAATTGGGTCAAGCTCAACTAAAAACCTGGGCCTAACTTTTATCCCTGAGAATACTATGCATGCATTGGGATTTGGATACATAGATTTGGGTCACACTTTCTCAACTTTTGGAGTCCTTTAGTGGTTTTTCCTTATCCACCACTGGAATGGTTGGTATTGGCAATTTTTTGTTAATCTTGCATTGCTAAATTTAATGTGAAAATACTTTCACACTCACACACACTGATTCCGTGGCCAAAGATGTTTATTCAAAAGTTTTTCTCTCTCTCTCCATCGATTTTAGAATGCAAAGTAAAACATAATGGTGAGCAATTTAAGATTTTCTTTGGGCCTCCAATTAGTTTTTTTAGTGCGCCGTGTGTTGGAAAATTTGCAACCATCGTATTGTTTATTGAGAAATACTAACAGATGTTCTTAAAATAATGGTTAACAATTTATTTTAAAAAAACTTTTATGAGAAAAAAAATTAATTAATGTTTTGACAGTTTTTTCCATTTCCCATAAAAATTGTGTCAAAAATTTATTAAAATGAATTGTTAACTATTACCTTAAGAGCACCCGTTAACATAACCCTTATTTATTTATGGATATAAAAAATAGAATCAGGTTAATGTATGTTTTTAAAGCATACATTAACTATCCATTTTTGAAAAGTTTCTATGAAAAATTGAAAAAAACTATCAAAATAGTTAATTAGTTTATTTTTCCATAAATTTTTTTAAAATAATTTATTAATATATACCCTAAGGGTACACGTTAGTAAAACCCTAAAAAATAAGTCCATAGAAGCACCCAATATCAATCCAATAACCCATCTTTTAATTGTTAAGTGGATTGGATCATAGTAGTTGAAACTTGAAACCATGACTCTAACTTGTTCAATTAGATCAAATGCAAAAGGATTGAAAAAAGAAAACATTATATTGATCCAAATCCAAGTATATATCCCGGCAAGAGATTTTAAAATCTGAATTTCAAATCCTAGCTTGAACATATAAAATGAACCCCAAGCAAGAAATTTTAAAATAAAAATCAAGCCATTTTAAATAAATAAATTTGAAAATCTAATTCCAAATCAAAATGATTATACATCTACTAGACACAACCTAGATGTTCCCCTTTTAGTATCCATGACCTTTCCTTAATAAACAAGCCGCTAAAGGAGTATTTAATGGAGAGAATCTTATTGCAGCTTTGGACTTTTCTTTGGAGTTGGTGCAAGCATCAAGCTCCATTTTGCCGAGTGGTCATTTTTTGTTTTAGAATGCTATCTTGTCGTTTAGAGATGAAATCTGAAGATAATGGTTTTTGGTAAAAGAGATCTAATTCTAAAGATAAGGTTGGGTAAACGTGAATGAGTGAGATTAGATCGGTGAAGAGGAGAGAGAGAGAGATTAGGGAAAGAAAGAAAGGTTGTGATAATTAAAGGAATTTTCCAAGAAACATCATGCAAAGGATCTATTTTTTCAAACATTTTACGCAATCACTTTTTTCTTGACGTCTGTGTACACATGATAACTAATGCAATAACAATACACGGTTGAGATTGAAAGTTTAAAAAAGAAACTCTTAATCTCAATTATTGAATAAAAAAGAAGTTCAAAAGAAGTTGAAAAAGTTAAAAAGTTAAAGTTAAAAAATGGAACTGGTAAAAACTAATGTGAGTGGGTATAGTATAATTACACCTGGTCCAAATACACTATTTTCACTTTAACGTAATTATTCAAAGCATAGTTATTCAAGGATTTGGATTTGGTAGGTATTGCACTAGGTGCAATTGCTATCAATGGTTGAGATTGATGGTTGCAAAAATCAACTTCAATCTCAACCATTGATTAAAAAAAGTTAACAAAAGTAAAAAGTAGAAGTTTAAAAAGTAATGTAAAAAAAAAAAAAAATTGTGAGAGAGGAGAAGGTGAATTGCACCCGGTGCAATCTCCTAGGTATTGCACCGATCCTAATCCATTATTCAAAGAACCAAAAGTTCAATCACCCACAGTGAATACAACCCTCCACTTCTTTTCAGCTCTATTAGCTCTTTACCTTCCCAAAATAAAAGCTCTCTACACTCCCAAAGCAAAATTAATTTTCTTATTACACTAAACTAACATTAGGCTGCACCCTGAAAACAAAAATGTCTATTATCACATAGGACGCTTTTTTCTTTTTTATTTTTTATTTTTTTAAAAAAATGGTAAGATATTACTTGCATGTACCAAATAGATTTTGAACCCATGACCTCTTTCTAGACATAAAACTTATAACAGTAGGAGGTCCTAGTTGAGCAAGAGCTCATATCACATAGGAAGCTAATAACCATTACAAAAGGAAATCTCAAAATTTCAAGAAAAAAAAGGGACAAGTCAAATAATGATGTCTCTCTCTTTTGTACAAATGAATGGCAAAACTAGTCTAGCTTCAAGCTGGAACAACACATTAGATCTACTGAATTGGAATGAGATGGGTTTCAGTATTGTCTTATGAAGGTTCAAGATTGACCAATGCAATAAAAAGAAGAAGAAGAAGAATTAATAATAGCTCATAACCTTCTATTTTGGAATGAAATAAGTGCTAGGAACATTGGGCAAAAGATTATGACTTGAAAATAAGTACCTAAACATTAAGAGATATAACAAACAAGAAAGGGTAAAAGAATGCTATATGTGCACACATAAAAAAAGTAGCACTCATTTTTTGACAGCAGATCATGAGTCTTCCTCCATTCTTGTGTCATACATTTACTTTAAATTGAATATCTCATGTTAGGCACAAGCATGTAATTAACTAGATGACTATGAAAAAAATCAAATTCAAATAACAATCCAAGTGCTTTATAATTACTTCAAACTAACAGGAGTACTCAGTATAGAGTCAATCACTGTCTAGTACAACCTAGTTTAGAAAACCAACATGCATGCACATACATACAAAAATACATACACACACAGAGGTTTAGAAAAAAGATAAGCACCTGAAGCATTCGTATCCTTCTTGAAATATTAAAATCTACATTTTTAATCTTAATTTAAGGTAAAGAAAGGTAAGGAATTACGAAAAGTTTGGAAACAATTACCACGTCCTCAATGACAGTTGAGTTTTCTGGTAATCAAAAGAAGAAATATTTAACTTTGATTGATAACAAGTTTAACTAAATTAAGAATAAATGTGCACCTCACAGATTGCTTATACATTATATATATACATTACAAAAGAAGCTGCAACTTCCTCTCCCAACACAACCCCCACCCCCCCCAAAAAAAAAAAAAAAAGAAAAAAAAAGAAAAAGAAAACCTTTTTAAAGGATGTTAATGAATTCTCTATGTTTACTAGGAATTGGGGGAGACAACTTTCAATCGTTGCTATACAGTTTGGCTTAGGTAAAAACACTAATAAAATGATAGAAAAAAGTAAAGGAAAATGGAACAATGCAATAAAGAAAAAGGAAAAGATAGGACCAAAAAAGGGTTGTACAAGAAAAGTCTAGTAAACTCACAAAGGATCTATCAATTAATGGAACCAAACTTGAGACATCCTACAAAGATAGTTAGAAGTGATCAAAGAGTTGATGCTCAAGCTAACAGACCTGCAACTTTATAGCAGTGTCAATCAAACTGTTACCAGAGAAATATTCTTCGATCTTAATGGTTAGTAACATACATATTCTTTCAGACAAATTAATAAAGCACTCACAACCGAATTAGCTTTTACTCATTAATATACTCTTTCAAATTTCAAAACAACATCATGAAGAACTAATAGTATACCTCCTCCCATGTGCTTGAGGTAAGAGGGTTTGTTCAAGCTTGGATGCTCCTATCTAGAAACCAATGGATTGACTCAAATGAATTAATCAATAAATAGGACTTCAATTCAGTGCAGAACACTAGTGCAAAATGATAGAGTGAAAAAACCTGACTTGCACATTATATAATACAAAAGAACAGTAAGGACTACTTCAAATGTTGACTCTCAGCATTACATAAGGAATTATACAATTCAAATCTATCCAAACACAAGATTACTAGCAGGAAAAAGTAGTAAGATTTTCCAAAACACAACCAAGACATACAACATAAAAAAAAACTTCAATAAATTAAATAGAATAACTACTGTAAAGTTGTGATTTCCAACTAGATTGTGTTGCCTTTAATTCCGTACCAAATTTGATTGTAATTTCTTCAATCATTTTCCTTGTATGTATGTGGGATTAATTGTAAGGGATGAGTATGAGAGATCGGTGAAGACTCAAGTTCCAAAGGATGAACAAGTGGTTTCCGCGACTGGCTTATGACTGTCTCACGAGAAGCTTACCCACAAAAAGAGTCACGTGTAGAGCACATAACTGGAAGATAAAGAGTTGTGCTAGGTTATACGTTTTCGTGAGTGTCTCGCGGATAAGGCCAGCACACGAAGAACCCGCGAAGGACTCGTAAAACTTTTTGTTTGGCAAAAAATTATGTTTTGCTTTACCATGTCTTTACCCACACTATGTATACCCTTATTAGCCATAAATTGTAAAGAATGCTTTTTAGAGAGAAAACCCTAGAAAATACATTTGAGAGTTAGCAATTGTTATACCCATAATCATCTACACATTTCCTTGTGGTTTTCCTCAACTCCTACCTCTCAATCTCTATATCTTTGAGAGGTTGTTAACTCAAACACTTACCACACCCATCCTGGGTGTAAAATGAGATTTTTGTGCTACTAGGAAGCATTGGAAGGAGCCATTCATTGGCGGATGCAATCGGGCTGAATTATGGGATCTGAAAAGCTAGAGAAGACAAGGTTTCGAGAAGTCAGTTGGTAGCAAGAGCTTGGAGGGCTCAAGTACATGGGGTAGACTAGGTTTAAAGGATCATTTGTTATTTGTGTACTCTTCGATAACATGTTTCAGTGTTATTTTTCGCCTAGTTCTTTGATTTCCTCTTCGATAACATGTTTCAGTGTTATTTTGTATTTGTAACTCTCTTCCCTACTCTTTATACTTTCCTTTTATTGTTAATAATTGATGAATATGGCTTAGGGTAGTGATAATGGTTCTTTACGCTCATTTACTCTTGTTCCGCATTTTGTATAAGTTGGAGTAGAAGTTATCTAGCCGTAATTTTAATGGGGGTTTGAACAAGCTCTTGTGTTTTTTCACAAATCCGAGCTTTCAATTGGTATCATAGTGGGTACACTTATCGAATTTCATTATCCTAGTGTGATCCTAGACCTCAAGTGAGATGGATAGATCTCAATCCTTTAATGCTCTTCCATACTTTGATGGGAGTAACTATGCTTTTTGGAAAGTACATATGCGTGCTTTTCTTTGTGCTATTGATGAAACG
The DNA here is from genome assembly GCA_035136125.1 of Quercus rubra. Classification (NCBI taxonomy): domain Eukaryota; kingdom Viridiplantae; phylum Streptophyta; class Magnoliopsida; order Fagales; family Fagaceae; genus Quercus; species Quercus rubra. Next base: position 4,597,209 of record CM068732.1, on the reverse strand, counting down.
ATGTGGGATTTTGTTAAGAATAGGTATGTAAGACCCATTACTGTCAAATCCGAATGGGATAAAGCTGGTCTTACTTTGGCAAACACCAATAGCAAAGTGATTAATGCTATTTTTTGTGGTGTTTCTACTGATGAGTTTCACAGGATTTCGCATATGAAGACCGCTAAAGTGGCATGGACCATTCTTAAGACAACCTACGAAGCTACCAAGAAGGTTAAGGACACCAAACTTCAAATGCTCACTACTCGGTTTAAAGAAGTAACGATGAGCAAAAATGAGTCATTTGATTCCTTTTATGGGAGACTCAACGAGATAGTGATTATCAAGCTCAATCTTGGGGAGAAGATTGAAGATGCCAAAGTCGTGAGGAAGATCTTGAGATCCTTACCCAAAAGCTTCTGAGCTAAGGTCATAACCATAGAGGAGAGTAAAGATTTGGATGAGATAAAGATTCAAGAACTCATTGGATCTCTCCAAACCTATGAGCTTGGACTACCCTCTCACAAGTCCAGCAAATCACTTGCTTTTAAAACTATAAATGAGAGAATGGTTGATTCCTCTGATGATGTAGAAAAATAGGTGGCGTTTCTTTCAAAGAACTTCCAAAAATTTCTCAAGATGAAGAACAATGAGAAGTCATTTGGCAAAGGAAAATTCTCATCCTCAAAAAATGACAAGAAGGAGTTCAAGAAGAAGGATGGGAACGACTCTTCATCAACTAAAGGAATCGTGTGCTACGAATGTAATGGGCACTGACATCTCAAGAAAGAATGTCCAAACTATTTGAGAGGAAAGGGTAAAGTGTTTATATCCACCCTTGGTGATTTAGAAAGCTCAAACTTCGATGTAGAAGGAGAATGTGATAGTGAGGGAAACTACTCAGCTTTCATGGCAATTACTACAGTTGACTCTAGAGATGAGTTGAGCGACTTGGTTGATGAGCTAGGTGTGCATTCCAAAGGTGAAGAAGTTGATGATTCGGAAGATGAGGATGTGTGCCCTAACAAAGGTGAGAAAAACCTTCAAGAAGTGTATGATGCACTGCTTGAAGATTGTGGCAAATATGCCAATGTTGCAAAGAACGCAGTTAAGAAGATGAAGAAAATTGAAGAATAGCATAAATACACACTTGTGCAACTTAAGGAGGCAAAGTGTGAGTTGAAGGGCTAGAGGAAGAATTGTTGAATGCCTACTCGAAAATCAAGTTTCTTGAACTTGAAATCATTCAAGCAAATGTCATAGTAGAGTGCATTTTCACCAACAAACTTGGCCGCGTGTTATCTTCTCAAAAACCGTCAAATGACAAGACCTGTAACACCCTAACCTTTACCCCACCCCACCCCCCCCCCCCCCCCCCCCCACACACACACACACACACAAAAAGGTTTAATTTCGGGGACAAAATTCTTTTAAGGGGGAAAGAATGTAACACCCCAACCTTTACCCCCCCCCCCCCCCCACACACACACACAAAAAAAAAAGAAGGGTCAGATTTTTAGACCCACATGTGACACCCCCCACCTACCCATTTATTCTTAACCACACATCCTCACAAATATCTCTCTCCCTCTTGATCGGCTGCCCCTCTTCTTTCACAATCAAAACACAAACACAAACACACAAATCCCTTCACCTCTCGCTCTCCCGAATCTCTCCTCCCTCTTGGTCTCTCGGTTAGCTTCTAAAATTTTGGTCATTAGACTCTTCTCCATGATTTGTCTTCTCCCAACATGAATGTAAGGTAAGATCTCCATGACCCACCTTCTAATTTCTTTGGGTTTTTATCCTATATTGTTAAGATTGCTCTTTGTTGTGTGGGTTTTGTTTTAGGGGTTGTTTTGCCACATTTGTTGGGACATTTAAGACCTGATTGGAGGTTTTTAATTTTATGGAGTGATATGGATTTATTGTTTGGCAACCATGTGAGTTGGGTTTCTTGAGAAATTATTTGGGTTTTTGATTTATATGGGAGATTTGGGTTAATTTTTGAAAGAGGGTTTCCTTGCATTTTGAAATGTCTTTGGCATATGTGGTTGTGATTGTGGTGTTAACTATATATTTGTGCAAGTAATGTAAGCATGTGTTTTTTGCTTATCAAGTGTTTGATGAATTGCCTATAAGAGTTATAGGATTGAATTTCTTGACTTGTGTTGTGATGGTTGTTATGTTAAGTTATGAGTTGTTATCCTAGTTGTTTATGTGTGTTAACACATGTAGCTTTAAGGTTAATCAAGTCTCAAAACTTTTGGAATAGTATTAAAATTATAGTAATTTTCTTTTGGGACTGTAAATCTGTCCCTAGCAGATTTGAGTAAGTTGCATTACGTGATTCGTAATAAATTATAGAAAAATCATTTTGAGATGAATTTTTGGTGGTACATACTAGACATATAATGGCTTCTCCCTATTTAATTTCGACATATAATAGCTTCTCCCTATTTAATTTCAAGCCTTTTGGATAATACTAACTGGACCAAATGAATTTTATAATAAGGGTTGACCTGTTGGAAGTTATCTGAAAGTGTGATTAGGATGCTGAGACTTTATGGAATTTACTCCGAGCTTTTGTGGTGTGGTTTAGCTTGTAAGTTCATATGTGCTTTCTTTGACACGTGTTTTAATTTAGCTAATTTTATCATGGTTTAGTAGTGACATACGTTGAATCGAGTTGGTAAACGCACATTTTTTGTGGAAGAGAAATTAAAGGCTTTGGTTGTGTTGTAGTCCTATGAGTATCTTGTATGCTTGTTTGGTTCCCTGTTGGGTAGGGTACTTGTCTTGGGCTGGTCAAGCTAGGCTTTAGGGGCTTAGAATTGATTTTTGAGGCAATCCTTTCCAATTTATGGAGACAAATTTGATACATAATTTTGTAGTAGACCTTGTTATTAATAGGCTTGATATTTGTGTTTCTAGGTTCCAAGGTACTTGGTGATGGAATTAGTAACTTGATTGGTTGAATGCAGTGCCTGGTTAAGGTAAATTTGGAAACTACTCGTGAAAGCTAAATTTTCCTAGAAACTATTGTGTCGTAACCTTTATCTATATATATATATATATATATATGAAAATGCATCATATTTAATATTGCATTTGGGGAAATGCATGAATTGTTGGCATGTAAAATATGAGCATCTTTGATTTAATCTTTGATAATGAATTCATGGATTTTATGGTTTTCTAGAAAATTTAAAGATGTTATCTTGTCTTATTAGAAAATCTTTTTGACAAGAATTAAGTTGAAAATCTTACAAACTTTGTGGAAGTTGGATTATTTGAGATTTTTCTGAAACTACCTAGATATAAACTAGATATTTGAAAGTAATGTAAACTGTGAGCTTTATGTGGTTTTAACACCATGCCATGAGTGATTTCCCGATGATCCCTCGATTTGGTTTTCATAATCTTTGTGACAATAGAATTAGATCCAGGTCAATGCCCTTTCACATTGGATGATGTGCTCTTCCCTGTTGCCCATGGGGGGAGGATGTTCCTTAATTATGTGTGGGTGAGACTGCTGTCTTATTTGACGCATTCTCCCTACTGCCCATGGGGGTAGAGAAAAACCTTGAGGGTATGTGGGTGAGGCTACTGTCCATAGGGTCAAGAGACTGCATACTAGAGAAGATAGTATCATGCCTATTGTGAATGGGTGGATCCTTGATCGATCTATGTGGTAGTGTGGTAATTTGTGATAAATTACCATATGTTAGATTTTATGGCTTTGGAATTATATCATTAATGCCCACGGATTATAATATATAGTTTCATGGTATTATTTTGAAAAACTTTGTGTTTCATCATTTAATCATTCTTGTTACATTATTATTGAAAATGATCTTGTAGTATTCAGTTAGCAATTTCCCAAACTGAAACATGTTTTGCAAACTGTTTATCATCATGAAACGTGCATTTCCCCCACCCCCATTAATTGTGCTACTTACTAGGCTTTAGCTCATCTCACTCTCTAACAGTTTTTTAGATCAATTAGCTATAACTCAGGTGTGGAGCTTACTTCTTTGGTGATGATTAGAGTACTATGTTATATTTGAAGACTTGTATCGGAAATGGTTGGTGACTCAATCTTGCTATGTTTAACGAGGCCATGATTAATTCTATCGGAGGTTGGGCTTTTGAGATTTGTTAGCCTTGGGCATAGTAGGCCTAGATTCTATCATTGAGATTGCCTATACTAGGAAGAATTGTGATTATATGTTGATCCATTTGGAGTTTTGGAATTTCATGTATATTTGGAGGCATCATTTGTTATTTGTGTTGTTTGTAAATGCCTCATAGAACTCTGACTTATATTGTGGAGAGTTCATAATGTTTATTTATCTTTATAAAAAAAAAAAAAAAATCCCCTACAATATCTCTTTAAGGCTTGGTTTTTCATACTTTGAACCCTTTTGGGTTTGGGGCATGACAGTTATGGTATCAGAGCTTAGGTTATAATTCTGTAGACTTTTGAATTAGGAGATGATAATGATCTAAGTCAGAGCATTAGGTTTTGTGGTAGTAATCCATTCAAGGTGGTTACCTTGGGGTAGTTTGGGTGAGAAAGTATCTTGTGTGTTATTTTGGTTGATTGTAATGTCTTGGAGTTTGTTTAGTTCTTGTTAGTTCATGATGCTATTGGTAAGTTCTTAAATTTTCATGTGTGAGGTAAACTGTTGTGCTTCATATGCATTGTTTGTGTAAACTGTCATGCTTGTTATGCATTGTTCTCAAAATTCTTGAAAGTTTTGAGTTGAATTCCAAACATTGTTTTGAGAAACAAAAATAAATCAAGTTATCAAACTTCATGTTTATAAATTTTGATAACTTGTTTAAATACAATTTTTCTTTAGCAAATATTGTTGGTTATGCTAACTTTAGGTGGTGCAATCTGGTCGAACCTTGCTGGCCACGAGTGGCACTGATGACTATTGAGTGTAATTTAGCACTTCTCAACTTTAAACTTTAGTCTAATTTTATTTATTTTGTTGATTTTAGACTTGATTTTTGTTATTTAAATTTTATTCTAGATTTGAAGAAAATAAAGATTTATTCAAATAGAAGAGATGTGAAGCAGCTAAAGAGAACATTGGGTCTTGGATAAACGGTGCTAAAGAAAAGAAAAAAAGGAGGCGTTGAAAGAGAAAAAAGAGGGCTGAACCAGGAAAAAAAAAAGCAGAAAAAAAAAAAATAAAAAACTGTTTTGGGCTGAAAAAAGTGTTTTTAGGCTGAAAAAATGTATTTTGGGCTGAAAAATAAAGGGCAACACACCTAAAGAAAAGAAAGAGAGGGCTGGAGAAAAGTGAGGGAGGCTGAAGCAAAAAAATAGAAGCACTGAAACAAAAACAGAAAAAGGAGTCGGCGCTGAAGCAAAAAAAAAAAAAGAAGAGAAAAAGGCTGAAACAGAAAAAAAGAAGAAAGGTGCAGCACTGAAGCTAAACAAAAGAGAGGGCTGGAACAGAGAATTTTTCAGCATTTATTTTCTTTCAAATCTTCTCAGAAAAATTATGGTGATTTCGTTTATGTTGGATTTAATTTTGTTGGTTTTTAGACCCCTTAAAACACAATTGGATTAACCTAGGAATTTAACCAAGTTGTTACTTAGTCAAATTAATTAAATCTAGGTTAACACAATCAAATAATCATATTAAGTAAAGCAACGGAAATATAAAGAGTACAAAGATATGATCACCCAGGAAACCAAACCGGTAAAAACCTGGGGAGGATTTAACCTAGCTATTCTCAAGATAAACTTGAATCCACTATCTTGAAAGAATCGAAGTTCATACAATAAGACTTACAAGCTCCCATGCTCGACTTCTTATTGCTACCCCCACCAGTAGAACTTACTGACACGATCACGTGCAAACTCCGAATCCACAGAATCCTTCTTTCTTGAATTCTCCACCAAATACAAGCACACAGCTTGTGTTTTCTTTAAGCTTCAATGGTAGCAACTGGAATGATCATCAAGGTGTAGAAAAATCTTCTTCTTGAAAACCCTAAGTTTATGTGAAGGAAATCTCCTCAAAGATCTCACAAGAAATTCACATAAATCGTAATATGAGCCACACAAAAACATGGCTAGGGTTTCCCTTATAGAACAAGAAGAACTATATGATGCATGAACAGATTAAATGACATGATACATGAGCTAATGCAGAAAATTAAGTTCAAATTAAGTTCAAACTCACAAAATTGGCTTGAGCATAGAGTTTCTAACTAAAACCCCAAAAAAAAATTTCAACCACTTGTTAATTTTTCAAAATAAATTGATCAAATGACCATTACACAAGTTAGAAAACTAATTAGAATGATCAATTACATAAAAACAACAAGCCAATTTCATCAATTTCAACTCAATTGAACAAAATCCCCAAATCGGATTCAACATAAACCCTAGAATTTTCAATTTTTCATATAACCTCAAATTGATCAAATTAATCAACAACAAACATGAATATAACAATATCCCAACAAAACCCAACGATCAATTTCAGAAAACAAGCCTTGAATCATCAAAAATCCCAAATCTATGAGGTCTGAAAATGCCCTTTAAATGCATGAAAATATGCATGAAAACATGAAAATAAAAACAAAAGGAGGAATAAAATGGTCTTACCAGCTTTGAGGGAGGAAAACCTTGCAAAAATTTTGGAGGAAAACAACAAAAAATTCGTAGTGCTGCCTTGCCAAATCGGAGAGAGAAGAAAAGTTGAAAAACTTTTGAAAAAGATGTTTTGAAACAGTCAAAGAACTGTTTTAAAAAAAACTAAAATACGATCTTCGATTGATCGAAAAACAAGTTCGATCAATCGAACTAGGTAGAGGCTCACAGAATTTTTAAAGCAAGATTTCGTGTTCCATGACAACAGGGGTCAAGGATCAACTCAAAGATCAAAGGATCAACAACAAGAGAGCTACTCGCTCTGATACCACTTGTTGGTTTTTAGACCCCTTAAAACACAATTTGATTAACTTAGGAATTTAGCCAGTTGTTACTTAGTCAAATTAATTAAATCTAGGTTAACACAATCAAATAATCATATCAAGTAAAGCAGCGGAAATATAAAGAACACAAAGATATGATCATCCAGGAAACCAAACTGGTAAAAACCTGGGGAAGATTTAACCTAGCTATCCTTAAGGTAAACTTAAATCCACTATCTTGAAAGAATCGAAATTCATACAATAAGACTTACAAGCCCCCACGTTCGACTTCTTATTGCTACCTACCAGTAGAACTTACTGACACGACCACGTGTACGCTCCGAATCCACGAACTCCTTCTTTCTTGGATTCTCCACCAAATACAAGCACACCGCTTGTGTTTTCTTTAAACTTCAATGGCAGCAACTGGAATGATCATCAAGATGTAGAAAAATCTTCTCCTTGAAAATCCTAAGTTTATGTGAAGGAAACCTCCTCAAAGATCTCACAAGAGATTCACATAAACCGCAATATGAGCCACACAAAAACGTGGCTAGAGTTTCCCTTATATACCTAGGGTAAATTAGAAACCTAAACCAATTAAAACACTTTAGGGCTGAGTTGGAAAACCTAATTAAAAAGCGTCAGGTACGATTTTCGATTGATCGAGCCTGAGCTTCGATCGATCGAAATGTACTAAATCAGTTTTTTAATTAGCTTAGTATTTCATTCCAACTTTACAACAAAGAACCAACTTTGAGCACTTCTAAAACAACTTAAATACATTGTTTTGATCATGATTTGCCAACAATACAAATTAGGATTCTAAATACATAAAAACTAAGTCTTTAGAACCTAACAAATTTTTAGCATGAACTAAACTTTCTTTATTTTAGGAAAATGATGTAATCTAGTTCCGAACTATGTTTGCTTTTTTATGTTAATTTGAACAAATTCTCTTCATGTTTGTCAGATTTATTCTAAGCTTATTGCTTCTAATTAACTGGCCATTAATTAGATGATTTTAATCTTGTGATTTGCTGTCGAAAGAGGGAATTATATGATAAATCTTGAATATTTCAGCATAGGTAAATACAGAGATCAAAAGACTTGTATGGACCTATGCAGTATTAAAATCATGGGTCTTAATGCTTTCTTGCTTATTTAAATTGCATACTCTTGTGTAAAATGTTGAACAAGAATGTTTCCAATTGACTATCGAAAGAGACTTTTGGAAGAGTTTGGAGATTGCAAACAAACAAAGAGAATTAAATTCAATTAGCTAGATGAGTAAAGCATAGTGAGGAATTAGGTGAAATCGATTTTCTAGAAGTTTTCTTCCCATAAAATTGATTTTTGAGCAACATCTTTTTTTTCCTTTGCGTATTTTCTTTAATTTGATTTTATTTTAAATTCCAGTTACAAAACCTTAATGAGTTCTCTAGATAAAATCAAGATTAGCATAATTTTGGTATTTGTCAAAAGTAAGTTAACAATTCCTGATGACGATACTCTTCTCATCACTTTACTATAAAACTACGATACTATGCACTTGCAATTTTGCATCGTTCAAGTTTTTGGGGCCATTGTCGGGGATTGTTTTCTTCTTATTTTTTTCAATATCAATACAAAGTAATCTTGGTTTTAATTTAGAATTGTATTTTATTTCATCTATATATATATATATATATATATTTTTTTTTTTTTTTTTCTCCAGGTGTGTTTTTGACATTGGATGCGCCGTGCTAGAACTCGAAACATTATTCCTTTTGACCCATAGATTGAAAGAACTTTTAGATCACAAAGAAAGAAGAAAGTA
>CM068732.1:4233466-4583466 GCA_035136125.1 Quercus rubra | reverse complement strand
CAAAGAAGTGGCATGACAAACAAATTCTTAGGCGTGAGTTTGCTCCAGGACAATAGGTTTTACTCTTCAATTCACGACTAAAACTCTTCCCAGGTAAGTTAAGATCAAGATGGACAGGTCCTTATACAATTGACAAAGTTTCATCTTTTGGAGCAATAGACTTGAAGGACAAGGCAGGGCACATATTCAGAGTTAACAGACAGAGATTGAAGCACTATTATGGAGAACAAGTGGAGAGGAATAAATGTGAATTGTGCATTTATTCCTCTTGGAGATCCTAATTGATGAAGATTGAAAAGTCTGGTTGTAGACTATAAAACAAGCGCTTATGGGAGGCAGCTCATAAAACTTTCTTTTATTCTTTTATTTTTATTTTTATTTTTTATTTTTTTTTTATTTATTTGAATAATTTGGATTTTGATGCTGGTTTATTTTGTAGGAATGAAGAACTGAAAAGGGAAGTCACTGAACTGAAAGAGAGGTGGCTGAAAATAAAACTAAGGAAGTTCCTTTCCTTTCTTCAATCTTTCTCACTTTTGAATTACAATGAGGACATTGTTTGGTTTGGGTTTGGGGGTGTAAACTCCTATAGTCGTAAGTTGTTGGATTCTCTTATCAAGCATGTATTTGAGTATGATTGAATTCTCTATGACTCTGAAATTTGTGATTAAGGATGGTTTTGAGAAAAATTTTCAAAAAAAATTGCTATTATGTCAAGCAAAGTTTTGTGGGTACTTTGATTTAAATCTTTGTCCTTGAAAATAATTGAGCACATAGTCAATTTTTCTCTACTCCATTTTGCTTATAAAGAGAAGGAGTTGAATTAACTAGGTCAAGGAAGTTCAATCTTGCTTTGCTCTAGAATCCGTTGATGGATCCTTGAGGCGAAATCCTAGTTGATACCAAATATTAGAGAAAGGATCTAGGCAATTTTTTTGTCACAACCAAAAAAGTTTTCCCAGCCGTCCTATTTATCATGCCATCATTTCATGGTGTATTTCCATAGTCAACCCCCTTGAGCCTTATTTTACATAAGCCTTTATTTGTTCTTTTAACTACATAAATCATTCCCGTTCTAAGCCTGAAAAACAATGAATTTACTTTACGCTTTGAGAAAATACTTCGGTGGAAATTTGCATTTAAAGAGAAAGTGAAAGGCAAGAATCGGAAAATGGTTAAAGTGGTTGAAAAATTGAAAAGGTTATAGGTGTCAAATTCTCTTCAAAAACAAAAAACAAAAAAAAAATTTAAAAAAAAAACAAAAAAAAAAAAATCACTCCACTTTTGAGTATAGCAGTAATATTGTCATCATATGAGCATATTGTCGAGAAAGAGCTATGGTGTGAATCCTGTGGATATCTCTTTTATTATTCTTTCTACCAAGTGTTTTCCCAGTTTGCTTTGATTTTCCATATCCAATTCTTTCTTGGCCCTCACCCTGTGGCTTGTCATTACAACCTTGATTAAAGACCTTTTGATTGATTAAAGACCTTTTGATCTTTCATTTTGGTGTTTGATTACATTAGTGGAGAGGATTTCTGAAAATTGGACTTATGGGGTTAAGTTTTAAGAGAATTTTTCTGATTTCAGTTGTTCTACTGTTATCTGAATTTACTGGTGGTTTGGAGTTAAATTGACTATTTCACACACACACTCAAGGACTTAGCTTTAGGTTGAAGTAAATGCTTAACTCTTGCTTGACAAATTGCTAAATCTTTGATTGATTTTCCTGCCATCTTTGATGTTAAAAGAGTAAGTTACTAGTGATGAAATCTAAATTTAGATCATGGCTTGGTGTGTGATGATATTGCTCTATGGGATCTAGCTGATAGTGTCTATAGTTGTCTTTTTATTTTATTTTCTTTTTGTTTGAGGAAAAACAAAGTTCTAAGTTTGGGGGTGTTTGATGACTTGCATAATTGAGTGTAATTTATCACTTATCAACTTTAAACTTTAGTCTAATTTTATTTATTTTGTTGATTTTAGACTTGATTTTTGTTATTTAAATTTTATTCTAGATTTGAAGAAAATAAAGATTTATTCAAATAGAAGAGATGTGAAGCATCTAAAGAGAACATTGGGTCTTGGATAAACGGAGCTAAAGAAAAGAAAAAAAGGAGGCACTGAAAGAGAAAAAAGAGGGCTAAACTAGAAAAGAATAAAGCAGGAAAAAAAGAAGAAGAGAAGAGTAGCTGAACTGAAAGAAAAAAAAAAAAAAAAACTTTTTGGGCTGAACTGAAAAGAGTTTTGGGCTGAAGCAGAAACTTTTTGGGCTAAAAAAAGTGTTTTTGGGCTGAAAAATGTTTGGGTTGAAAAAAAGTATTTTGGGCTGAAAAATAAAGGGCAACACACCTAAAGAAAAGAAAGAAAGGGCTGGAGAAAAGTGAGGGAGGCTGAAGCAAAAAAAACAGAAGCGCTAAAACAGAAACAGAAAAAGGAGGCGGCACTGAAGCAAAAAAAAAAAAAAAAAAAAAGGGGCTGAAACAGAAAAAAAAGAAGAAAGGTGCGGCACTGAAGCTGAACGAAAGAGAGGGCTGGAACAGAGAATTTTTCAGCATTTATTTTCCTTCAAATCTTCTCAGAAAAATTATGGTGAATTCATTTATGTTGGATTTAATTTTTAGCTTGAACTAAACTTTCTTTATTTTAGGAAAACGATGTAATCTAGTTCCGAACTATACTTGCTTTTCTATGTTAATTTGAACAAATTCTCTTCATGTTTGTCTGATTTATTCTAAGCTTATTGCTTCTAATTAACTGACCATTAATTAGATGATTTTAATCTTGTGATTTGCTGTCAAAAGAGGGAATTATATGATAGATCTTGAATATTTCAGCATAGGTAAATACAGAGATCGAAAGACTTATATGGACCTATGTAGTATTAAAATCGTGGGTCTTAATGCTTTCTTGCTTATTTAAATTGCATACTCTTGTGTAAAATGATGAACAAGAATGTTTCCAATTGACTGTCGAAAGAGGCTTTTGGAAGAGTTTGGAGATTGCTAACAAACAAAGAAAATTAAATTAAATTAGCTAGATGAGTAAAGCATAGTGAGGAATTAGATGAAATCGATTTCCTAGAAGTTTTCTTCCCATTAAATTGATTTTTGAGCAACATCTTTTTTTTCTTTTGCGTATTTTCTTTAATTTGATTTTATTTTAAATTCCAGTTACAAAAACCTTAGTGAGTTCTCTAGATAAAATCAAGATTAGCATAATTTTGGTATTTGTCAAAAGTAAGTTAACAATCCCTGAGGATGATACTCTTCTCATCACTTTACTATAAAACTACGATACTACGCACTTGCAGTTTTGCATTGTTCAAGTACGACAAGTTGTTGACCAACTATCGTTAGCATAATTTGACAAGTTTTATTTATGATAGATGATTAGAGGATTTGTTTGATCCTATTGAGCTTATGTGGTGTCTAACAAACCACTAACCATCAAGTATGGTACTATCATGTTAATTATTTTGCTCTAAAAGTAGTTTTTAAAGAAAATGCGTTTTAAATAGCCTCTTTGAAATTCCTATTTGTTGAGTTTCAAGATTTTGAGTGTCCTCTTAGAATGTTTTTTTCTCTTATATGATAAAAGTACATGGATTGATCTTCCTATGATAATGCTATGATTTTTGTCACCTCAAAGAATGGTGTATTTTTTATTTTTTTTTAATGCTAGTCGAGGTTTTTTCCCAAACCTATTTCAAATGCATGTTCTCTCTAATATGTTAAACCTCACATGAACAGCTTTTATGGATTTTTTTTTTTTTTTTTTGAGCTTTTTATAATAATAGAAGAAAAAAGGGGTTCTTAGGACTTTTGTCCTTATTTATTAAACAGACATATCACTGTTTGGTTGGTCTTAAGGTTCCATGCTCATTCTGATTGTTGGTCAGTTTGAACTTATATTCGTAGTCTTAATTTGTACGTGATTACCTTATAATATTATAAAGTGAATTTTCCAACTTAGATTCAGAAACCTGTCTGCACATGATTTGTGTATAAGATATTTCCTTACAAAATTTTGTTATTGTTGTAAGATAGAAAAAATTTATTAGATGTTTTGCAAACCTCAAGTAAAGGGAAGACTTTTGAATGTGAAATTGTATAATTTTATGGATTCTAAAAGTCATTATAAAGTCTTTCTTGCAAACAGTTTGTTGAAAATGGACATAATTTTGTCTTCATGACAAATGTTAAATTTACAAATCCAAGACTTCTTCTATTTTAACTAATAGTATTTTCTTACCACTTTGAAAAGCCTATAAGTTTAGTGGAGCGTATGTGACTTATATTTATAAAAGACAATTTTAATCCTAGTTTCAAATTTTGGACCTTGTGAAATGGAAGATTTCATGTGACTATTTTGTTTTCAAAATCATTAGCTAGCTTTTTGGCCTAAGGACAATTATTCAATACCTGTGTTTGAAACTAGTCGAAGAAAAAATTATATTTTCAAAGATTAAGTGGAATACTCCTATACTCTTGGTTTCAAGAATGGTTACCCTTAAACCCCTTTATGAATTTGATCTTTAAGATTTGAACTACATATTTTGGTTTGAAACTTAAGCCATTGGTTGAAGTAATCCTTGACCCTTTCAAAAATGTTAATGCCAATGATTGCTCGGTTTTGTTTTGAGACACATAATTATGGGTTTAATTTCGGGAACAAAGTTCTTTTAAGGGGGGAAGAATGTAACACACCAACCTTTACCCCCCCCCCCCCCCCCCACCCACACACACACACACACACCAAAAAAAAAAGGGTTAGATTTTTAGACCCACACGTGACACCCCCCCCCCCCCCCACCTACCCACTTATTCTCAACCACACATCCTCACAAATATCTCTCTCCCTCTTGACCGGCTGCCCCTTTTCTTTCACACTCAAAACACAAACACAAACACACAAATCCCTCCACCTCTCTCTCCATCAAACCTCTCCTCCCTCTTGGTCTCTCGATTAGCTTCTAAAATTTTGGTCATCAAACTCTTCTCCATGGTTTGTCTTCTCCCAACATGAATGTAAGGTAAAATCTCCATGACCCACCTTCTAATATCTTTGGGTTTTTATCCTATATTGTTAAGATTGCTCTTTGTTGTGTGGGTTTTTTTTTAGGGGTTGTTTTGCGACATTTTTTGGGACATTTAAGACCTTATTGGAGGTTTTTAATTTAATGGGTGATATGGATTTATTGTTTGGCAACCATATGAATTGGGTTTCTTGAGAAATCATTTGGATTTTTGATTTATATGGGAGATTTAGGTTAATTTTTGAAAGAGGGTTTCCTTGCATTTTGAAATGTTTTTGGCATATGTAATTGTGATTGTGGTGTTAACTATATATTTGTACAAGTAATGTGAGCATGTGTCTTTTGCTTATCAATTGTTTGATGAATTGCCTATATGAGTTATAGGATTGAATTTCTTGACTTGTATTGTAATGGTTGTTATATTAGGTTATGGTTTGTAATCCTAGTTGTTTATGTGTGTTAACTCAAGTAGCTTTAAGGTTAATCAAGTCTCAAAGCATTTGGAATAGTATTACAATTATAGTAATTTTCTTTGGGGACTGTAAATTTGTCCCTGGCAGATTGGAGTAAACTGCCTTATGTGATTCTTAATAAATTATAGAAAAATCATTTTGAGCTGAATTTTTTGTGGTACATACTAGACATATAATGGCTTCTCCCTATTTAATTTCAAGCCTTTTGGATAACACTAACTGAACCAAACGAATTTTATAATAAGAGTTGACCTGTTGGAAGTTATCTGAAAGTGTGATTAGGATGTTGAGACTTTATGGAATTTACTCCAAGCTTTTGTGGTGTGGTTTAGCTTGTAAATTCATATGTGCTTTTTCTTTGACAAGTGTTTTACTTTGGCTAATTTTATCATGATTTGGTAGTGACATACATTGTATCAAGTTAGTAAATGAACATTGTTCGCAGAAGAGAAATTAAAGGCTTTGGTTGTGTTATAGTTCTGTAAGTTTCTTGTATGCTTGTTTGGTTCCCTGTTGGGTAGGGTACTTGTCTTGGGCTTGTCAAGCTAGGCTTTAGGGGCTTAGGTTTGATTTTTGAGAAAATCCATTCCAATTTATGGAGACAAATTTGATAGTGTAATTTTGTAGTAGGCCTTGTTATTAATAGGCTTGATACTTGTGTTTCTAGGTTCTAAGGTACTTGGTGATGGAACTAGTAACTTGATTGGTTGAATGCGGTGTCCGGTTGAGGTAAATTTGGATTGGAATGCCGAGGTAAGTAGCTTTTGAATGAGATTTTTGAAAAATAACTATGTTGCATAAATGTTGTTTTTAGGTTGGACACGCTTTTGGAAACAACCTGTGAAAACTATATTTTCCTAAAAACTATTGCATTGTAACCTTAATATATATATATATATATATATATATATGAAAATGCATCATATTTGATATTGCATTTGGGGAAATGCATGAATTTTTGGCATGGAAAATATGAGCATCTTTGATTTAATCTTTGATAATGAATTCATGGATTTTATGGTTTACTATAAAATTTAAAGATGCTTATCTTGTCTCATTATTTGGGAAACTGATAGAAAATCTTTGGGTAAACTACATAAATGGTCCCTATCCTTTACACCATATTTCAATTTAGTCCCTAACCTTTCAATTGTGTGAATTTGGTCTCTAACCTTTTAGTGCCGTGTCAACTTAATCCTTGCCGTTATCTCATGGATGGAAAAGTCTAACGTGTCAAACAGCCTAAATAAAAAATTAATTTATTGCCACATCAATGGACACATGTCTTGCCACATTAGTTTTTTTTTTTTTTTTTTTTTGGGGGGGGGGGGGGGTTTAGAAGAAAATTTGTAGATTTTATTAAAGAGGGGCAGACCCAAATTAAATCTAAAACACATATCTCCCCAAAATCTAAAATCCCTAACGGTGAGGACGATGATGCCTTCCCCTTCTAGCGACGCCTTCTCTCTTCCAGCAGCACCAAGTCTATCTCTTCTATGTGAATCTGGTACCTTTAGAATCATGTGACTTATCATGCAAAATTTCATTTGAATGTGTTTGTCTATATGTGTTTATTACTACAAGTGGGTCCAAGCATTTAAGGTAGAGATGGTCTCAAACAAATTCACAATGGACTATAACGAAGTTCTTTTTTTTTTCCTGAGCTGTGACTATAACGAAGTTAAGGGGTTAAAACAATGGAGTTTCTTTATTGCAGCAACCATAGGGCCAATCTCCACTGATGCAAGATTGAGCATAAAAATCAAGTAAAAATAAGATTATATATAAGCAAAACGCCAAAATGTGAAGTAGAAAAGTATGAAAAATACACAAAACTAAGCCAAATGAAAATACAAAATTAAGAGAGACATAACTAGTGCTACTGGAGTAGAGAAGGTGCTACTCGAAGAGAGAAGCTGTCGGAAGGAGAAGGCTCCGTCGTCCTCATGATTAGGGATTTTGAATTTTAGGGAGATATGTGTTTTTATTTGGGTCTGCCCAGTTTAATAAAACAAGAAAACTTTCTTAAAGAAAAAGAAAAAAAAGAAATTTGATTTGGGTTAAAAAAAAAAAAAGAACTAATGTGGCATGACATGTGTCCAATAAATTAATTTTTCATTTAAGCCATTTGACATGTCAGACTTTTCCATCCATGAGATAACAACATGAATTAAGTTGACACAGTACTAAAGGTTAGGGACTAAATTGACACAATTGAAAGGTCAGGGACCAAATTGAAATCTGATATAAAAGATAGGGACCATTTATGTAGTTTACCCAAAATCTTTTTGACAAGAATGAAGTTGAAAATCTTACAAACTTTGTGGAATTTAGATTATTTGAGATTTTTCTAAAACTACCTTGATATAAACTAGATATTTGAAAGTAATATAACCTTTGAGCTTTATGTGGTTTTAATACCATATCATGTGTGATTTCCAGGTGATCACCCGATTTGGTTTTCATAATCTTTATGACAATGAAATCAGATTCAGGTCAGTGCCCTTTCACTTTGGATGATGCGTTCTTCCCTGTTGCCCATGAGGGAAGAGGTTCCTTGATTGTGTGTGTGAGAGGCTGCTGCCCATGGGGCCAAAAGAACACATGCAAAAGAGGTCCTATTTGATGTGCTCTCTCTGCTGCCCATGGGGGAGAGAAAAACTTTAAGGGTATTGGTGAGGCTGCTGTCCATGGGGCCAAGAGACTGCATACTAGAAAGGACGATATCATGCCAGTTGTAAATAGGTGAATCCCCTGACTGGTCTATGTGGTAGTGTGATATATTTGTGATAAATTACCGTATATTAGATTTTATGGCTTTGGAATTATATTATTAGTGCTCACAGATTATAATATATAATTTCTTGGTATTATTTTGAGAAACTTTGTTTTTCATCATTTAATCATTCTTGGTGACTCGATCTTGCTATGTTCAACAAGGCCATGATTAATTCTATCAGAGGTTGGGCTCTTGAGATTTGTTAGCCTTGGGCATAGTAGGCATAGATTCTGTCGTTAAGATTGCCTATCCTAGGAAGAATTGTGATTATATGTTGATCCATTTGGAGTTTTGAAATTTCATGTATATTTGGAGGTATCATTTGTTATTTGTATTGCTTGTAAATGTCTCATAAAGCTTTGACTTATATTGTGAAGAGTTCACAATGTTTATTTATCTTTTATCCAAAAAAAAAAAGTCCCCTACAATATCTCTTTAAGGCTCAGTTTTTCATACTTTGGAGCCTTTTAGGTTTGGGGCATGACAAGACCGATCTAGGTTATATTGGTGAGAGAAGCTCAAGCAGTGAACCTAAGAAGGAAGTGAGGTTCGTATTGGCCAAAAATGTAGAAAAGTCTCAAGTAGAGAAGCCCAAGATTGAGACCCCTATTGTTGCGAAAAGAACCATTGGTCCAAAACCAAAGGAAAAAGGGAAGTCATTACCCAAAAGTCAAAGGGGACCTCAAGTGAAGCATTTTTGCTATCATTGTGGCATGCGATGGCACATAAGACCAAATTGTTTCAAGCTTCAGGCACTCAAGAGAGCTAACTCTTTGCGTGGCCAAGACAACTCAAGAAGAATGCCAAAGGAAATTCAAGCTAAATGTGAAAATGAGGGAAAACTCATTGGAGATGTTATGGAAATATTGAAGAACATTTTATCATGCCTTGCTAACTTCACCTTGAGGTTTGAGAGTTATGTCGGTCGTTCTCCTCCATCTAAGGATCTCACCAAAAACACTCGTACAGTGTGAGTGAAGAAGGGTACTCATGCATGATCACTCACTATGCTCATGCATTAATTCTTCGTTCATATTAGGGTTATAGTTCATGCATCATGGCATATGCAATCTTCCTGTGTCATTGCTTCTATATTAAGCATGTTTCTTTTTCAAGCCTTTGTTTGTTTTTCCATGTTTTTATTGATCTAACTTTGTTTGTTTTTGTTTTTGAGTGTGTTGAAAAACTCAAAAACCCATAAAATGTGAAAAATCTTAAAAAGTTTGATTGTTTGTGTTGTGTATATCACATGTGAGTTGGCCTAATACTTCTGTACTAATAGCGTAGTGCATTTACGAGCTTATCTTATTATGTATGCACATTCTTTAAGTGTGAGCGACATCTAAAAATCTACATTTGATTGTTGTAAATAGATCTTCAAGTATGTCATGAACGATTGATCAATAGTCTTGCTTGATCTTGATACATACGTAGACTTATTTCTATATATCTCCTCACATTTTTTCCTTTCTTTTTCAAAAGAGTTTAATAAATGTCAATCTCTAAAAAGAGAAAGAGCTGAAAAAGTCTTGCTTCGAAAATTAGTTTGAATAGGAAAAAGTGGAACAAATATGTATTAAAATGTATTGTGCCAAAGTCAAAGGCTTATTTGTCAAAAATATATCAAAAAGTTCACCGCATCGTTTCTCAAGAATTTGAATTGTATTTGATCAAAAGTATGAAAAAATGAAAGCCAAATGAAACGCTTTCAATCAAAATGTAAACACATTAGTGAGAGGTCATATATGTTCATTTATACAAGTGAGATAGGTCACTTGACTTTGTACTAGTTGTGTATAACTTGATTGAATTGATCATTGAAGCTTCATACTAGACTATGGACTAATACATACTTGATCCACACACACAACACACAAGTCTAATGTTCAATGAATGTCTATTCCATTTGTGTGATTGTACATGTACAAATGTGATGTGCATACTCAATTTCTTGATGATCAAATACAAAAATATTTTTGAGTATTTTATATGTTTTTGAAAATGTTTTTATGTTTTTGTGTGTTCAGAGTTTTTCCAAACTGTCAATTTTTTTTTGGTTGAAAAACTCTTTCAGAAGCATTTTCATGAGTATGAATCTACCCATGAAAATGAGGAAGCAATTTTCTGTATTTTCTGAAATTTACATAGAGAATTTCGCAATTGCTTCACGAGTAGAAGCTACCCGCGAAATTTGTCAAGGTGCTTCAGAGGCCATTTCACAAGTAACTTCACGAGAAACTTACCTAAAAAATGAGCAGTTTTGCAGTTTTTAAAGTCAAATAGTGACAGTTTTTCAAATATCTCTATTTTACCTCCTCCACACCTCTCTAAACCCAAAATACCTTTTCCCTCAAAATCTCATCCAAAACTCAAGATTAATCATTCCTAAGACTCATCTAAGGTATGTTTTAATACCTTTTCACTCTTGTTTCTTTAGATTAAGTCTTAGATTCTAGGATTTCTAGGATTTCTAGGATTGGGTTATTTTTGAAATGGGTTAGGAAAACTTACTTTTCTTGATTTTTATTTTTATTTTTTTAAATTTCTTGATTGGGCTGTGTCCCATTGTGTTTGTTTGTGTTTGTGTTGGCCCCAAGTGACATTTTTAACATGAATTTAGGCAAAATTTCATCATGTTTATGCATTGTTTTACATGTTAGTGGTTTGTATGCACTCTTAAGTGTTTGATGAAATGCCCAAATGGCATTTTCTCATTGTTTTGGACTCCGATGAGTACCAATTTTTGGGAATTATTATGTTTTTAGATTCTTAACATGTTTTAAACACTGGTTGTGTGTTTCACACACTTTGCCCTATGAGTGCCTTGTCATGCATTGCACATGCATCTCACATGCACACCACATGCATACTTGATGCACACAATTGAACATTTGACATGTTTTGCACTTTACTCATGCTAGGCAAGTCTTGTTAGACTTTTAGCACTTGAAACATGTCTTTGTGACTTTATTTGCTTGCTTTTATGTTCTTTCTAGGATTTTTGTTCGTTTTATAGATTAACTTGTATCTAATCAAGTTTGTTTCCTATTCGTGTCCTTGTTTCTATGTATTTGTGCTCGTTTTGCATATGTCTTCTATTAAGAAAAAGGCCACAAAGAAGCCTTTAAAGCATCCCCACACCTCCTTGGATTTGTTCCAGAATGATAGTGCTAATATGGCCTTCAATGATCACTATAAAAGGGCCCCAATCATTCTAGAGAGGACTGTGGACTTAAAGTCCCTAGAGGGCACTTTCATTCCGGAAGTGTTCAAAGAAAGAACATGGACGAAGTTGCTAAATCCAATGGGCAATGTATATGAAGATGTCATTTGGGAATTCTTCAACAATGCCATTGTGGAAGGAAATCACATCAACTGTTGGCTAAGAGGGAGATAGTTCTCAATTTCATAGGAATCGATTCAAGAGATTTTGGAGATTCGTCCAACGACTCCTTACACATCTCTACAATATGATGTGAGAAGAGAGAAACTAGACCCTCTCAAAAGGAATTCCTTGGTGGACGACTCAACAAGATGGCCTTGCACACCATTATGTTCACACCAAAAATGTGAACTTTGGCCTACATCATGATCTTCAACCTCTACCTGGTGAGGAACTTGATGAACTTGTCAGCACTGAGGACCATTTTCCTATATGATTTCTTCACTCGTAAGGAGATCGACATCTGCAGTCAAATTTATCACATCTTCACCAAAAGCATCACAAAAAGGAATTCAAGGCTAACTCTACCATTCCTAAGCCTTGTCATGTCTCTTATTTTAAGGGCAAAGATAAAGATTCCAAGTGGACTTCAAGTAATGCAAAGAAAAGATCCTATTAGTGCGTAGACCATGATCCAAAGCAAAGCCCATACTCCCAGACCGTCTATTGGTGTCTCTCAAATTCCAAGAGATGATGCTGTTGAATAAGGAGGAGACACTGAAGAGGAAATTGAGCACTTCACTTCAGTTTCAGAGTACACTGTGCAACCTTCTTCCCATGTGTGTGCAAGAGCACCCGATCGCTTTGATCATCTAATCGGAAGGGTTGAAGAGTTACATGTAATCCTAGCTCCATATCAGCCACTCCATGTCTCAAATTCACCTACCTTAAAGGCCAAATCACTACTCTCTCGTCTCAAATTGATGACATGATGAGGAAGCCAAAGCCGGAGTTAGATTCGGAGTCCAATACATTCTAGTCTCTTTGGCCATTCCAATAAAAAATGGGGAGTAGTTTGAGGGGGAGCACAACTTGAGGGGGAGCATATTTTTAGTATACATTCATTTATTTTGGTGATTTCTAGTTTACTTTAAGTTTTTATAGCTTTTGGATATTTACTATGCTTTCATTTAAAGTTTTCAAGTACTTTAGTTTAAAACTTAGTTTTCTTTAATACTATTTTGTACCTTGGTTGTTATAACTATTTCTTGATGCTTCTTGCTTTCTATTACTTATAGCTGTAGTCTATTTAATGCATCATGTGTTTGTTGGACAAGCAATTGATTTTAGCATTGCTCTTAATTGCATTGCATGTCTGGATGATTATTTGCTTGATAAATTGTTCATCATGGTCATTTTTTAATGATTGTTCATGTTTGATCAAGTTATGCTTTATAGCCTACATTTCATTTGGTATCTTGATCGCTTTTCACTTGTTCCTTATACGTACCTTGTGTTCTACTTGTCGTGAACTTAATGAAAGTTTGTTGAATATGCAAGTGATTCAAGATACAGGTATATACGGTGCAAGTGCTTCACAACTTCTAGAATTAGGTGTGAGTGAGTTTTGCCTATGTTCTCAAACTCACGTTTAAGTCTAGAGTCTGTTTAGGGGTTTTGTCATGGAATAGCAAAAGGTGGAGATTGTAAAGTTGTGATTTCCAACTTTGTTGTGTTGGTTTTAATTCCATGCCAAATTTGATTGTAATTTCTTCAATCAATTTCCCTGTATGTATGTGGGATTAATTTTAAGGGATGAGTGTGAGAGATCGGTGAAGACTCAAACTTCAAAGGATAAACAAGTGGTTTTCGCGACTGTCTCGCAAGAATCTTACTAGTGAAAATAGTAATGTGTAGAGCATATGATTGGAAGATGAAGAGTTATGCCAAGCTGTATGTTTTCGTGAGTGTCTCGCAGGTAAAGTCAACTCGTAAAGGACTCGTGAAATTTTATGTTTGGCAAAAATTTATGTTTTGCTTTACCATGTCTTTACCCCCACTATATATATCCTCATTACCCACAAATTGTAAGGAGTACTTTTCAGAGAGAAAATCCTAGAAAATACTCTTGAGAGTTAAAGATTGTTATACCTACAATCATCTACATATTTCCTTGTGGTTTTTCTCAACTCCTACCTCTCCATCTCTATATCTTTGAGAGATTGCTAGCCTAAACACTTACCACACCCATCCTGAGTGTAAAGTAAGATTTTGGTGCTACTAGGAAGCATTGGAATGAGTCATTCATTGATGGATGCAATCAGGCTAAATTGTGGGATCCGAAAAGCTAGAGAAGACAAGGCTCTGAGAAGTTAATTGGTAGCAGAAGCTTGGAGGTCTCAAGTACATGGGGTAGACTAGGCTTAGAGGATATTTTGTTATTCGTGTGCTCCAACTTTATTTTCTAGTAGATCAATTTCGACTTGGACGGTCACGAAGAGGTTTTTCATCGAGTTTCAGTTTTCTCTTTAATAACACGTTTTTGTGTTATCTTGTGTTTACATATCTCTTCCCTACTCTTTAACCTTTCTTTTTAGTGTTAATAATTGATGAATATGACTTAGGGTAGTGATAACGGTTCTTTACGCTTATTCACTCTTATTCTGCACTTTGTATAAGTTAGAGTAAGAGCTATCTAGCCGTAATTTTAATTGGGGATCTGAATAAGCTCGTGTTTTTGCACAAATCTGAGCTTTCAATTGCAATATAGAATCTTTCTTTAATGTCATTCCAAATCTCCTAATTTGTATCCATGTAAATAATATTAGCTAGCTTGAATCTTAGGTGAAATTGAGTTGATGATCCAGGTACCAACCATATTATTTGAACAAATCCAAGCTTGGATTGTTGATGGTATTTTCACCAATGGAGAATTTAAGATCAAGGTGCTATCAGTGAAACCCAATTTGTTATTGGCAAGCAAAACTTTTCGGATTGACCAAGCCCAATTTGGGTAATTTTCACCAAATAGTGGTTGAGACGCAAGCACTGCACCAGGACTTTCTCCATGATGCAAAAACAGAAGATCATGATCTGCCATGGATGAATCTTGTGAGAAAGGAATAGTCTCAAAAGTAAGTATTGGCCGCAGTAGCCATTGATGTACTTCAAGCTTCTGTGAGAGAAAGAAAATGAAAAAAATTGGGATTTAGTGAAGCCTAGAATTTTTGCTCTGATACCATATCAAGATTTAGACTTTGGAAAATCTGATTGTATTAAGTGTGTTGAATAGATACAAGCTCTGGCTAATATATACATAGCAGAGAAGAGTAACAGAAAATAACAGGAAAACTAACAATCTATCTACCTAACTGAACCAGCACGTGCCAAAAATGTGGCAACTTATTATAACTACAGCATACAATAAGCTACAAGTCGTTTATCTAAATAAACTCTAAACTACATTCGTTTTAGTCTCTTTTAATTTGCAGTTCACTTTGTCTTCGAGCTCTTCTTGACTTGAATAATTCTTCTTCTTCTTCTGATAATTCTAACATATATATATATATATATATATATCCAAATCTTGGAGTTTGTGAGATTAGTATTATTTTTTATTAATTTTTTATTTTATTAATGTGAGAATAGTATTCACTTCACTTGCCATGAGGAATAAAAATAAATGGTTAATTAATTGTAACTATCTATCATAGAATTAAATGCTCACCCCGTTAATGGCGAGGAAGGTGGGCTGGGTTTTAATGCACTTGCTAATGATTCTAATGTAGAGCATATTGGACCTCGGGAAATCATTGTGTACTCTTAAAGTACTATAAATGCGTGTTCTTTTTTTTTACATAAATGGTGGGCTTCACTAATTAAATTTATGGTATGACCCACCATTCATATGAGAGGAAGGAACACGCATTTATGATACTCCGGGAATAATTAACAATTTTCCTTGGACCTCGGACTTGCATATGGAAATTGAAGTGGTCAATGTACAAAATTTAAGGCCCAGAAGAAAGTTTTAAGCACCTGAAAACGTGAAGCGAGGTTGCATGCATGCTCCGATTGCTACTATTTCTTCCCCACAGAATTCCCTTAGCTCTGAGAAGAAGCATAGAAAGCTTTTCTTTTTAAATCTCAATTTATTTCTAGTAATTTAGAGAGAATTCATGTTAGGATTCGTATCACTTTCTTTTTTAAATCTCTATTTGATAGATGGTTTGCTAGACTACCCTTCATTTCTCTTTCCATTGTACAAGATGGCATTACTTTGTGTGGAATAATCTGCCTTCCGACGCGGGCCCCGGGGGAGGGGGTTTTTTAAAATTGCCATCCCTTTAGGGGTTTGTTTGGATACCAATTATTTTATTGAAATTGAAAAATTATTATTGAAAGTACAATAAATTAAGGTAAAAATTAATTGAAATAGTATAGTGAGACCATGAATAGTATCAAAAAGTGTAATAGAGCCCATAAATAATAACAAAAGTAAGCTACATAATGAAATAATTTATAATTTTAAATCATATCCAAACGCACACTAAATCTCCAATAATCTGCCTCCATAAGTCGCCAAATGTGAGTCGAAACTTCTGCCATTGTTGTCCGTTGCAACTTCCAATCGAAGATCTGATCTCTCCAAACCAGTGATAGTCACGGCAATGCCTTTGAAACTCTTTCTCCCTTCCTCCCACTGTTTTTTTTTTTTTTTTTTGTTTTCCTGAGACTTCTCTGTTTTGTTTGATGAAGCTGTAGTACATGACCTAGTAAAAAACGCCTTGACTGTCTCGCCCATCGTGTACCACAAACGTTAGATCACATAATTATTGATATATTTATTATTTTCCTTTTTTTTTTTTTTTTTTTTTTTTTTGATGAGATTGATATATTTATTCATGCATTAGTGGATTACAGTACCAGTGTCCCACAATAGCACTATTACCACAGTAGCTTAACCTTCCTCAACTGTCCTCTTTAATATTTTAATAATGTTTTATATTAGATTTAAAATTGATAACAATGGTTTACTATTTGGTTTGGTTATTGATTTAAATAAACCAACTACGTTTTTATAATCAGTAAATCAACCTTGACATTGTTATGCATTTAATTTTATAAGTATTTGTTTATTTATTATGTTTGCTTTGAATTTATTTATTTTATTTATATTATGAAAGTTATGATATAAAAATTAAATTTGAAATATAGATTTTTATATTTATTTAGGGATTATTTTAGTCAAATTTTGTATTTATATTAATTTAATATATTTAAATAATTATTAAATTAATTATGATATTATCGCGGTTCGACCTCAGTTTGACTTCGGTTTGACCTTAAAAATCTTGATCCTTTTTCTTTAACGGTTCATTAAACAGTTCAGGTCTGAAAACCATGATTAAAAACGTGGGATCAAAACTTTGTTTAATTGACTTATAGAATTTTTTTGTTTTCCAAAGTGAAAAAGGTAATTTCTAGCAACCAAAAATGCAATTGGCTTATTTATTTTGTGTGAAAAGTTAATTAATTTGTTAAAGATTGACAAAAGTATAATTATATTCAGGCTAAAATATAAATTGCATTTTATAAGTTTGATTGAAATTCATTTTAGGCTTTTAACTTTATTTTTTTTAATTAAATCATTTAAGTTTTAAATTTATTCGATTAAAGAATTCTGTCTAATTCTGTAAAAAAAATTTCTATTAGGTAGCTTGTATGGTAGACCCAAATTTTAACAGAATTATATGGTAGACCTAAATTTTATGATACCCTTTTATTTATATTATGTAACTTGTTTATTAGACTTAATTTTAATTAATAATTTTTGCATGCCATTTTTAAAATTTTCACACTTAATAATTTTACAACTTCTTTACTTCTTTTTATATTTATATAAATTAATTTAACAATGCGGTTCAATTGGTAGCTCTCGTAATTATCTTTGTAAGGATTCTTAAACTGCATAGGATTGGTGTGTTCCCACTTAGTACTTGCGAGTTGCGAATCTTGCGATGCTTTGTGTATCTATGTTTTTAATTTATTTTTTATTTTTTATTGCCATTACTGGATAAAGTTCCCATATTTAATGAGATGGAAAGTGTTTTTATTTGATCATAGCTCTCAATCTTTAGAAGATGGCCGGGAACAATGTTTTTGGACAAATAGTTGAAAGTGGATATGCACTAAAACTTGCTGCCATATGTGGTTTATGGTTAATTTATATGGTTGGGAAATTTGCTGCCAAAGTGCCAATAAGCGTTGTGTGAGTATCATTAGACAGCTATAATTTGAAGCACGCACGGTGCCTGGTAAGCCATTGAAAGAGACTAGAGAAATAACATATAGCATTTTTTTCCCAGAACATAAAACAAAACGTTACAGGGAATAATGAAATACTATATGTTTATAGGTGTTGTTTTTTCAGTCAAAAAAGCATTGGGATACCTTAATCATTGACTAATTACTTGCGAAAAGGAATATGAAAACGAAATTGTTATAGGAATAATAAAAGCATGCATAGTGTTTATTTCATACTTGTTATTGCACACAACAGTACAAAATCATAATTTCAATTAAAAACACCACCCTTTCATTAGGGGTAGATACTAATACACACAACCATATACATGTACATTTTAAAAAAGAAAACCCATGTTCTAGAGAAACAGCTTCAAAGCCAACAAGTTTGATGCACAGCTAGAAAATGGATATTTTGCAGCACTACTCGGCTCATCAGGGTTTGCCAATGGCATCATGGTATGGATGGATTAGCCTCAGAAGGTGGGACTGGAGCTTTTTTCAGTGTAACATATTCACCACCATGAACCATCTGACCAGCACTTATATCTATCTCATGGTTTCCGGGGTGAGGAGGAGTGGCATACAGAACTGGCGGACCTCTTGGACCTGGAGTCTCTCCTTTATCGGCTACATATTGCTCTTTGACCAGTGCTTCAACAGTTGAGCTAGATAAGGACTGCTTCTTCCTCCCCTCCACTTCCATGCTTGGATTCAGAGGCCGAGCTTCAGATCTATAAACCAATATATATATATATATATATATTAGAATAAAGCACACGCAAAAAATTAAACAGAGAAAGATAGTTTGGTATATATATATATATAAGACTTTTAGAAATTTTTTTAACTAAAGCTGTTATAAGTTCATTGTGAATGCTTTAACATGATGTGGACTCGCTGGGTCTAGTGGAAAGATACACAATACAAAAGTAATTGATTTTCGTTGAATAGGACAACTGTGATAGATGAAAAAAAAGATATGAGTCATATAACTATCAACTGCTATTCCATCTTTTCACGACTTGTCACTAATTATAGGATAAGATATTCTTTTATTTAGATAAGAAATGCTAGCGATATATAAAATAACATAATTTTATGTCATAACTTATCACGTGGGGAATTGTGAGTAGTAAATGTACGAAAGTGGGTTTATGTGAGGACACACTTTTGCAACTCAAAACTTGTTATATGACAAGTTTTGACACAAAATTGTGTCATTTTATGTATCCCCAACATTATTCTTTAAATTTTTTTTTTATTATTAAAAGCTAATATTTTCCAAGCCACATACTGACATGTATTTCATGTTGGATACGTGTATTTTTCCTCTCACAATGGATCTATGCAGCTATGAAAACAATTCATTATAAGAGAGAAGATTGCTTATATTGAAATTATGTTTGAATGAAGGTTGTGAGGTTATGCTTGAATAAACACTATAAAAATGTGGACTTTTGCAGGTTTGCAGCTTTAGAAAAAAACATTTCAATAGATAGTGATATTGTAATGTTTTCTTAAAAAACCACTAAAAGAGATATATTGCAGTGTTTATAAGAGTGACTGTTGCTAATTTATTTGAATTTTGAAGCATCTTTTAAAAGGCTTTTATTAAAACGCCGTAATAAGGAACTTTTTTTTTTGGCATTAGAATTCCAAAACCTAAAAAATTTGGCATTAGAACCATATAAATTCTTGTGTTCTTTGTGTGTGCTTATTATTTAATTATGCTTATATACTGTTATTGATTTGAGTCCAGGGGTGCTATTTGCACAACACATATATTTCATGATTTATAAATTTTGAAAATTACATTATTAATTTTTATTATTGTAATTTGTGTCGTAGGTAAGAAACATAAGTAGCAATTGTTGCAATAATCAATCATCCGGCATGAAACAAAAATCATTATTTTATAACAAATGTAAATTTTATTGTTGAATTTCACAACATTAATATTTGTACTTATAATGAATTGGTGAAACTTGGTGGTAATCACATTATATGAATAAAGAAATTTTTTTTATTCATGTGTACAATATTTGGAGTGTTGTGCATTTGCAATTTAAATATGAGCTAGTATTTGTAATCAAGTTACTAAGATAAATGTTTATAAAAAAAAATGTTACTAAAATAAATGTTAATTTTTAAAAGAAAATCAATAATTAGGAAAAATGCTTTTTATAATTAATTTTTTAAAAACTTTTAGCAGCGTTTTAAAAAATGCTGCAAAACGTACTTTACAAAAACTTTATTGCATCGTTTTTAAAAAGTTCTACAATAGGAAAATTGTTGTGGCCAGCGGTACTGTTGTAGCGGTCAAAAAAGGTGTTGCAAGAAAATGTTGTAAAACATTTTGCAGTGTATTTTTGGTAGTTTTGTAGCCACTGCAATAGAACCAATTTCAATGGGGGATAACACGTTGAAGACGCAAAATTTATCCACCAATTAGAACTTTGTTTGTAGCTTATGTAACTTGTAGTTTCTTAGCGCACTGATGAGCTTGTTTCTTTTGTTTTAGTACTTGGGTTTGGACTGTTGTAGTTGTACGTTGAGTTTGGAGTTGTTGTATTCTGGTCCATTTTTTAACAAAAATCATTCGTTCATATAAAAATAAGAAAAGACGACAGAGAAGGGTATTGAATAAAACTTACAGAAGATAAGGGACAAGTACAACCAGGAGGACGAGGGACAAGCATTGAAGGCGTAGCTCAGACATATTCATTTTTCTCTGCAATTAAGAAGAACTTGGACAACAATAGGTTTCTTTGTGCCATAAAGATAAAAGAGGAAGACTTGGGAGTATTTGAGCAAAAGAAGTGAAGTAAGAATAATTGTTTCAAAAAATTATCAAATATTCACGGTGCATATAAGTAAAGACATTCAAGAAAATATTCTAAGCTCCCCTAGCGAACGGAAAAACATACCCTAATTCATGTGTATATTTCCTCACACTTACAACTCATAGAATACACCAACTGTGAGACTAACACAGCTGTGAGTAGGAGGAAATATTCGCTGAAATAGGGCATACTTCCTCCTACCGAACTGTGATCTTGAAAAATCCTAACAATTTATAAAAAAAAATGTGAAGGAAGAGTAGTAATACTCAGTTCCAATTGACCACGTTGCATGAGCGCGTGAGGTGGGCAGGCGTCAGCTGTACAGCTGGTCTAATATATATATATATATATATTTTTTTTTTTTTTTACGTAAAGTTCAAGAGGCAAGATTACAAATCCCAAGAATCAAGTCCAAGAATATTATGGATTCACATGACATATCAATTTAAATATATTATTGTAGTCTCTTATATAATATTATACCACATCTGATGAACTATGCCAATGCTCATATTGCCGCAGGACTTTTTATCTAAAACAAATTCTTTGTATATCGATTATAATTTATTTTATATATATATATATATATAATGATTTTTAATCAAACTAATTGAAGTTTCAAATTAAAAATAAAAAAAAAACCTTAGCAAATTACAAGCAATAGAGAATATAATAGAACACAAAAAAAAAAAAAAAAATGATACTGTTATAAAAAAAATGTATTGTACTTTTACAACAACATTTAGGGTTCTTTGGTAAGAGATTTTTAATAGCGTTGTTTGCAATTTTTTGAAATATGTGTTAGTAAAAAATATATGAAAATACGTGTAATATTATTTAAACACTAAAAATTATTATTTAAACAACGGTAACAAACAATGCCTTTAGGGCTCGTTTGGTACGTGTATTTAAATAACAGTTTTCAGTTTTTTTGAAAATATATATATAGGTGAAAAAGTGTGTGAAAATGCATGTAATGTTGTTTAAAAACTGAAAACATTTGTTTAAAATGATGTACGAAACAACCCCTTAGGGGGTGTTTGGTTAGGGTTTTCAAACAACCATTTTCAGTTTTTAAACAACATTTCACGTATTTCAATGCACTTTTTCACCCACACGTATTTCCACAAATATTTTCAAACAACAATTTTCAGTTTTTAAACACATATACCAAACGGGCTCTTAGTGACTTCAAACATGTTTTTCATAAATTATTGATTTCAAATGTGCTTATTGACTTTATGACAACATTTATTTACTCAAAAAGGAATCTTATCCAATTTTTTCTAGAGTATCGTTTTTTTTTTTTTTTTTTTTTTTAAAAAGTATTATAAGAGTTAGTGATTTTGTGCTCGTGCTCTAATTCCAAAAACTCATAAAATATTTTGTGCTAGTTCTCGTGCTCTAATTCCAAAAATATTTTGTGCTCGTGCTCTAATTCCAAAATAATAATAATAATAATAAGCATAATCTCCTACATCTAACTCTTATCTTAATAATAAAAAAGAACCCATTGATACTGAACTAAACTATTTCGCTTTTAAGAGCTATTGCTCACATGTTAACAAGATCCAATTTAGTATTCATTTTTTAAAAAAATATAATAAATAATCTTGTTTATTTATTTTGTCTATCTGGATTTTGGTGTGCACCTTCTTCTCTCTCATAACTTTTTTTTGCTACTTTTTTTTATTACTTTTTTTTACTACCAATAGTTAAAATTTAAAGTTATTTTTTACAACTTTAAATCTTAGCCATTACACCGATTGCATCATATATAGGGTTTCTTTGGAATCTTCTTATTTTGCTGAAATTGAAAATTTTTTATTGAAAATACTGTAAATAAAGGTAAAAATTAGTTGAAATAATACAATGGGATTCATGAATAATACCAAAATATGTAGTGAAGCTCATAAATAGTAACAAAAATAAACGCACACATAATATCTAAAGTTTTGCTCCCAAATCCCAATCCTTATTTATCCACCTTTTTGCTGACATGTTCGAATCGCATGTTGTCGGTATAAATAAGGACTTAAATTGATACTGCCGATGTTATCGGTTTGAATAAGGAATTAAATTGATTCGTTTTCAATATTAAGTGGGTCACGAGCATGATTATATTCAAAAGTCTTGCTATACCTTTCAGAGTCAGCTATGGCCCTTGTTCTTCAGTCAACTTTGAAGTAACTCAGACGTGATAGAGTGTGAAGTTTTAGAAAAGAAGTTGTAAAAAATTTTATGATACCAGATCTTTCCACGTAAAAAATCAGTCAAGCCAAGCTATTTTATGGGGTCTTCGGATCCCCCAGACATGGTAATTGATGGGCACTTATTGGCTTTATTGTTAAAAAAAGATTGCAATATAATTAAGTCAACTGTCACTAATCATATTAGGGAATTACCTTTATTCTAATGCATAGTTCATTTTGCTTTATTTTCAGAAAAGGTTTTTTTTTTTTTTTTTTTTTTCTTGGGAGAAATATTGTTTCCAGAAAAGTTAAAAGTTGTATTATTAAAAAAAAAAAAAAAAGCTAAGATAAAAACTTTTCCCATAAAAAGTTTAGGAATGACAATAAATATATATATATATATATATATATATATTCATATAATAACTTTTGATGAATTATCAAAACCGAGCGTCTCAAAATATATTTCCATTAAAACACAGAGACCGATAAATCAATATATCAGATAAAATTTCATATCAGATTATATCTCATGGTACGAAATTATAATATCTTATCTTCACAAATTATAAGATTTGAAGCAAAATTCAAAAGTAATTAAAAAAACCAAATCATCAAATACAAACTTGATCCAAAACAAAACAATCAAACATAATTATAAGTGATACCGCAAACAAAACAAAGTTCATCCCAAAATACGTATATCATAATAATTAAAACACCAAAATCCCAGCTTAAATAAGAGACCAAAACCAAAATATTTTAATGATTTTTATAATCAGATCTAGAAGCAATCTAACAATAAAAATGGTATATAGCTACAGTTTTAGAAGCTCAATCCGAAGGCTTTCGATAGATACTTCGCAGATATGGAACAACAACAACAATATTAACAATCTAAACTATCTAAATAATTTTTTTTTTTTTTTAAGAAAAGAAAATAATATCATAACCTATTAACGTTAAAACATAAAGAAAAACAAATCGGTTAAAAGGCAGAGAGAGATCGAACCTAATGTGGGAGACTGAGAGAGCTGCGGCAAAACCCTGGCCGCTGAGCAAATCTGGATATATTTATAGCAACTCTGGATGTAAGAGCAAGGTTGGGTTAGTGTAGTATTTATAGCGAATCTGGATGTGTCGGTTTTACTAAAATACCCTTGGAAGCAATAATGTAGCATTGATTTGGCTCAATATTTTTTTGTTGTCACTAACTTCTTGGGTGGGATATGACTCATTTGAGAGCAAGGCAGAAATTAAAGCAAGTCATTTTATAATTTATATATGTTTATCTTCAACTTTTGTACTTTCTGGAATATATGTGGTTGAGCAAGAACGATCTAAATTGTTCCTTTTAGCCTTCTGATTTCCATCCTTTATTAAAGTTCAACCCTAGTTATATTATTTAAAGAACATATAGAGAGACCAGACCACACTTTCTTCCAAATAGTAATGAAGCTTAGGAATGAGGCGGGCTATGATAATAAGTTTAACAAAACCAAACTAAAGACAATTAATCTAAATGTAGCTAGCTCACTTTAGAATGGAAGAGACTCAGTCAGTTGTCCTCGTTTAAATCCAAAGAATTGAAAAGTTATACATCAATAAGAGCAATTGCATCAGATTATGTAAACTTTGGCAAAATAGAAAAAGGTAGTCTTTTTACACATTTTGGCCCAAAAAACACTCACATAAGTGGGTGTAAAATTGTACATTTATGCACAATTACTACAGTAACCGTGCATATATGCACGGTTACTGTAGCACTTCTATTTATTATTTTATATTTTTTTTCTCTCTCCTCTATCATCTGATTATCTCTCCTCTCTCATTTGATCTCTCTCTTCCTCTGCCTTCTTAATCTTTTTATCTTCCCTTAAATCCAACAAATCATAAAATTCTTCAAACTTGATCTAAATCAAGATCCCAAATTCATCAAACCCTCTCCTCAAAAAAAAAAAAATCATCAAACCCATATAAATAATCATATTGAAATTGCAAAAGAACAAGAAGAAAATGCAGAAAAAAGCTTACCCACGAAGAGTTTTCTCTCTTTAGCAAAAGAAGAAGAAAGACGAAGACGCTGAAGAAGAAAAAATGGAGAAGAAGAAAGAAGGAGAAGGTAAAGAAAAAAATGAAGAAAGTGAAAAAGAAAAAGAAAGAGATAGAGATCAGGTATGGGTTAGCGTGTGTGTTAAAGTTGGTGGGATCAGGGTAGTTATGAATAATAATAAAATGTGAGAATAATATTATTTAAATAAAAGAATATGTAAAATAGATAAACTGACGTGGATATTTTATAAAAATAAGTGTGTAAAATAAAAAAAAATAAAGTTTTTTTTGTGCAAAATAGAGTGAAAATTTACATCCATTTATGTAAATGCTCTAATACTAATAATTAGTTGTTGTGCACGAGTGGTGGATGAGTGGATCTGCTTTCTCTAAACTGACGTATGGAATTGTGAAAGGGGAAAAGGTAGGTGATAACATATAAAAAGCAAATAGTAACCACTTTGGACGTAACACTCACGTGATGCCATTATAGTCTAAATATCCAGAAGCGGCGGCGCGAGTAATAGGCTCCACCTCAACCAGATTTTGGTTTTGAGCAGCAGTAAATATTTAGTTCAGTCTTTAAACAAGGGTAAATCTCCAGGTTGGGAAGAAAAAACTTTGGTTGCTGATATTCTATCTTTAAAGCAACAGGATATGAATTTTTCTTTCCTTTGGATTCCAAATTTTGGTGCTTGGTAATGTAAATATTATGGCTGATATGGCTTCCAGTGTTCCAATACACTACAAATGGCCTCAGCCATCACCTCTGTAATGCTCTCTTTTTTCTGGTTGATATCAATATATATATATATATATATGTGTGTGTGTGTAAGTCGCCTCTAGCTAGCTAAGACATGTACGATAATATTGACAAATCACTTGGCGCACTGCCGCATATATATATATATATGAAGTTGAATAATATTAAAAAGTATGGGACTTTCAGAGAAACTTTCAATTGGTTTTTTATCTGGTGGTC
The DNA here is from genome assembly GCA_035136125.1 of Quercus rubra. Lineage (NCBI taxonomy): Eukaryota > Viridiplantae > Streptophyta > Magnoliopsida > Fagales > Fagaceae > Quercus > Quercus rubra. Next base: position 4,557,635 of record CM068732.1, on the reverse strand, counting down.
ATATATTTATATCATTCCCGTAGATTGAGTCCATCCACATCCACTTGCTTTAAAAAAAGGAAGAAGAAGACTTGAGTCCACTCAATTGTGTCATTATTGGAAGTTCCATCCCATGACTCAACCCACTTGGATTAATATAATATTAGACAATGCGACATAAGTTTATGACTATAGCCATAAACTTCCATAGACCTATACTCAAAATCATCTACCTAGCTAGGTAGATGATTTTGAGTATAGGTTTATGGATATGGAATCTTTTTAACAGGTACTATTTCTCTTTTGTCCTTTCTTTGGTATTTGGTTTTGTAGTTGCGCCTGCGATTTTCTTCTTTTCACCTCTCTACTCAAGTACATGCAATGCAACTTTCAGTTCTTCCGATTTTTGAATTGGGGCCTCGAAAAGTTCGGCTGTCCACATTACTTTAAATTGGGCCTACTCAAACTTGAAATTGAGGCTGTCAATTTTGCCTAATCAAATTATCAAACTTCTCAAATAGTATTCTGGAAGGGGATGCTGCGAATGTTCTGAACCCTTGAAAGAGAATGAAGATAAGCCTTATTGGGTCATCTGCTCAGTCATTGAAAATATAAAGCTTTTGTTAGGAAAACTTAACTGCTCTTGGTCTATCTCTTATTAGTAGGAATGTAAATTCTTTAGCTCACAATTTGGTTGCTTGGGCTTTTTGTAATCAGAAGTTTGGGCTAGGATCCATCTTTGACTTGTCGAATTGGGTCTTTGTTTCAGATGACAAACAGAAATGAAACATAATTAACAATCAACACTTACCATGGATTTTGCATTTAGGAAGGAAGTTGGACTTGAACTTGTGCTAACAATGCCACTGTTACAATGAGGTCTAGTCATCTTGCCCCAAATGCACTGATGGTGGGTGATGATACCTAGAATCGTCAGTTGAATTCCTTGTCTAAGTGGATTTGGGAGATCAAACACCACTTGCAGCAAAAGGATGAGCGGCTTTGATCTGAACACTAGGGTGATGCTTGTCAAAGACCCTTCTATGCCACAATTAGATATCAAGGATTGTTGTGTAAATGATATAAGAGCATTCATAGCAGTGGAGCTAAAAATTTAGCTTTTTAGCTCCATCAAAATGACTTTATCTATTATACCTACACTTATACTGCAGCAGTGAATTTATTTTAACTATTAACACAATAAAATAATATAAACCTCACAATAAAACAATATATCCTCTACAATAATATAATATATCCCACTACCCAAAAAAACAACCCAACACCATCCACAACCACCTCTACCATCCGTCACAGCCACAACCACCACCACCACCAGACACAACCAAACCCATAGGAAAAAAAAAAAATCAAACACCGTACCACAACAACCACCATCGCTACCACCACAGCCATCAAACCCACAGAAGAAAAAAAAAATCAAACATCATTCCACCACCACAACCAAAATCCACAAACCCACTGTCAAAATCATCCACCACCACTACCATAGCCAAAATCAACCACGACCACGACCACCATGGCCACCAAACCCATATGAAAATACATTAAAAAAAAAAAAAAAAAAAAAAAAAAAAACTCAATCACAACAGAGAGAGAGGCACAGACTGGAAGATGGGGCTTGGGGAGATCGGCGAGCTGGGTCGGCGATGGGCTTGGGGTGGGTTGGCGAGCTGGGTCGGCGATGGGGCTTCGGGTGCGACGGCTAGCTGAGAGAGAGAGAGGTGAGAGTGACTGGGTCGAGCTTTGGATGAGGCACGGATGAGGCGGCAGTGGGTCAAGCTTCGGCAGGGACGACGTCGGTCAGCTTGAGAGATGGTGAGATGGTGAGAGTGAACCAGATAGTTTCAGAGGTGAGATGGAGAGATGGGAGCTTGAGAGTGATGAGAGAGAGGACGGTGAGATGAAGAATAAAAGAATGAAAAAGAAAAAACAGTCTGGGATTATTTTAATTGGAGTGCTCAATAAATTTTTTTTTTTTTTTTTTTTTTAGATGTGTGCTACAGTGCACATCTATAAATAGATATGCACTGTAGCACATCAGCAAAAAATTATAACTTTGCCTCCACTGCTGCAAGGCATTTTTGATATATTGGTGGAGCTAAAATAGTATTATAGCTTTTTAGCTTCACTGCTGTGAATGCTCTAAGAGAGTGTTCTGGTTTTTGAATAATGTATGTGTGTACCTTTCTCTTATGTTGAGGTTTATATAGCCCCTTCTCATTTAGTCATTTGGAGCACTTTCAATGTTCTCCTCTATGGCGTTCGTAACGTCTTGGGGTCATAAATGGTCATTCATGGCGTTCCCAACGATCTTCTACTGAATTGCCTCTGTTGGTAACAGTCAAACCATTAATGTTCACTAGATGCATTTCGTTTGTCCGTAATATCTTTGGACAATGTTAATTCTCATTTCATCAACTGCTTCAATTCCATGATCGTCTTTATTTTCTATAAAAATATAGGAATATTAGAAATTCAGATCCTTTACATTTCTTAGAATATTCTACTAAATAGATTACCTTTAGTGAAATTTATTACTCCCTCCGTCCCATTTTTTTTTTCCTCTATTCCATTTTGAGATGTCCCAAAATATTGTCCTGTTTCTAAAAATAAAAGTCATTAATTTACTAATGTTCCTATTATATCCCTATTAATTTACTAATTCAATTTTTTGATAAATTTTTTTAAGGGTAGTTTTTGGAAATTTATACATTTTTAAAAGGTAGACAAGATAATAAATGATGTTCCCTTAAAAAGTTTGAATTTTCAAACAGGACAAAAAAAACGGGACGGAGGGAGTAATAGAGTATCCTAACTACCAGAGTAGGATTTGAATCGATTAAGGGTCACCTTGACTTTTGGTTTGCTATATCCCTTGATGTTCCGTTCCTTTTGCATATAATGCGATGTAATGTTGTTAGTCAGATTGTGGACACTTGACGGCCATTCATTGGGTGGACGTGGGAATGTGTTCTGACGCTTCCCTTGGTTTTTCCGCGCGGCTTTTATTTTGGGCTGCTTCCAAGCCCTATCAAGAAAACCTTTAAAATTTTTTTGCTAAATAAATTTTGAACTAAAAAAAAAAAAAAAATTTGTAACAGAACAAGCCCAAAAAAACTCCACAAATTTCAAGATCCACTTCCTCTCTCTTACCTCGGTTTTTCCTCCTCTTCTTCGTATTTGTCTCTGCTAGGCATTTCTTCTTATTTTTCTTTGTTTTGCCGGCCTCTATTTCTACAGCCCCTTCATCTTCTTCATTTATTTCTCAACGTGTGTTTGTCTCTCTTTTTAGTTTTGGTACACTCACTTTAAGGTAGAAAAGTAGTCAGTCAAGAAGCAAGTGACAAGACTTCAAAGCAAAACGTGTGGAGGTGAAAAAAAGATTGAGAAATAAATAAATAAATAAACTTATAATGAAAGACTAATGGGCTACAACTGTAAGCAAGATGTGTGGAGGTGAAAAAAATAATGAGTAAAAAAAATATTAATATTTGTTTTAGTAACTTATTATAATTTTTAAAATAAAATTTTAAAAAATGTTAGCTATGGCTCAACTATTGTAAAATGCATTTTTATGTTTTGGTAAAACTAAAATAGCTATATAGCTATTTAGCTTCACGCTAATACTTTAACTCCGCCAAAAAATATAAAAAGTTGCCAAAGTGATATATTGAGTTATTAGAAATATAACTTTGTATATTGTATAACATAGTAAAAAATAGCGATAAACCCGAAATGGTACACCGGTATTGACCAATAATTAATAATTTAATTAACTAATACATTATAAAAAACAAACAAATTAAATTATGTTAGGCTAAACAATAAACAATAATAATTAATAATTTTATTAATATTTCAAATGAACTTATAGTTTATCGTATAGGTACATTTGTTCATTTCTTTTCTTTTCATTTTTTTCCTTTTGAGGTTTTTCGATGTACAGAACGCAAATTTGTTTTGGTTTTAAGAAATTTTTTTTTTTTTTTAGGCCAAATCTTGAATTTCGACCGGTATTTACCAAAACATCCGAAATAGACTGAAATAATCCAAAATTTTTTCAAAGTAGAATAGGAACACCCTAGACAAAAATCCTAGAGTCGCCACTGCTTCTATTGGTCATTACTCAAAAGTTGGTCTTTTTATTTCTTGAGATTGTGCTTATAGGCCGGTGTTGACTTATCATAACTTTGTTAAACTAAACCTTAATAAGCATTCTCCTACATATCATAAGGGATGAGTTGCTTGTTTAAATAAAGTGGGTAGGGTGGTAATTCTTAGAATAAATCTATGAATATTTCATAATTTTTTTTTTGGGTCATGTTAACCAATGCTCTTAGAGTACTGGTTAAGAATTCATTTTAGGAAAGTTTTGACATAAAAGTGAAATAAAAAAAGCTATCAAAACATTAATTATTTTTCTTTTCCCATAAAAATTTTCTTTAACTAGATTCTTAACCAGTACCTTAAAGGCACTCGTTAGCATTTCCCTTTTTTGAATAGGTAAAATTAACTAATATTTATTTTTCTAAAAAAAAAAAAACTAATATTACTTTCAATTCAACTTGCCAATAGTCATATTGTAAAAAAATTATCAAATATACCGTGTTCTTGTCAATTGCTCTTTTAGAGAGGGAGTAAATGTGAGGGGTGTGTGTATAAAATTATTAATTAAAAAATTAATATGAATTTATTTTACCCTTTTTATATGATTAAAAGATATATTAAACAATAGAAATTGTATTGATAAGAGAATAAAACAGTATCACACATCCTTAAGGGGCTCCTCCATTCCAACTAATGTGGAAAAGAAAAGAAGGAAAAGCTAATGATATTAGACAAGATTGTATATAAGTGTTAGGGGAAAAAATCCTAAATCCCCTTAATGTTTGTGTGAATTAAAATAAATGACTATCAAGCAATAATAATTTTATAGAAAAAAAATTTCAGCAAGCACCAATAAAAACACATTCAAACAAGAACACCAAATCTTACGTGGAAAACCCTCTAGTATAGAGGAAAAAACTATGGGGTAGTTCCAAAAAATATCTACTATGAAATAAAGATTACAACTCTCAAGTTTATGCCAAACTTGAGTCCACAATAAATTAGATTTACAACAAATAAATCTTAAGGAGTAAATACAATCTCACCACAATACCAATAGCAAAATCTTTCTATTAACACTCCAACTTTTCATGGTTGTAGCACTCAAAAATCCAAAAGAATTCCACCAATTTATCTTCCTTGTTTGTAACTTGAGGAATGAAAAATATCTCTTTTTTTCTATTTCACTCTCACACACTTTCATTGTCTATCTCTCTATTTTTTTCTTTGGACTGCACCACAAATGGCTGAATATCTCTCTGTGTTTCTTGCTCACTCTGTATAACTCACACACTCTACTTCAACTCTCACTCAGTGTTTGTCTCTCCCAATAGCACACAATGACCGAATAGCCTTTCTTTCTTTTCCTTCTTTTCTCCTCAGGGTGTCCAACATGCTTAATGTCAAGTCTCACTCAGATACATGGTTGGCAAATGGTTGACTTGAAGACTTTTGGAGGCAAGCTCATAAATGAGCTTTGACAAGTCATGTGGGCTGGACCCACACGGTGCTTTGCACCCAACAATCTCCGCCCACTATGGAGGAGATTTTCAACCCAAGTCTTCAGTTAGAATTCACGTCGATCAACCTAGCACAAAGTTTTAGCATCTCTCTAGACACAACCTTGGTCAACATGTCAGCTGGATTTCAATCTATGTGAATCTTCTCTAATTCAAATGATTGTTGTTCAACAAGAAGTCTCAATATACTTGAGTCCAGCTAGATAGATTGAAATCCAGCTAGACAGGTTCTTGAACCTTTCAAGAACCTGCTCAATATACTTCTCTTGTGATAACTATAGCTTGTTAACTTTCCTATCACAAAGAATTTGCGTACCCAAAATTTGTCTAGCTGGACTCAAGTCTTTCATATCAAAAGACTTGAATAAGTCCTTCTTCAAATTTCCAATCACTTCTACATCTTTTTCTACTGTCAACATATCATCTACATATAGTAGAAGAATAACAAATTTACTATTGAAAAATTTTCTGACATACACAATGATCTGCATTTGTCCTTGTGTACCCGTGACCCATCATAAATGAGTCAAACCTCTTGTATCACCATCTTGGAGCTTGCTTAAAGCCATATAAACTCTTCTTTAACTTGCAAACCATGTGTTCTTTCCCTTTCACTTTGAATCCCTTTGGCTGATCCATATATATTTCTTCTTTCAAATCACCATGAAGAAAAGCATTCTTCACATCAAGTTGCTCAAGCTCAAGATCCAAGTTAGCTACTAATTCCAGAACTACCTGAATGGAACTCATTTTGACTACTGGAAAGAATATCTCATCAAAGCCAATCCCTTATTTCTGACTGAAACCCTTGACTACCAATCAAGCTTTATACTTCACTAACTTGTCACCATCTTTTTTTTAACTTGGACACCCATTTGTTTTTCAATGCCTAACTTTGCAATAATGTGTAAGGTGCTATATATATCTCCTTAAGTTCACTTCTTAAAATTTTGTCATATGACTTTTTTTTTTCTCATGAGATGGAAGTATATTTTTTAGTTAAGTAGCCACATGTGTAGAGAGTGAAATTTTCTACCAATCACAAATTGTCATGTCAAACTACTAACTTCATATAGTACATTTAAATCGGCCAATTACAAGATGCTATGTGCTACTTAGTGGGTTCTACATACTGTCATTATTTAGAGGTCAATAGAAATATTCCAAGTGTGCCTAAATAAAAATTATAAAGAATTTCCAAGAGCCTATCGCATGTCAACACATGTTAATTTAAATTATATAAGCGGTCAAATTAAATACTGTCACGTATTATTTTAAATTAGAACACTTTAGATAATCAAGTAATGTCATGTGTCCCTTGGAAAATAAGACATAAAGTCCTTCCATTTAAATCATGACATGTGTCACTACTCATAGCCAATGATGTGTGATCATACCTCCCTAAGACTCCTATAAATAGAGGCCTTCCTTAGTCTTATGAAGGGGGATTCGGAAATATTCAGAAGTCTCAAAGCTTTGTTGGGATCAAGCTCTAAAGCCTTTAAGAACTTCAAGAACTTCACCTTTGAAGATGAAGAATATTCGAAGCAAATTCATTTAATTCATCCTTCTAGATCACAAAGTTCATTAGAATCAAGCTCAAAAGCCTCTATAAACACCAAGAGACAACAAGTTAATGAAGCTCTTCTGATCCAAGCCTCCAAAGCCCTAAAGAACTTTCACTACAAATCTTCGAAGACAAAAAATATTCAAAGAACATTTATACAAATTATTCTTCCAAGTCTCAAAGTTCTAATGGAATCAAGCTTTAAAGCCTCTAGAAACTTCAAAGACTTTGATCCATCAAAGCTTCATCAGATTTAAGCTCTAATACCTCGAAGAACTTCCACAACAAATCTTTGAAGATCAAGAACATTCAAAGAACAAAAACAATGCGAAAAACAAGAAATCTTTAACAAGCACACAGCTAGAGATTCATCACAATTTCATTCTAAAGACCTTTCAATCCACTTTCCAATTCAAGTGGAGGACATCTTGTGTTCAAGTCAAGACTACCTCGACTCAATACTCGAATTAAATACTTTTCCAAGGAGATCGAATCAAATAATTATTCTATTGTATTAGAATCTAAAAATAGAGAATTGTACCTACAAATTCATCAATACAAATTTCCACTTGTGAAATATATTCAATTGTTTAATTTTTAAACTTGAGATTTTGTGTTTATAACATAACAAAATTTTAAGAGGGGATAAGAATTGTACATCTAAGGAAAATGGAATGAAATTTTAACACAATATTATACCACAAATTTTACTAAAAAATAGGTTGTTTTATATTGTTTAAAAGAGGGTGTTGTACATGTGTATAAGCTATCATGCATATATCATATATGATTTATTGAATTTTTTTTTCTTTGTGATGAGTACATGATATTTAGTGCGCAAAACTTATGCCATGTGCTGATTTATAGAATTGCCTAGTGTTACTTTTTATGTATGTGCGTGTGAATAATTTTTTCCAAAAAAATACTGTAAAGGTTTTGTACTTCTCTCTCTCTCTCTCTCTCATATAATAGACCAATGTGCACATAAAGATTCCCTTTGGTTCTCCAATTAGCTTTTTTAGTACGCTATGTTGGAAGATATGCAATCATCAGCTTGTCTGTTTGTGGCATAAAAAAATTGGTTAACAAAAGCTAGAAAATCCAAGAACCCATCTTTAAAATGTCAAAGTGTGTTGGATCATTAGTAGTTGGAACCACATGTTCAATTAGATCAAATGCAAAAATTGTGCAAAAAACAATTGAAAAAACATTAATCTATTGATCCAAATCCAAGTATGTATCCCAACAAGAGATTTTAAAATCTGAATTTCAAATCATTCAACATATAAAATGAACCCAAGCAAGAAATTTTTAGATAAATAAATTTAAAATTAAGCCAAATTAAGTCAATTAGTTTAAATATCTAAATCCGAATCAAAATCCTGTCATCCATCTAGACGCAACCTATAAATGTTCCTCTTTTAGGAGCCAGGAGCTGCGGTCCAACTGACCCAAGCAAGGAATGTTTTTAGTATGCTGCTGAAGGAATTTTTTGCACTTTTTGTTTGGAGGTTGTCCTAGCATCAAGCTCGATTTTGACGACCATTTTTTTGGTTATAGAATCCTATCTTGTCTTCTAGGGATGAATAGTCTGAAGATAAGGTTTGGTAAAAAGATAGATCTAAGGTGATTCCGGACGTGTGCACACTCGATCCAGGCTATTATTTTCACTCTTTATTTTTCGTTTTTGTCTTAACGTGATTATTCAAAGAACAGTTCAAGCACCCACCCACCACACTCTCTCTCTCTCTCTCTCTCTCTCTCTCTCTCTCTCTCTCTCTCTCTCTCTCTCTCTCTCTCTCTCTCTCTCTCTCTCTCTCTCTCTCTCTCTCTCTCTCTCTCTCTCTCATCTGCATGAGTATTATGTTTGTAAACCCGTTGACGCTCTTGTACATGCACCATCGAAAGAGTCAGAGACAATACACCTAACAAGCTAGTATTTGTCTTTCTTGTAATTAATTAACCTGATTTACGCGTTACGCGTACGGCGTACGCACTCACGTTTTATTATTATTTTTTTTTAAAAGGAAAAATATTATCACACAAACTATCGCACGTATAATACACGCACTCACCAAAAAACAAGAAAAAAAAATTGACAAATCACGATTTCAAACTTCTCAAAAAATGAAAAATGTTAAAAAAAAACAAAAAAATAAACCCTTCAAATTGGACCACTTGACTCTTTCGATTTTTTTTTTTTTTTTTGGTTTTGGAAATTAAGGGCACGTTCGGTAAGAGATTTCTATTAACATTGTTTAAGTATTATGAAAATACGTGATATGGTATTTAAATAAGGAAAATTGTTGTTTAAACAATATTACCAAACAAACTTTAATATTCAACACAACTTGACTTTGTAGTACTCTATATAAGTTACAAACTTGCAGTACAAACTATAAAATTTGGGGGCTATAGCAGTGCTTGCAAAATATCGCAATAGATCCTAAAACGTCACTATAGGTTTATTTGGACTATAGTGGCGCTGGCCTCTAGGCGTTTGTGTCTGGTTAAAGAATTTTTTTTCAAAATCACAATCCGTTTAAACCGCAAAAGAAAGGGGAAAAAACTTGTGATATGATAACCAAAAAAAAAAACAATTTTAATACCAAATCTGTTTAATTGAAATTGAATGAAGGCTGATATTGAATTTAGATGTGTTGGATCTTGGGTGAGAAGAGATTGAAGAGATGAGTTGCTAGCTCCTGAGGCTTTGGAGGTCTTAAATTGGTCTCATGAGTCATGTCAATTGTAAACTATAGATTCCTTCAAGTCACTTCAACAATCTGTGTCAAATTTTTCAGTAGCAGTTGTTCATTATATTTGAGACTTTAGTTTACAAAATTCAATCAAGATGATTTAAGTAGAAAGAAAACTGAGTACAAAGTTCATAGTAACCCATTGTAAGGAACAGCAGTCACACCAAAAGCTGTTTTGTGTTATTCTGATATTCTCACTGATCTACGGCTAAAGCTAGCAAAAGCATATACATATATAGGTGTTTTTTATTTTAATTTATTTTTAATCAAAAGCGCATATTGGGCAGAGAATTGTTCTAGAGAAACAGCATTACAGCAACAAGTTTTCTTCACCGCTACTCATCTCATCAGGGGTTGCCAATTGCATCAAGGGTGGTTGGATTAGGAGCTGATGGTGGGACTGGACCTTTATTCGGTGGACCATATTCACCGCCATGTACCTTCGGACCAGCACTCACCTCATGGTTTCCAATTTGAGGAGGGGAATACAGAACGGGGGGGCCTCCTGGAATTTCTCCATTATTGTGTACATATTGGTCTTTGAGCAATGCTGCAAAAGTTGAACTGGATAAGGATTGCTTCTTCCTCCCCTGCACCACCATGTTTGGATTTAGAGGCCGAGCTAAAGATCTTAAAAACAAGAGCAATATCAGTACTATAAAGCACCAGCAAAGTAAAGAATTTGTTGGAATCTGCATTAAAAAAGATAGTTAGCCATCCAAAAAAAAATAAGAGACTTTGTAGCAAAATTTTAACCAAAACTCTATTGAGTTCATTGTAAATGATCTTTGATCATATGATGTGCATGGGATCAAGTGGAATGACAAGATATAAAATTTTTAGAAACTCATTTTTCAAGGCGTAATTATATTTTTACACAATGAATAAAATAAACTAACCATGCACACTAATTAGAGGACGAATTCATATTCTAGGACTAGATCTAAGTACACAACAAATTTTTAAGGAGCAGATCTAAGTATATTTCATAAGTTGTTGAATAAATAAATCGTTATCAACCGATGAAAATATGATGGTAGTAATTAATAAACTCATATTCATTCCATCACAACTAGCCATATTATTAAAACATTATAAAATATAGGTTAAAATACTAATTTTCTTCTCAAACTATTAGTAATATTCGTTTTTTACTTCCCTAACTATTAAAATCAAGTTTATCTCATCCTTATCTCTTCTTTTAAATTTTTTAACAATAATTACTATTGACTTTTTTTTAAGAAGGAATTATTATTGTCCGTTTGCTTGGGGTCCGCTTATTTTGCTAAAATTGAAAATTTTTTGTTAAAAATACAATAAATAAAAGTAAAAGTTAGCTAAAATAGTACAATAGGACTTATAAATAATATCAAAAAATGCAATAGGACTCATAAATAATAATAAAAATAAAATGAATATTAAAATAAATTGACAAAAATAATTCATGCCAAACAATTTCAAAATTTCACACTTTTTATAATAGCATTTTAATGTATATTTTATTTGTCAGTTGTCACATCAAATAAGAACTGAAATCCAATGATAAAAATATTTCATAATAATCCTTCAAGTATAAATTATTTTGATTAAATAAAAAATTACTTTTGATTATTTTAGTCAATTCACATGCAAAGGAAATAAATTTAATAATATTTAATAAATTGAGAGGGTTGTGATAGAATAAGTTGAAAAATTATAACTGACATAATCTATATTAAATATAATACACTTCATAGTTGTTCACAAGCAACATGCGTGGTGTGTTGCTCATGATGCTCGACCTGATTCTTAAAAAATCATAGGTCTCACGTTCTAAACTCCACGGCTGCCTTTTCTGCATTTTTAAAAAATAAAGCCAACTCCTTGACCTCATAGTTCGGCCGGTTTTTCGAGTTGAACCCCGCTTCAAGCGGTTCACTCAAAATATTTAAATGCCTGGTTTTTTACATATAAAAAACCGGACTTGTGACTGGTTCTGACATCAAGAGAGAGAGAGAGAGAGAGAGAAGCTTATATCTTTTTATTTAATGTTTTTTTTACCAGAAGAATTTGAAGGAAGGTCGTGGAGTTGTACTAGACAAGATCCTTATGGTTGCAGGGATATAAGGTGTTTTTAGTGGGGGATAAGAATGTGGAAGATGCAAAATTGTAAATCTACTCTATCGCAGACTAGCCTAGGCAACATCTATCACATCTGGCTTCAAAGGAATACCAGAACTTTGTTTGTAGCTGAGCTGGTTTTTTTGTTTTAGGACTTGGGTGTTTATGTTTGGTCCGTTGTGGTTTTTGAGTTTAGAGATCTTGTATTTTGGTCTATGTTTCAACAAAAATATTTCTTTCATACAAAAGAAAAAGAAAAAGAAAGCAGAGAAGGGTTTTGAAGAAACTTACTGTTGGACAGCGAAACCAAGAAGATGTGGGGCAACCATTGAAGATGTGGCTGAGACCTATACATATTTTTCTCTACAAATAAGAAGAATTAACTTGGAGATTAGGGAAAAGACATTTAAGCAAAATTCACAGTGCATATATGATACATCTAAGCAAAAACATTCATGGAAATAAAAAAAATTCAAAAATAGCAAGGATTCTATGCCCACCTAGTGATCTGAGACCTCAAAACTTTGCCTCTGAGTGAGAGAGAGAGTTTGTGACGAAATGTATGAGGGAACATATTTATAGTTGGTGGGTGGTGGAATAGGTTAGGAAACGGCGCAAATGACGGTAAGAGCACGAGCAACAGTTAAGTTATATTGCTATTTTAATTTCATCTAAATACAAAAAGTACACTGTAATAGTGAAGATAAAATTAAAAATTTTAGCTTTAGAGTTGCGGGACGCGGCTTCTTTTAGCTGCGTACTCAAGCTAAAAAAAAAACCAATTTTTTTACTCCCGCTAACATTAAAATAATATTTCTTCTCTCAGCTCTCCAGCTTTCTATTTCTTTTCTTTCTTTTCTTCTTCTCAAGCTCTCAGCTCTCACAGTCAGCGCTCAAACTCTCATCCTCCACAAAGGCTTAAGCTTCACCGATTCCCATCATTCTCATCCACAAACTCTCACCGATTCATCAACCTCCTCTCCGCCGCCACCGAAGCTCACGCATCATCGCCCACCCGATTCATCCTCCTCCTCACCCACTTCGAAGCCCAGCTCATCTCTGCCGAAGCCGCCGCTGCCTTCCTCAGCCCATGGCTTTGGTTTTCCGCCGATCTTAGGTATCACTCTATTCTTTCTCTCTTCTTTTTTTTTTTTTTTATAATGATTTTTGCGATATGATTTGTGGTTAAGACTTACGAGTTAAGATATGTGGTTTGTGGTATCTGAGATTTTGAGTAGTGATTTGGGTATTTTTAAATTCGTGATTAAAATGGTGTGGTTTGTTTGTTCACTCTGTTCTGTGATGGGATCCTTGTGATTTGGTTATGTTTTCTTCGTTTATGCAGTTTGTGAGGCTTTAAGTCACTTAATTGCATGTGAATCAAATGGGTGTGTTGGGGGGAATTCGGTGTTTGAACTTTTTTGGCTGGGATTTTATCCAAATGTTTAGTTAGTTTAAACATTTTGGTTGGCTGCTGAGAAAATGCTGGTAAAGGGAAAATTTAGGCACTCAATTTAAAGTTTTATGGTTATATACTCAATTTTAAGGAATGTCTTTTGATTGCAAGGGGTCAGGGTAGTTGAGAAGGGTCAGGATTAATGCAAGCAAGTGTATGACTTGAAGTAATGTTTTAAAGTAATGAACTGGTTTCTGTCTAGTTCAAATACAAATGGAGATGAGCCTCATTTAGACTGATTTAAACCATTACAAGTTCCTAGAGTTAATCTCTATTAGAGGCTGAATCATAAGGATATTTATTGTATGGTCAGTGATAAGCTTCTGGTCAGCAAGATGTTGCTAAAATGGAAGTTACTAAATGGCTGAGGAAAAGTTGTTTTGGATAGGATAGTATAGTTTTCTTCTAATTAGTTCATGGTACCTTGTTGCATGAAACCTACATAAATAGTTGGTCTTTTAACCAGCCAATGTAGCGGATGTGCAATGAATCTATTTTAAGTAGGAGTTTGTCAAGTTCAAATTTGCTGCAGTTTTATTTTTGAATTAAGTCCTAGATGTTTTATAGAGTCCTTTCCAAATGCTCAACTTCTCTGCTACATTGGCTGACGCTTCCTCCTACCGAACTGTGATCTTGAAAAATCCTAACAATTTATTAAAAAAATGTGGCGGTAGAGTAGTAATACCCAGTTCCAATTGACCACGTTGCATGAGCGCATGAGGTGGGCAAGCGTCAGCTGTACAGCTGGTCTAATATATATATATATATATATTTTGCGTAAAGTTCAAGAGGAAAGATTACAAATCCCAAGAATCGAGTCCAAGAATATTATGGATTCACATGACATATCAATTTAAATATATTATTGTAGTCTCTTATATAATATTATACCACATCTGATGAACTATGCCAATGCTCATATTGCCGCAGGACTTTTTATCTAAAACAAATTCTTTGTATATCGATTATAATTTATTATATATATATATATATATATTATGCTTTTTAATCAAACTAATTGAAGTTTCAAATTAAAAAAAAAAAAAAAAAAAAACCTTAGCAAATTACAAGCAATAGAGAATATAATAGAACACAAAAAAAAAAAAAAAAAAATGATACTGTTATAAAAAAAATGTATTGTACTTTTACAACAACATTTAGGGTTCTTTGGTAAGAGATTTTTAATAGTGTTGATTGCATTTTTTGAAATATGAGTTAGTAAAAAGTATGTGAAAATACGTGTAATATTATTTAAACACTAAAAATTATTATTTAAACAACTATAACAAACAATGTCTTTAGGGCTCGTTTGGTACGTGTATTTAAACAACAATTTTCAGTTTTTTTGAAAAGGAAATGCTAACGAGTGTCCTTAGAGCACTCGTTAATAATCCAATTAAAGAAAGTTTTGACATTACTTTTATAAGAAATGAAAAGAAGTGTCAAAACATTAATTACTTTTTTTTTTCCCATAAAAATTTTCTTTAACTGGATTCTTAACCAGTGCCTTAAGGGTACTCGTTAGTATGACTCTTTTTGAAAATATGTATAGGTGAAAAAATGTGTGAAAGCATGTAATGTTGTTTAAAAACTGAAAAAATTTGTTTAAAATGATGTACGAAACAGCCCCTTAGTGACTTTAAATATGCTTTCATAAATTATTGATTTCAAATGTGCTTATTGACTTTATGACAACATTTATTTACTCAAAAAGGAATCTTATCCAATTTTTTCTAGAGTATCGGTTTTTTTTTCTTTAATTTATTTTTATTTTATTTTAAAAAAGGTATTATAAGAGTTAGTGATTTTGTGCTCGTGCTCTAATTCCAAAATAATAATAATAATAATAATAATAATAATAATAAGCACAATCTCCTACATCTAACTCTTATCTTAATAATAAAAAAGAACCCATTGATACTGAGCTAAACTATTTCGCTTTTAAGAGCTATTGCTCACATGTTAACAAGATCCAATTTAGCATTCATTTTTTTAAAAAAATATAATAAATAATTTTGTTTATTTATTTTGTCTATCTGGATTTCGGTGTGCACCTTCTTCTCTCTCATAACTTTTTTTTGCTACTTTTTTTTACTACTCTTTTTTACTACCAATAGTTAAAATTTAAAGTTATTTTTTACAACTTTAAATCTTAGCCACTACACTGATTGCATCATATATAGGGTTTCTTTGGAATCTTCTTATTTTGTTGAAACTGAAAACCTTTTACTGAAAATATTGTAAATAAAGATAAAACTTAGTTGAAATAATACAGTAAGATCCATGAATAATACCAAAATATGTAATAAAGCTTATAGCACACGTAATATCTAAAGTTTTGCTCCCAAATCCCAATCCCTATTTATCCACCTTTTTGCTGACATGTTCGAATCGCATGTTGTCGGTATAAATAAGGACTTAAATTGATACTGCCGATGTTATCGGTCTGAATAAGGAATTAAATTGATTCGTTTTCAATATTAAGTGGGTCACGAGCATGATTACATTCAAAAGTCTTGCTATACCTTTCAGAGTCAGCTACGGCCCTTGTTCTTCAGTCAACTTTGAAGTAACTTAGACGTGATAGAGTGTGAAGTTTTAGAAAAGAAGTTGTAAAAAATTTTATGGTACCAGATCTTTCCGCGTAAAAAGTCAGTCAAGCCAAACTATTTTATGGGGTCTTCGGATCCCCCAGACATGGTAATTGATGGGCACTTATTGGCTTTATTGTTAAAAAAAGATTGCAATATAATTAAGTCAACTGTCACTAATCATATTAGGGAATTACCTTTATTCTAATGCATAGTTCATTTGCCTTTATTTTCAGAAAAAAGGTTTTTTTTTTTTTTTTTTTGGAGAAATATTGTTTCCAGAAAAGTTAAAAGTTGTATATTTTACAAAAAAAAAAAAAAAGCTAGGATAAAAACTTTTCCCATAAAAAGTTTAGGAATGACAATAAATATATATATATATATATATATATATATATATTCATATAATAACTTTTGATGAATTATCAAAACCAAGTGTCTCAAAATATATTTCCATTAAAACACATCAATATATCAGATAAAATTTCATATCAGATAATATCTCATGGTACGAAATTATAATATCTTATCTTTCACAAATTATAAGATTTGAAGCAAAATTCAAAAGTAATTAAAAAAGCCAAATCATCAAGTACAAAATTGACCCAAAGCAAAACAATCAAACATAATTATAAGTGATACCGCAAACAAAACAAAGTTCATCCCAAAATACGTATATCATAATAATTAAAACACCAAAATCCCAGCTTAAATAAGAGATCAAAACCAAAATATTTTAATGATTTTTATAATCAGATCTAGAAGCAATCTAACAATAAAAATGGTATATAGCTACAGTTTTAGAAGCTCAATCCGAAGGCTTTCGATAGATACTTCACAGATACGGAACAACAACAACAATATTAACAATCTAAACCATCCAAATAATTTTTTTTTTAAGAAAAGAAAATAATATCATAACCTATTAACGTTAAAACATAAAGAAAAACAGATCGGTTAAAAGGCAGAGAGAGATCAAACCTAATGTGGGAGACTGAGAGAGCTGCGGCAAAACCCTGGCCGCTGAGCAAATCTGGATATAATTATAGCAACTCTGGATGTAAGAGCGAGGTTGGGTTAGTGTAGTATTTATAGCGAATCTGGATGTGTCGATTTTACTAAAATACCCTTGGAAGCGACAATGTAGCATTGATTTGGCTCAATATTTTTTTATTGTCACTAACTTCTTGGGTGGGATATGACTCATTTGAGAGCAAGGCAGAAATTAAAGCAAGTCATTTTATAATTTATATATGTTTATCTTCAACTTTTGTACTTTCTGGAATATATGTGGTTGAGCAAGAACGATCTAAATTGTTCCTTTTAGCCTTCTGTTTCCATCTTTTATTAAAGTTCAACCCTAGTTATATTATTTAAAGAACATATAGAGAGACCAGACCACACGTTCTTCCAAATAGTAATGAAGCTTAGGAATGAGGCGGGCTATGATAATAAGTTTAACAAAACCAAACTAAAGACAATTAATTTAAATGTAGCTAGCTCACTTTAGAATGGAAGAGACTCAGTCAGTTGTCCTCGTTTAAATCCAAAGAATTGAAAAGTTATACATCAATAAGAGCAATTGCATCAGATTATGTAAACTTTTGCAAAATAGAAAAAGGTAGTCTTTTTACACATTTTGGCCCAAAAAACACCCACATCAGTGGGTGTAAAATCATACATTTATGCACAATTACTACAGTAACCGTGCATACAGTAACCGTGCATATATGCACGGTTACTGTAGCACTTCTATTTATTATTTTATATTTTTTTCTCTCTCCTCTATCATCTGATTATCTCTCCTCTCTCATTTGATCTCTCTCTTCCTCTACCTTCTTAATCTTTTTATCTTCCCTTAAATCCAACAACAAATCATAAAATTCTTCAAACTTGATCTAAATCAAGATCCCAAATTCATCAAACCCTCTCCTAAAAAAAAAAAAATCATCAAACCCATATAAATAATCAAATCGAAATTGCAAAAGAACAAGAAGAAAATGCAGAAAAAAGCTTACCCACGAAGAGTTCTCTCTCTTTAGCAAAAGAAGAAGAAAGACGAAGACACTGAAGAAGAAAAAATGGAGAAGAAGAAAGAAGGAGAAGGTAAAGAAAAAAAAGAAGTAAGTGAAAAAGAAAAAGAAAGAGATAGAGATCATATATGGGTCAAGTTGGTGGGATCAGGGTAAGTATAAATAATAAAAAGATGTGAGAATAATATTATTTAAATAAAAGAATATGTAAAATAGATAAACTGACGTGAATATTTTATAAAAATAAGTGAATAAAATAAAAAAAAAAATAAAGTTTTTTTTTATGCAAAATAGAGTGAAAATTTACATTCACTTATGTAAATGCTCTAATACTAATAATTAGTTGTTGTGCACGAGTGGTGGATGAGTGGATCTGCTTTCTCTAAACTGACGTATGGAATTGTGAAAGGGGAAAAGGTAGGTGATAACATATAAAAAGCAAATAGTAACCACTTTGGACGTAACACACACGTGATGCCATTATAGTCTAAATATCCAGAAGCGGCGGCGCGAGTAATAGGCTCCACCTCAACCAGATTTTGGTTTTGAGCAGCAGTAAATATTTAGTTCAGTCTTTAAACAAGGGTAAATCTCCAGGTTGGGAAGAAAAAACTTTGGTTGCTGATATTCTATCTTTAAAGCAACAGGATATGAGTTTTTCTTTCCTTTGGATTCCAAATTTGGTGCTTGGTAATGTAAATATTATGGCTGATATGGCTTCCAGTGTTCCAATACACTACAAATGGCCTCAGCCATCACCTCTGTAATGCTCTCTTTTTTCTGGTTGATATCAATATATATATATATATATATGTGTGTGTGTGTGTGTGTGTGTAAGTCGCCTCTAGCTAGCTAAGACATGTACGATAATATTGACAAATCACTTGGCGCACTGCCGCATATATATATATGAAGTTGAATAATATTAAAAAGTATAGGACTTTCAGAAAAACTTTCAATTGGTTTTTTATTTGGTGGTCATATATTTATATCATTCCCGTAGATTGAGTCCATCCACATCCACTTGCTTTAAAAAAAGGAAGAAGAAGACTTGAGTCCACTCAATTGTGTCATTATTGGAAGTTCCATCCCATGACTCAACCCACTTGGATTAATATAATATTAGACAATGCGACATAAGTTTTTGAGTATAGGTTTATGGATATGGAATCTTTTTAACAGGTACTATTTCTCTTTTGTCCTTTCTTTGGTATTTGGTTTTGTAGTTGCGCCTGCGATTTTCTTCTTTTCACCTCTCTACTCAAGTACATGCAATGCAACTTTCAGTTCTTCCGATTTTTGAATTGGGCCTCGAAAAGTTCGGCTGTCCACATTACTTTAAATTGGGCCTACTCAAACTTGAAATTGAGGCTGTCAATTTTGCCTAATCAAATTATCAAACTTCTCAAATAGTATTCTGGAAGGGGATGCTGCGAATGTTCTGAACCCTTGAAAGAGAATGAAGATAAGCCTTATTGGGTCATCTGCTCAGTCATTGAAAATATAAAGCTTTTGTTAGGAAAACTTAACTGCTCTTGGTCTATCTCTTATTAGTAGGAATGTAAATTCTTTAGCTCACAATTTGGTTGCTTGGGCTTTTTGCAATCAGAAGTTTGGGCTAGGATCCATCTTTGACTTGTCGAATTGGGTCTTTGTTTCAGATGACAAACAGAAATGAAACATAATTAACAATCAACACTTACCATGGATTTTGCATTTAGGAGGGAAGTTGGACTTGAACTTGCGCTAACAATGCCACTGTTACAATGAGGTCTAGTCATCTTGCCCCAAATGCACTGATGGTGGGTGATGATACCTAGAATCGTTAGTTGAATTCCTTGTCTAAGTGGATTTGGGAGATCAAACACCACTTGCAGCAAAAGGATGAGCGGCTTTGATCTGAACACTAGGGTGATGCTTGTCAAAGACCCTTCTATGCCACAATTAGATATCAAGGATTGTTGTGTAAATGATATAAGAGCATTCACAGCAGTGGAGCTAAAAATTTAGCTTTTTAGCTCCATCAAAATTACTTTATCTATTATACCTACACTTATGCTGCAGCAATGAATCTATTTTAACTATCAACACAATAAAATAATATAAACCTCACAATAAAAAAATATATCCTCTACAATAATATAATATATCCCACTACCCAAAAAAAAACCCAACACCATCCACAACCACCTCTACCATCCGTCACAGCCACAACCACCACCACCACCAGACACAACCAAACCCATAGGAAAAAAAAAAAATCAAACACCATACCACAACAACCACCATCGCTACCACCACAGCCATCAAACCCATAGAAGAAAAAAAAAAAATCAAACATCATTCCACCACCACAACCAAAATCCACAAACCCACTGTCAAAATCATCCACCACCACTACCATAGCCAAAATCAACCACCACCACGGCCACCAAACCCATATGAAAATACATTAAAAAAAAAAAAACTCAATCACAACAGAGAGAGAGGCACGGACTAGGCGATGGGGCTTGGGGAGATCGGCGAGCTGGGTCGGCAATGGGCTTGGGGTGGGTTGGCGAGCTGGGTCGGCGATGGGGCTTGGGGTGCGACGGCGAGCTGAGAGAGAAAGAGGTGAGAATGACTGGGTCGAGCTTCGGATGAGGCACGGATGAGGCGGCGATGGGTCAAGCTTCGGCAGGGACGGCGTCGGTCAGCTTGAGAGATGGTGAGATGGTGAGAGTGAATCGGATAGTTTCAGAGGTGAGATGGAGAGATGGGAGCTTAAGAGTGATGAGAGAGAGGACGGTGAGATGAAGAATAAAAGAATGAAAAAGAAAAAACAGTCTGGGATTATTTTAATCGGAGTGCTCAATAAATTTTTTTTTTTTTTTTAGATGTGTGCTACAGTGCACATCTATCTATAGATGTGCACTGTAGCACATCAGCAAAAAATTATAGCTTTGCCTCCACTGCTGCAAGGCATTTTTGGTATATTGGTAGAGCTAAAATAGCATTATAGCTTTTTAGCTCCACTGCTGTGAATGCTCTAAGAGAGTGTTCTGGTTTTTGAATAATGTATGTGTGTACCTTTCTCTTATGTTGAGGTTTATATAGCCTCTTCTCATTTAATCATTTGGAGCACTTTCAATGTTCTCCTTTATGGCGTTCGTAACGTCTTGGGGTCATAAATGGTCATTCATGGCGTTCCCAACGATCTTCTACTGAATTGCCTCTGTTGGTAACAGTCAAACCATTAATGTTCACTAGATGCATTTTGTTT
The DNA here is from genome assembly GCA_035136125.1 of Quercus rubra. Taxonomy (NCBI): domain Eukaryota; kingdom Viridiplantae; phylum Streptophyta; class Magnoliopsida; order Fagales; family Fagaceae; genus Quercus; species Quercus rubra. The sequence continues at coordinate 4,536,237 of CM068732.1, read as the reverse complement.
GTCCGTAATATCTTTGGACAATGTTAATTCTCATTTCATCAACTGCTTCAATTCCATGATCGTCTTTATTTTCTATAAAAATATAGGAATATTAGAAATTCAGATCCTTTACATTTCTTAGAATATTCTACTAAATAGATTTCCTTTAGGGAAATTTATTAATAGAGTATCCTAAGTACCAGAGGATTTGAATCGATTAAGGGTCACCTTGACTTTTGGTTTGCTATATCCCTTGATGTTCCGTTCCTTTTGCATATAATGCGATGTAATGTTGTTAGTCAGATTGTGGCACTTGACGGCCATTCATTGGGTGGACGTGGGAATGTGTTCCGACGCTTCCCTTGGTTTTCCCGCGCGGCTTTATTTTGGGCTGCTTTAAAAGCTTCCCTTTTCTTTTTTCTTCTCTTTCTATTTTCTTTCTTCTCCGAGCTCTTTTCTTCCAAGTTTTCAAGCTCTAGAATTTCTTTCTCAGGTAAGACCCATCTTCCTTCTCTTTTGATTTATGTGTTCTTGATGGCTAATTATTCTGAAGTTAGACTTGCTTTCCCTTCTTTCTGTTTCTTTTTTTGCACGGTTAAGAGTTTTTCTTGAGTCTTCTATTCAGTGGTGACGCCACTTAGAGTGCAAGGTGTTCCCAAAAACACTCGACTTGAAAAAAAATATATATATATAATAATTAAAATTTTTTTATTTGTTTACTCGTAAAAAAAAAATAGAAACACCCCCAAGCCCTATCAGGAACACCTTTAAAATTTTTTTGTCAAACAAATTTTGAACTAAAAAAAAAAAAAAATTTTGTAACAGAACAAGCCCAAAAAAACTCCACAAATTTCAAGATCCACTTCCTCTCTCTTACCTCAGTTTTTCCTCTTCTTCTTTGTATTTGTCTCTGCTACGCATTTCTTCTTATTTTTCTATGTTTTGCCGGCCTCTATTTCTACAGCCCCTTCATCTTCTTCATTTATTTCTCAACGTGTGTTTGTCTCTCTTTTTAGTTTTGGTACACTCACTTTAAGGTAGAAAAGTAGTCAGTCAAGAAGCAAGTGACAAGACTTCAAAGCAAAACGTGTGGAGGTGAAAAAAAGATTGAAAAATAAATAAATAAATAAAATTATAATGAAAGACTAATGGGCTACAACTGTAAGCAAGATGTGTGGAGGTGAAAAAAATAATGAGTAAAAAAAATATTAATATTTGTTTTAGTAACTTATTATAATTTTTAAAATAAAATTTTAAAAAATGTTAGCTATGGCTCAACTATTGTAAAATGCATTTTTATGTTTTGGTGAAACTAAAATAGCTATATAGCTATTTAGCTTCACGCTAATACTTTAACTCCACCAGAAAATATAAAAAGTTGCCAAAGTGATATATTGAGTTATTAGAAATATAACTTTGTATATTGTATAAAATAGTAAAAAATAGCGATAAACCCGAAATGGTACACTGTTATTGACCAATAATTAATAATTTAATTAACTAATACATTATAAAAGACAAAAAAATTAAATAATGTTAAGCTAAACAATAATTAATAATTTAATAATTAATGAAACAACAATACAACAAATTATAGTTTATAAAAGGCAAACAAATTTATGAAACAACTAAACAATAATAATTAATAATTTTATTAATATTTCAAATGAACTTATAGTTTATTGTATAGGTGCCTTTGTTCATTTCTTTTCTTTTCATTTTTTTTCCTTTTGAGGTTTTTCGATGTACAAAATGCAAATTTGTTTTGGTTTTAAGAAATTTTTTTTTTTTTTAGGCCAAATTTTGAATTTCGACCGGTATTTACCAAAACGTCCCGAAACATTTGAAATAGACTGAAATGACCCAAAATTTTTTCAAAGTAGAATAGGAACACCCTAGACAAAAATCCTAGAGTCGCCACTGCTTCTATTGGTCATTACTCAAAAGTTGGTCTTTTTATTTCTTGAGATTGTGCTTATAGGCCGGTGTTGACTTATCATAACTTTGTTAAACTAAGCCTTAATAAGCATTCTCCTACTTATCATAAGGGATGAGTTGCTTGTTTAAATAAAGTGGGTAGGGTGGTAATTCTTAGAATAAATCTATGAATATTTCATAATTTTTTTTGGGTCATGTTAACCAATGCTCTTAGAACACTGGTTAAGAATTCATTTTAGGAAAGTTTTGACATAAAAGTGAAATAAAAAAAGCTGTCAAAACATTAATTATTTTTCTTTTCCCATAAAAATTTTCTTTAACTAGATTCTTAACCAGTACCCTAAAGGCACTCGTTAGCATTTCCCTTTTTTGAATAGGTAAATTAACTAATATTTATTTTTCTAAAAAAAAAAAAACTAATATTACTTTCAATTCAACTTGCCAATAGTCATATTGTAAAAAAAATAATAAAATATACCGTGTTCTTGTCAATTGCTCTTTTAGAGAGGGAGTAAATGTGAGGGGTGTGTGTATAAAATTATTAATTAAAAAATTAATATGAATTTATTTTACCCTTTTTATATGATTAAAAGATATATTAAACAATAGAAATTGTATTGACAAGAGAATAAAACAGTATCACACATCCTTAAGGGGCTCCTCCATTCTAACTAATGTGGAAAAGAAAAGAAGGAAAAGCTAATGATATTAGACAAGATTGTATATAAGTGTTAGGGGAAAAAAACCTAAATCCCCTTAATGTTTGTGTGAATTAAAATAAATGACTATCAAGCAATAATAATTTTATAGAAACAAAATTTCAGCAAGCACCAATAAAAACACATCCACACAAGAACACCAAATCTTACGTGGAAAACCCTCTAGTATAGAGGGAAAAACCATGGGGTAGTTCCAAAAAATATCTACTATGAAATAAAGATTACAACTCTCAAGTTTATGCCAAACTTGAGTCCACAATAAATTGGATTTACAACAAATAAATCTCAAGGAGTAAATACAATCTCACCACAATACCAATAGCAAAATCTTTCTATTAACACTCCAACTTTTCATGGTTGTAGCACTCCAAACTCCAAAAGAACTCCACCAATTTATCTTCCTTGTTTGTAACTTGAGGAATGAAAAATGTCTCTTTTTTTCTTTTTCACTCTCACACACTTTCATTGTCTATCTCTCTATTTTTTTCTTTGGACTGCACCACAAATGGCTGAATATCTCTCTGTGTTTCTTGCTCACTCTGTATAACTCACACACTCTACTTCAAATCTCACTCAGTGTTTATCTCTCCCAATAGCACACAATGACCGAATAGCCTTTCTTTCTTTTCCTTCTTTTCTCCTCAGGGTGTCCAACATGCTTAATGTCAAGTCTCACTCAGATACATGGTTGGCAAATGGTTGACTTGAATACTTTTGGAGGCAAACTCATAAATGAGCTTTGACAAGTCATATGGGCTAGACCCACACGGTGCTTTGCACCCAACAATCTCCGCCCACTACGGAGGAGATTCAACCCAAGTCTTCAGTTAGAATTCATGTCGATCAACCTAGCACAAAGTTTTAGCATCTCTCTAGACACAACCTTGGTCAACATGTCAGTTGGATTTCAATCTGTGTGAATCTTCTCTAATTCAAATGTTTGTTGTTCAACAAGAAGTCTCAACCAATGGTATCTCACCTCAATGTGGTTCGAGCGTGCATGGTACATAGAATTCTTGTTCAAGTCTATAGCACTTTGACTATCACAATTAACTACATATCCATCTTGCTTCAAACCCAGTTCTTGGAGAAACCATTTCAACCGAAGCATTTTTTTACCTGCTTCATTAACTGCAATATACTCAGCTTTAGTTGTAGATAGGGCAACACACTTCTGCAATATTGATTGACATGATGTAGCTCTTCTTGTAAAAGTAAATAAATACCCCAATGTAGATTTCCTACCATCAAGATTACCTGCCCAATTTGCATCTACATAACCCTCTAAAATTGGTTTAGATTCACTAAAAGTTAAGCACAATTCAAAGCTACCTCTTAAATATCTGAAGATCTACTTCACTGCTTCCTAGTGATCTTTACCAAGATTAACCATAAATCTGCTGGCAACACCAACGACATGAACAATATCTAGTCGTGTACAAACCATAGTATACATTAAACTCCCAACTGTTGAGGAATAAATAGTTGGTGCTATGTCTATTTTCTCTTTCTCGGATGAAGAACAAAGTTTCTTTCTTATTTTGAAATGAGAACCAAGAGGTGTACTGACTAGCTTGGCATTCATATTGAACCTTTCAAGAACCTGCTCAATATACTTCTCTTGTGATAACTATAGCTTGTTAACTTTCCCATCACAAAGAATTTGCATACCCAAAATTTGTCTAGCTGGACTCAAGTCTTTCATATCAAATGACTTGAATAAGTCCTTCTTCAAATTTCCAATCACTTCTACATCTTTTTCTACTGTCAACATATCATCTACATATAGTAGAAGAATAACAAATTTACTATTGGAAAATTTTCTGACATACACACAATGATCTGCATTTGTCCTTGTGTACCCGTGACCCATCATAAATGAGTCAAACCTCTTGTATCGCAATCTTGGAGCTTGCTTAAAGCCATATAAACTCTTCTTTAACTTGCAAACCATGTGTTCTTTCCCTTTCACTTTGAATCCCTTTGGTTGATCCATGTATATTTCTTCTTTCAAATCACCATGAAGAAAAGCATTCTTCACATCAAGTTGCTCAAGCTCAAGATCCAAGTTAGCTACTAATTCCTGAACTACCCGAATGGAACTCATCTTGACTACTGGAAAGAATATCTCATCAAAGCCAATCCCTTATTTCTGACTGAAACCCTTGACTACCAATCAAGCTTTATACTTCACTAACTTGTCACCATCTTTTTTTAACTTGGACACCTATTTGTTTTTAAATGCCTAACTTTGCAATAATGTGTAAGGTGCTATATATATCTCCTTAAGTTCTCTTCTTAAAATTCTGTCATATGACCTTTTTTTTTTTTCTCATAAGATGGAAGTATATTTTTTAGTTAAGTAGCCACATGTGTAGAGAGTGAAATTTTCTACCAATCACAAATTGCCACGTCAAACTACTAACTTCATATAGTACATTTAAATCGGCCAATTACAAGATGCTATGTGCTACTTAGTGGGTTCTACATACTGTCATTATTTAGAGGTCAATAGAAATATTCCAAGTGCGCCTAAATAAAAATTATAAATAATTTCCAAGAGCCTATCGCATGTCAACACATGTTAATTTAAATGATATAAGCGGTCAAATTAAATATTGTCACATATTATTTTAAATTAGAACACTTTAGATAATCAAGTAATGTCATGTGTCCCTTGGAAAATAAGACATAAAGTCCTTCCATTTAAATTATGACATGTGTCACTACTCATAGCCAATGATGTGTGATCATACCTCCCTAAGACTCCTATAAATAGAGGCCTTCCTTAGTCTTATGAAGGGGGATTCGGAAATATTCAGAAGTCTCAAAGCTTTGTCAGGATCAAGCTCTAAAGCCTTTAAGAACTTCAAGAACTTCACCTTTGAAGATGAAGAATATTCGAAGCAAATTCATTTAATTCATCCTTCTAGATCACAAAGTTCATTGGAATCAAGCTCAAAAGCCTCTATAAACACCAAGAGACAACAAGTTAATGAAGCTCTTCGGATCCAAGCGTCCAAAGCCCTAAAGAACTTTCACTACAAATCTTCGAAGACGAAAAATATTTGAAGAACATTTATACAAATTATTCTTCCAAGTCTCAAAGTTCTAATGGAATCAAGCTTCAAAGCCTCTAGAAACTTCAAAGATTTTGATCCATCAAAGCTTCATCAGATTTAAGCTCTAATACCCCGAAGAACTTCCACAACAAATCTTCGAAGATCAAGAACATTCAAAGAACAAAAAAAATGCAAAAAACAAGAAATCTTTAACAAGCACACAGCTAGAGATTCATCACAATTTCATTCTAAAGACCTTTCAATCCACTTTCCAATTCAAGTGGAGGACATCTTGTGTTCAAGTCAAGACTACCTCGACTCAATACTCGAATTAAATACTTTTCCAAGGAGATCGAATCAAATAATTATTCTATTGTATTAGAATCTAAAAATAGAGAATTGTACCTACAAATTTATCAATACAAATTTCCACTTGTGAAATATATTCAATTGTTTAATTTTTAAACTTGAGATTTTGTGTTTATAACATCACAAAATTTTAAGAGGGGAACTTAAGAATTGTACATCTAAGGAAAATGGAATGAAATTTTAACACAATATTATACCACAAATTTTACAAAAAAATAAGTTGTTTTATATTGTTTAAAAGAGGGTGTTGTACATGTGTATAAGCTATCATGCATATATCATATATGATTTATTGAATTTTTTTTTCTTTGTGATGAGTACATGATATTTAGTGCGCAAAACTTATGCCATGTGCTGATTTATAGAATTGCCTAGTGTTACTTTTTATGTATGTGCGTGTGAATAATTTTTTCCAAAAAAATACTGTAAAGGTTTTGTACTTCTCTCTCTCTCTCTCATATAATAGACCAATGTGCACATAAAGATTCCCTTTGGTTCTCCAATTAGCTTTTTTAGTACGCTATGTTGGAAGATATGCAATCATCAGCTTGTCTGTTTGTGGCATAAAAAAATTGGTTAACAAAAGCTAGAAAATCCAAGAACCCATCTTTAAAATGTCAAAGTGTGTTGGATCATTAGTAGTTGGAACCACACGTTCAATTAGATCAAATGCAAAAATTGTGCAAAAAACAATTGAAAAAACATTAATCTATTGATCCAAATCCAAGTATATATCCCAACAAGAGATTTTAAAATCTGAATTTCAAATCATTCAACATATAAAAGGAACCCAAGCAAGAAATTTTTAGATAAATAAATTTAAAATTAAGCCATTTTAAGTCAATTAGTTTAAATATCTAAATCCAAATCAAAATCCTGTCATCCATCTAGACGCAACCTAAATGTTCCTCTTTTAGGAGCCAGGAGCTGCGGTCCAACTGACCCAGGCAAGGAATGTTTTTAGTACGCTGCTGAAGGAATTTTTTGCACTTTTTGTTTGGAGGTTGTCCTAGCATCTAGCTCGATTTTGACGACCATTTTTTTGGTTATAGAATCCTATCTTGTCTTCTAGGGATGAATAGTCTGAAGATAAGGTTTGGTAAAAAGATAGATCTAAGGTGATTCTGGACGTGTGCACACTCGATCCAGCCTATTATTTTCACTCTTTATTTTTCCTTTTTGTCTTAACGTGATTATTCAAAGAACAGTTCAAGCACCCACCCATCACACTCTCTCTCTCTCTCTCATCTGCATGAGTATTATGTTTGTAAACCCGTTGACGCTCTTGTACATGCACCATGGTCCATGGCATCTAGGATAGAGTCGGAGACAATACACCTAACAAGCTAGTATTTGTCTTTCTTGTAATTAATTAACCTGATTTACGCGTTACGCGTACGGCGTACGCACTCACGTTTTATTATTATTTTTTTAAAAAAAGGAAAAATATTATCACACAAACTATCGCACGTATAATACACGCACTCACCAAAAAACAAGAAAAAAAATTGACAAATCACGATTTCAAACTTCTCAAAAAATGAAAAATGTTAAAAAAAACAAAAAAATAAACCCTTCAAATTGGACCGCTTGACTCTTTCGATTTTTTTTGTTTTTTTTGGTTTTGGAGATTAAGGGCATGTTCGATAAAAGATTTCTATTAACATTATTTAAGTATTGTGAAAATACGTGATATGGTATTTAAATAAAGAAAATTGTTGTTTAAACAATATTACCAAACAAACCTTAATATTCAACACGACTTGACTTTGTAGTACTTTATATAAGTTGCAAACTTGCAGTACAAACTATAAAATTTGAGGGCTATAGCAGTGCTTGCAAAATATCGCAATAGATCCTAAAACATCACTATAGGTTTATTTGGGCTATAGTGGCACTAGCCTCTAGGCGTTTGTGTCTGGTTAAAGAATTTTTTTCAAAATCACAATCTGTTTAATCCGCGAAAGAAAGGGGAAAAAACTTGTGATATGATAACAAAAAAAACAATTTTAATACCAAATCTGTTTAATTGAAATTGAATGAAGGCTGATATTGAATTTAGATGTGTTGGATCTTGGGTGAGAAGAGATTGAAGAGATGAGTTGCTAGCTCCTGAGGCTTTGGAGGTCTTAAATTGGTCTCATGAGTTATGTCAATTGTAAACTATAGATTCCTTCAAGTCACTTCAACAATCTGTGTCAAATTTTTCAGTAGCAGTTGTTCATTATATTTGAGACTTTAGTTTACAAAATTCAATCAAGATGATTTAAGTAGAAAGAAAACTTAGTACAAAGTTCATAGTAACCCATTGTAAGGAACAGCAGTCACACCAAAAGCTGTTTTGTGTTATTCTGATATTCTCACTGATCTACGGCTAAAGCTAACAAAAGCATATACATATATAGGTGTTTTTTATTTTAATTTATTTTTAATCAAAAGCGCATATTGGGCAGAGAATTGTTCTAGAGAAACAGCATTACAGCAACAAGTTTTCTTCACCGCTACTCATCTCATCAGGGGTTGCCAATTGCGTCAAGGGTGGTTGGATTAGGAGCTGATGGTGGGACTGGACCTTTATTCAGTGGACCATATTCACCGCCATGTACCTTCGGACCAGCACTCACCTCATGGTTTCCAATTTGAGGAGGGGAATACAGAACGGGGGGGCCTCCTGGAATTTCTCCATTATTGTGTACATATTGGTCTTTGAGCAATGCTGCAAAAGTGGAACTGAATAAGGATTGCTTCTTCCTCCCCTGCACCACCATGTTTGGATTTAGAGGCCGAGCTAAAGATCTTAAAAACAAGAGCAATATCAGTACTATAAAGCACCAGCAAAATAAAAAATTTATTGGAATCTGCATTAAAAAAGATAGTTAGCCATCCAAAAAAAAAAAGAGACTTTGTAGCAAAATTTTAACCAAAACTCTATTGAGTTCATTGTAAATGATCTTTGATCATATGATGTGCATGGGATCAAGTGGAATGACAAGATATAAAATTTTTAGAAACTCATTTTTCAAGGCGTAATTATATTTTTACACAATGAATAAAATAAACTAACCATGCACACTAATTAGAGGACGAATTCATATTCTAGGACTAGATCTAAGTACACAACAAATTTTTAAGGAGCAGATCTAAGTATATTTCATAAGTTGTTGAATAAATAAATCGTTATCAACCGATGAAAATATGATGGTAGTAATTAATAAACTCATATTCATTCCATCACAACTAGCCATATTATTAAAACATTATAAAATATAGGTTAAAATACTAATTTTCTTCTCAAACTATTAGTAATATTCGTTTTTTACTTCCCTAACTATTAAAATCAAGTTTATCTCATCCTTATCTCTTCTTTTAAAATTTTTAACAATAATTACTATTGACTTTTTTTTAAGAAGGAATTATTATTGTCCGTTTGCTTGGGGTCCGCTTATTTTACTAAAATTGAAAATTTTTTGTTAAAAGTACAATAAATAAAAGTAAAAGTTAGCTAAAATAGTACAATAGGACTTATAAATAATATCAAAAAGTGCAATAGGACTCATAAATAGTAGTAAAAATAAACTGAATAATAAAATAAATTGACAAAAATAATTCATGCCAAACACGTGTTTGATTTCAAAATTTTACACTTTTTATAATAGCATTTTAATGTATATTTTATTTGTTAGTTGTCACATCAAATAAGAACTAAAATCCAATGATAAAAATATTTCATAATAATCCTACAAGTATAAATTATTTTGATTAAATAAAAAATTACTTTTGATTATTTTAGTAAATTCACATGCAAAGGAAATAAATTTAATAATATTTAATAAATTGAGAGAGATGTGATAGAATAAGTTGAAAAATTAAAACTGACATAATCTATATTAAATATAATACACTTCATAGTTGTTCACAAGCAACATGCGTGGTGTGTTGGTCATGATGCTCGACTTGATTTTTAAATAAATCATAGGTCTCACGTTCTAAACTCCACGGCTGCCTTTTCTGTATTTTTAAAAAGTAAAGCCAACTCCTTGACCTCATAGTTCGGCTGGTTTTTCGGGTTGAACCCTGCTTCAAGCGGTTCACTCAAAATATTTAAATGCCCGGTTTTTACATATAAAAAACCGGACTTGTGACCGGTTCTGACATGAAGAGAGAGAGAGAGAGAGAAGCTTATATATTTTTATTTAATGTTTTGTTTACCAGAAGAATTTGAAGGAAGGTTGTGGAGTTGTACTAGACAAGATCCTTATGGTTGTAGGGATATAAGCAGTGGCAGCGCCACGTACAGGGAACACCCTGACCTAAAAAAAATTAAAAAAAAAATTATTTTTAAGCTAAATTAGGAACACCCTCAACATAAGTTAGGAACACCCTAACATTAAAAAAAAATTTATCTGTTCAACTTTCAAGCAAAAAAAAAAAAAAAAGCACAAAATAAAATTGAACTAAAATCTGAAAGAAAAAAAAAAAATTGTAACAGTGCCAAGCCTAAAATTATCTGTTCAACTTTCAAGCAAAAAAAAAAAAAAAAAAAGCCCAAAAAAAAATTGAACTAAAATCTGAAAAAAAAAAAAATTGAATCACAACTAAGCCCACGGCAAGCCGAGCAGAGCAAACCCACCCACCCACGGATTCTCAAAAAAAAAAAAAAAAAACCAACAGAAAATCATAAATGAAACTTACCCACTGTACCACGGTCACGTCGCTGCAGAGATCACAGAGAAAATCAATCTCTAAGATACTGAGACAGTCTAAAGATTACAATCAGAACAAAATCAAAACATACCAAAAGGCAAAAGCAATATACTGTGTTTCTAAGTTCTGTACCAAAACAAACAAAAAAAAAAAAAAAACCCCAATATAGACTTTGTACCAAAACGGAAAAAATCAAAAACCCAATCGTCGTCATCGCCGTAGCTAAGCTCGCCCGTCGTCGTCGCCGACTCGCCGTAGCTTGCCGCTCATCGCAGAGAGAGCAGATCGCAGTCGTCGTCGTCATCGTAGATCAATCTACTCAGCTCGCCGCCTCGGCCTTGCCCCTCACAGTCGCCGTCGGGGTCTCCGGTGCTCAACTCGCCGCCTCGCCCCTCGAAGTCGTCGTCAGAATCTTCGGTGCTCATCGCCGTAGCTAAGCCTCAAGGTATTTTCTCTCTTTTTCTCTCTCTGTCTCTCTGAAGGTGTGAAAGAAAAATAAATAATGTCCCTCTCTCTCTCTCTATGTCTAGCCCTTATTAATTATCTCAATAACTCTCTCTCTCTCTCTGATTGGCTGGCTGAAGGAAGAATCAATGCTTTTGCTTTATTTATATTTTGCTTTTCCCTTTTTTTTTTTTTGTCTTTTTGAATTTTTTGTCTTTTTGAATTGTGCTGTAGTGTTAATTTTATCTGTTGGTGTTGTGCTGGTCAGTGTGTTTACTGTGTTGGTGTGATATTAATTGTCGTTTAGTGAATATTATAATTTGTGAATCTTGTGAAATTTTCTGATTGGCAGGTTATTGTGATTGGGCATCAGGCATGAGCATGAGGCTTGTGCTTGTCCAATGTCCATTGAGTGGGGTGGGGATAGATGGGTTGTTGGGCACAATAATAATTAAAACAATATAGTTTATTGTTACGCTAAACAACAATAATTAAAACTGTATAATTAACCAATACATTATAAAAGACAAATAAATTAAATTATGTTATGCTAAATAATAATTAATAATTTTATAATTAACAAATAACAATATAACAAATTATAGTTTATAAAAGACAAACAAATTAATGAAACAATTAAACAACAATAATTAATAATTTTATTAATATTTCAAATGAACTTATAGTTTATTGTTTATTCTTTTGCTAGAATTATGGACAAATATTTGATAAGAAAACCACATACCCAAGATTCATCTCCTGTGCAAGATTCATCTCATGTGCAAGATTCATCTTCATCTTCTAAGCGAATTCGTGTTGACTTTAACTTAGAAAATCTTCCTTCAGATCCTGGGCTACGACAAAAGATATCATCTTATCATCCTAATAATCATGATGAAATAAGAAGACATTATTTAACAAAAGGCCCTTGTCAACCTGTTCTTGATGTTTTCCCTGTATCATATTTTTCTGAAAAGCCTTGTCGATTTAGATCTGATTGGTATAGAGGAAGAAAGTGATTGGAATATAGTATAGAGAAGGATGCGGCATTTTGTTTTTATTGCTACCTATTTGGACGGCAAGATGTTGGTAAGCAAGGAGGAGGTGAGATTTTTGTAACGAAGGGATTCAAACTTTGGAATCAGGTTGTGAAGTTAGATTCTCATGTTAGAGGAGTTAATAGTACTCATAGCCAAACTGTCAAAAAGGGTGAAGATCTATTGATGGAAAAGCAACACATTCAAAGTGTTTTGGTTAAACAATCAAATAAAGATAAATAGGATTATCGGGTTCAATTAAATGCAATAGTTGATTGCATAAGATTCCTTTTATGCCGGGGATTAGCTTTTTGTGGTCACGATGAATCTCAAGGTTCAAGTGATAGAGGAAATTTTCTTGAGCTTGTGTAATTTTTGGGAGATCACAATGAATCTATCAATGAAGTGTTGTAAACAGCTCCGAAAAATTGCAAGCTTACCCACCCGGAGATTCAAAAAGACATTGTGAATGCAATTGCAAGTGAAACATCCAAAGCCATCATCAAAGATCTTGACAATGGGTTCTTTTTAATATTAGTTGATGAGTCACGTGATATTTCAGTAAAAGAACAAATGTCCCTCGTTCTTCGCTATGTGAACAAGAAAGGAACTATTATAGAGCGGTTCCTTGGTATTGTACATGTTACAAGTACCACCGCTTTGTCACTCAAATGTGCTATTGAATGTTTACTTTGTGAACATAATTTGAGTTTGTCGAACCTACGTGGGCAAGGTTATGATAGAGCTAGTAATATGCAAGGTGATATCAATGGTCTTAAAACTTTAATTTTGAAAGAGAATAAGTCAGCATTTTATGTCCATTGTTTTGCTCATCAACTTCAATTGACACTTGTTGCTGTTGCTAAAAATCACATTAACATTGCAAAATTTTTTTATGTGGTTAGTAATTTAGTAACTGTTGTTGGAGGCTCTTGTAAGAGACGAGATGCACAATTTGTCAAAATTAAAGAAGATTTAGAGAATGGTGTACGTAGAAGTGGGTAAGGTTTGAATCAAGAGACAAATCTTAAACGTCCTGGTGATACACGTTGGAGATCATATTATGGGACTATTTTGAACTTGATTTTAATGTTCTCTGCTGTTATTGATGTACTTGAGATTATTGAAGAAGATGGCCTATCTGACCAAAAAGTTGAAGCTCAATCCATTATAAAGTCAATTCTATCTTTTGAATTTGTCTTTGCCCTATACTTGATTAAAAATATTTTAGGGATCACAAATGAGTTGTCAATAGCATTGCAAAAAAAAAAAAAATCAGGATATAGTAAATGCTATGGATCTTGTTAAAGTGTCTAAGTAAAGATTGCAAGTAATGAGAGAAGATGAATGAGAATCTTTATTAACTGAAGTATCTTCTTTTTGTACAACACATGATATTTCTGTCTTGAACATGGATGAAACATTTATAGTTAGTGGGAGGTCACAGCACAACACTCAACAAAAGACAAATTTACATCATTATCGTGTTGAACTATTCTACACAGTCATAGATATGCAACTTCAAGAGCTTAACAATCGTTTTACTGAGGCGAATACCGATTTGCTACTTTGTATGGCTTGCTTAAATCCAAGTAATTCATTTGTGGCTTTTGATAAGGAAAAATTGATTCGTCTAGCTAAGTTCTATCCCTCTGATTTTCTTGGGACAGATATTTTGGCACTTAACTCTCAACTGTAGAATTACATTTTTGATATGCGCAGCAACGACTTCTTTTTAGAGTTTCAAGGAGTTAGTGAACTTGCTGAAAAGTTAGTGAGCACAAGGAAGCATGAGACTTATCCTTTAGTCTATTTACTTATAAAGTTAGCTTTGACACTTCCAGTTTCTACTGCAACAGTAGAAAGAAACTTTTCAGCAATGAAATATATAAAAAATGAACTGCACAATCGAATGGGAGATCGGTGGATGAATGATTGTTTAATGGTGTATATTGAAAAAGATGTAGCTTGTAGTATTGATAATGAGACTATTATGCAAAGATTTTAAAATATGAAAACTCGTAGAAGACAATTGTAAATTTTATGTATTTGTGTATTTTTTTATTATTGTTGTTATCAATATATAAAATTTTCTTTTTATTAAATTGTGTAATTTATGCTTGTTGAGAAATACCCTAACAAAATCGAATGGGAGATCGGTGGATGAATGATTGTTTAATGGTGTATATTGAAAAAGATGTAGCTTGTAGTATTGATAATGAGACTATTATGCAAAGATTTTAAAATATGAAAACTCGTAGAAGACAATTGTAAATTTTATGTATTTGTGTATTTTTTTATTATTGTTGTTATCAATATATAAAATTTTCTTTTTATTAAATTGTGTAATTTATGCTTGTTGAGAAATACCCTAACAAAATTTCTTAGAGTCGCCACTGGATATAAGGTGTTTTTAGTGGGGGATAAGAATGTGGAAGATGCAAAATTGTAAATCTACTCTATCGCAGACTAGCCTAGGCAACATCTATCACATCTGGCTTCAAAGGAATACCAGAACTTTGTTTGTAGCTGAGCTGGTTTTTTTGTTTTAGGACTTGGGTGTTTATGTTTGGTCCGTTGTGGTTTTTGAGTTTAGAGATCTTGTATTTTGGTCTATGTTTCAACAAAAATATTTCTTTCATACAAAAGAAAAAGAAAAAGAAAGCAGAGAAGGGTTTTGAAGAAACTTACTGTTGGACAGCGAAACCAAGAAGATGTGGGGCAACCATTGAAGATGTGGCTGAGACCTATACATATTTTTCTCTACAAATAAGAAGAATTAACTTGGAGATTAGGGAAAAGACATTTAAGCAAAATTCACAGTGCATATATGATACATCTAAGCAAAAACATTCATGGAAATAAAAAAAATTCAAAAATAGCAAGGATTCTATGCCCACCTAGTGATCTGAGACCTCAAAACTTTGCCTCTGAGTGAGAGAGAGAGTTTGTGACGAAATGTATGAGGGAACATATTTATAGTTGGTGGGTGGTGGAATAGGTTAGGAAACGGCGCAAATGACGGTAAGAGCACGAGCAACAGTTAAGTTATATTGCTATTTTAATTTCATCTAAATACAAAAAGTACACTGTAATAGTGAAGATAAAATTAAAAATTTTAGCTTTAGAGTTGCGGGACGCGGCTTCTTTTAGCTGCGTACTCAAGCTAAAAAAAAAACCAATTTTTTACTCCCGCTAACATTAAAATAATATTTCTTCTCTCAGCTCTCCAGCTTTCTATTTCTTTTCTTTCTTTTCTTCTTCTCAAGCTCTCAGCTCTCACAGTCAGCGCTCAAACTCTCATCCTCCACAAAGGCTTAAGCTTCACCGATTCCCATCATTCTCATCCACAAACTCTCACCGATTCATCAACCTCCTCTCCGCCGCCACCGAAGCTCACGCATCATCGCCCACCCGATTCATCCTCCTCCTCACCCACTTCGAAGCCCAGCTCATCTCTGCCGAAGCCGCCGCTGCCTTCCTCAGCCCATGGCTTTGGTTTTCCGCCGATCTTAGGTATCACTCTATTCTTTCTCTCTTCTTTTTTTTTTTTTTTTAATTTTTTTTATAATGATTTTTGCGATATGATTTGTGGTTAAGACTTACGAGTTAAGATATGTGGTTTGTGGTATCTGAGATTTTGAGCAGTGATTTGGGTATTTTTAAATTCGTGATTAAAATGGTGTGGTTTGTTTGTTCACTCTGTTCTGTGATGGGATCCTTGTGATTTGGTTGTGTTTTCTTCGTTTATGCAGTTTGTGAGGCTTTAAGTCACTTAATTGCATGTGAATCAAATGGGTGTGTTGGGGGGAATTCGGTGTTTGAACTTTTTTGGCTGGGGTTTTATCCAAATGTTTAGTTAGTTTAAACATTTTGGTTGGCTGCTGAGAAAATGCTGGTAAAGGGGAAATTTAGGCACTCAATTTAAAGTTTTATGGTTATATACTCAATTTTAAGGAATGTCTTTTGATTGCAAGGGGTCAGGGTAGTTGAGAAGGGTCAGGATTAATGCAAGCAAGTGTATGACTTAAAGTAATGTTTTAAAGTAATGAACTGGTTCCTGTCTAGTTCAAATACAAATGGAGATGAGCCTCATTTAGACTGATTTAAACCATTACAAGTTCCTAGAGTTAATCTCTATTAGAGGCTGAATCATAAGGATATTTATTGTATGGTCAGTGATAAGCTTCTTGTCAGCAAGATGTTGCAAAAATGGAAGTTACTAAATGGCTGAGGAAAAGTTGTTTTGGATAGGATAGTATAGTTTTCTTTTAATTAGTTCATGGTACCATGTTGCATGAAACCTACATAAATAGTTGGTCTTTTAACCAGCCAATGTAGCGGATGTGCAATGAATCTATTTTAAGTAGGAGTTTGTCAAGTTCAAATTTGCTGCAGTTTTATTTTTGAATTAAGTCCTAGATGTTTTATAGAGTCCTTTCCAAATGCTCAACTTCTCTGCTATCCTAAACTGCTTGGATTTACTCATAACCTTTTTGCTATTTTAATTTGTCTGATCTTTTTGTCGCTTATTCATGTCAATGATATGTTAATTGCCATTTCCCTCTACAGGGCATAGAGCTCAGTAACCCGCAGGCTCATGCCCACCAGCTTGGCAGTGGAATTCAAAGCACCTACTTCTCTGAGACTGGAACATTTTCAAAGATCAAGCGGACCTGAAGCATTTTATGCTGCTTTCCTCTCTTCAGTCTGTGTACATTGAATGATGCGAGTTTGAGGAATGTGATAAAAGGAAACTCTTGTCATAAGGAGTTGATGGCGGCAGTAACAATGATAGCGGTAGCGGTTGCGGTTGCGGTAATTGTAATGGTTGTTTATTATAGTGGATTTATTATTTTCTTATGCTGAATATATTATTTTATTGTAATATTTATATTATTGTTGAAGTGGGCCGTGTGTGTGGCTTGAATTGCCACAAGCCCAAATCAGGTAGTATTAGGAAACCAAATTCACCTAGGAATATAATTCCTAGTATAGCCGACCTATAATATATATATATATATATATATATATTAATATTAGGTTTGTGTTGAATGGCAATACACAAGATAGAGAATTAGAGTAATTCCAATTAACCTAGTGAGCAGCAGTCGCATAAGAAGAAGAATTGAGTTTTCTTATCTTGTGGGTGAGAGAGAGTTAGGGTGTATTAGGATTTGGGTTTCTTGAGAGTGTTCTTGTGCACTATTGTATTTCCCTATTTTTTATAGTGAAATTTCTCCGTCGTCTCCGTGGAGGTAGGTAGTTTACCGAACCACGTAAATTCTTGTGTTCTTTGTGTGTGCTTGTTATTTAATTTCCGCTTATTTATTATTATTGATTTAAGTCCTGGGATGCTATCTGCACAACAAGTGGTATCAGAGTCAGGTAAGGATTCAATCCTTTGAATACAGTAAAGATGTCAAGCGCAAAATACGATGTAGAGAAATTTTGTGGTAAGGGAAATTTTTCTCTTTGGCAAAGGTGGATGAAGGATCTCCTAATTCAACAAGGAGTTCACAAGGCCTTACTTGAGAAGGAGAAGAAACCGGAAATGATGAAGGATGTAGAATGGGTAGAGATGGATGAGAAGGCGGCTAGCGCTATTCGTCTCAACCTAGGTGATGAGGTCATTCACAACATCCTAGAAGTAAAGACCGCAAAGGAGGTTTGGGAAAAAACTAGAAGGTTTTTATATGAGAAAGAATCTGACGAACAAGTTGTACGTGAAGAAGCAACTGTATAGTTTGCATATGAAGGAAGGTTCTGATCTGTTGGAGCATCTCAACACGTTTAACATGTTGAACACCCAACTATCAAGTTTTGGGGTGAATTATGAGGATGAAGATAAAGCATTACTCTTATTAACGTCGCTTCCTATTTCTTTTGATCATCTAGTGACTACGTTGATGTACGGGAAAGAGACTATAGTACTTGAGGAGATGACTAGTGCTCTCTTGTCACATATAAAGATGAAGCAAGATTGCGATGGTTCTCAGGCTGATGGACTTATTGTTAAGTCTGAGTCAAGCAATAGGGGTAGAAGCAGGTCAAGAGGACGAAACTCCAACAGGAATAGATCACAATCTAAATCACGTGCAAAGAAAGATGTAAAGTGCTTTTATTGTCACAAGAAAGGGCACTACAAGAATCAATGTAAAGAGTTGAAAGAGCATTTAGAGGAGAAGAAGAATGGAAAGAAGCCCCTAGAATCAGCTAGTGTTGCTGAAGAAACATCAGATGACAGTGAAGTTGGTGCAGATTTACTTTCAGTCTCTTCAGGTAACAATGTTCTATTGGAATCTTGGGTTTTAGATTCAGCATACTCATATCATATGACTCCAAAGAAAGATTGGTTTGACACGTATAAGCCTTACAATGGTGGTATGGTCCAAACAGGTAATGATGCTACATGCCCGGTTATTAGAATTGGTACCGTGAAGATCAAAATGTTTGATGGAGTTGTGAGAGTTCTTAGTAATGTCAGACATATTCCAGATCTTAGAAAGAATTTAATTTCTTTAGGAGGATTGGATGATTTGGGCTATTCATACTCATTAAAGGGTGGAATCATGAAGATTACCAAAGGTGCTTTGATGGTGATGAAGGGACAGAAAATAAACACACTTTACAGATTGATTGAGAACACAGTTGCAGGAAGAGTTGCAATCACCACTCTGGTGGAGTCCAGCACTGACGATACAAAATTATGGCATATGCGACTTGGCCATATTGGTGAACGTGGTATGTTAGAGCTGCACAAGAGAAATTTATTGAAAGGGGTAAAGACATGCAAGCTAGACTTCTGCAAGTATTGTGTGTATGGGAAGCAGCATAGAGTCAGTTTTAAGATAGGCTCTCACACAAGTAAGGGTGTTCTTGACTACATTCATTCAG
Organism: Quercus rubra; assembly: GCA_035136125.1. Classification (NCBI taxonomy): domain Eukaryota; kingdom Viridiplantae; phylum Streptophyta; class Magnoliopsida; order Fagales; family Fagaceae; genus Quercus; species Quercus rubra. The sequence continues at coordinate 4,517,088 of CM068732.1, read as the reverse complement.
ATGTTTGGGACCCAGTATCAATTTCTTCTCATAGTGGTGCTCAATACTTCTTTTGTTTCATTGATGATTACTCTAGAAAGGTATGGATTTATTTTATGAAGCATAAGTCTGATGTGTTTGGCATATTTAAAAAGTGGAAAGCACAGGTTGAGAATCAGACTGGCAGGAAAATAAAATACCTTAGAACAGATAATGGACTGGAGTATAGAGATAAAGAATTCATAAGATTTTGTGAATTAGAAGGCATTACTCGTCATTTCACAGTTAAAGGAACTCAACAGCAAAATGGGGTTGCGGAGAGAATGAACAAAACCTTAGCAGAAAGAGCCAGATGCATGAGATTGAATGCAGGATTGCCTAAGGTGTTCTGGGTAGAGACAGATAACACAGCAAGCTTCATTATTAATAGATCTTCATCATCAGCCATAAATTTCAAGATTCCATAAGAGGTTTGGTCAGGTAAACCAATTGATTATTCGAGTCTAAAAATCTTTGGTTGTCCAGCTTATGTGCATGTGCAGAGTGGAGAGCGTTCTAAATTGGATTCGAAGTCAAGAAAATGTGTATTTCTTGGTTTTGAAAAAGGTGTTAAAGGCTACAAGCTTTGGGATCCAATCTCAAAGAAAACGGTGACCAGCAGAGATGTCATATTTGATGAAGCCTTTATGTTAAAACAGAATGAAGCAGAGACATGTGATGATAGGCCACAAGAGAAATTAACTGTTGAGGTGGAGTTTGATGAGAATAGTTCACCTAGTGATAAGGGTGATGTTGAGATTGATCCACGACAGCAACAAGAAGAGTCTTATTCAATTGCTAAAGGTAGAGAGAAGCAGGTTCACAAAGCACCACAGAGATATGACTTTAAAGACATGGTTAGCTTTGCTCTCATAACTAGCAGTGGAGATCCATTGCCTTACAGGGATGTAGAAGAGATATGGTCACTACAGAAGAAGAAGATTTGGGAATCCTCTAGTATGTTGACAAAGTCAGTTCCAATAGATAAGTTCAAGAGCTACTTGGACTTGATTGGTGTTTGCAGCTTATGAGCCCTTAAAGGCTAAGGTGGAGGCGATAGAGGAGTTTGCTAGTATAGCTTGATCAATTCAAGCCAAGGTGGAGATTTGTTGAAGTGGGCCGTGTGTGTGGCTTGAATTGCCACAAGCCCAAGTCAAGTAGTATTAGGAAACCAAATTCACCTAGGAATATAATTTCTAGTATAGCCGACCTATAATATATATATATATATATATTAGGTTTGTGTTGAATGGCAATACACAAGAGAGAGAATTAGAGTAATTCCAATTAACCTAGTGAGCAGCAGCCGCATAAGAAGAAGAATAGAGTTTTCTTGTCTTGTGGGTGAGAGAGAGTTAGGGTGTATTGGGATTTGGGTTTCTTGAGAGTGTTCTTGTACACTATTGTATCTCCCTATTTTTTATAGTGAAATTTCTCTGTCGTCTCTATGGAGGTAGACAGTTTGCCGAACCACGTAAATTTTTGTATTCTTTGTGTGTGCTTGTTGTTTAATTTCCGCTTATTTACTGTTATTGATTTAAGTCCTGAGGTGCTATCTGCACAACAATTATTTTATTGTGTTAAAAGTTAAAATAAATTCATTACTGCTAAATATTGTTTTGTAAAGTGAATAGATAAAATAGATAAAGTAACTTTTTATAATGCCAAATAACTAAAAAAATAGCACCATTATTGTGGATGCTCTAACGAAAGGAAAACATATTCCGTTAAGTGGGTTCGTGGATGGGACGGCGTGAGTGTTTCAATAGCGTCGTTATTAAAATTTTAATAAGTGCTTTAAGACCTTTTTTTTTTTTTTTTTTTTTTTGTTTAGGGGGGGGGGGGAACAGTGTTTTAGGACTTTGCTTTTCCTCTTTTTTTTTTTTTTTTTTTTTTTTTTTTTGGCTTAAGTCTATATATATATATATATATATATATATATATATGTATATTCACTATAAAACATAAAATCTCATGTATCTATTTTTATATTCTCATAAAAATGTATCTACTTTATATAATAAATAATTAAATACTCTTTATTAGCAATAAACAAAATAATAATTAAATATACTCCTTAGATAGATTCGATGCCTTTGATAGTCCACCAAAGGGCAATATAAGAAGACCAATACATAAAGACACATATCACATATGGTCCTCTAATCCAAAATAGTTGTTCAAAGGAAAGAAAAAAAAGAAAAAAAAAATCCAAGTCCTAAATATCAATTAGCCTCTAGTTTTTTTTTTTTTTGGTTAACAAGAACAGAACTAGTTGATTTTGGATAGAGAGGCCAAGCTTCGGACCTAAAACACAAAAGGAATATGATCAGCGTAAGCCACACGCAATATCTCAAACTATGAAGCATTTTGGTTTTTTTTTTTTTTTTTGTGTTGGGGGGTCTTATGATAAGTTCTTTTAGGGTCCGTTTGGTTGGAAGAATGAAAAAATGGGACGATGAAAAAGTAATTATTTTCTCTCATTTTTGTTTGGTTGGAAGTGAAAAAGTGGAATGATTGAAAAAATGAGTTTGAATAAATTTACTCATATACCTTTATTAAAGAATGATGTCCAATTAAAACAAAAAAAAAGTGAAAAATAACCACAAAAAAAGAGTATTCACCCAAATTTATTAAAAAAATAAAAATCATGTCCCAAAATAAAAATCAATTCTTAAAAAAAAAAAAAAAAAAAAAAAGAAAGGTAAGAGGCAAGTTACTGCTCAGAAGGAGGAAAAAATAAATAAATAAGAGAAGAGGCAACGTTGTCCAGGAAAAAAAAAAAAAAAAAGCTACCCTACTGCCAACTGCCAAGAGAGAAGAAAATAAATAAATAAATAAAGGCATGTACATATGGGTATTTTTGTCGATTAAGAAAAAAATTAATTCCCACTCAATTTTCTCTCCATTTTGGAGAGAAAACATTTTGGTGGGTCTAGGAAGAAAACACTTGAACCTTATCATTTATTTTCCTTCATCCCTACCCAATCAAAAACACTCTCCAAAAAAGTTTTCCTTCCTATTTTCTCTCAAAATTTTTTCATCCACCTTATTTGACCTCCAAACAAATATACCCTTACGCCCTCAAATTCCTTCGCATACTTTGACATGCTCAATGTGTGATTGACATTTATGCAAAAGTCATCTAGAGATCCTATACTTTTTTTTTTTTTTTTTTTTAGTTTTATTGATAAGGTGTTTTGAGCAATAGTTTTCAATATTTAAAAAATATTACACTTATTTTCACATATTTTTTCAGTATTTAAACAATATTATATTTATTTTCACATACCTTTTTATCCACATATATTTCTAAAAAATACAAATAACGTTACTAGAATAACACTAACAAACTGCACTTAGCTTTAAGATGATGCCAATTCGCCCAACTGATTTGTGTGTCGGTACAGTGTAGGCCGAATATGGGATAAGGATGGCCAAGCCCACTGCAGGTGGTCGATTCACATCCAGCCATACTATTAAAACATTGTAAAATATAAGTTAAATTACTAATTTAACCCTCAAATTATTTTTTAAAATTTAATTTAGTACCCTAACTATTACTTATGTCATTTTTAAAAATCAAGTCTATTTCATCCTTAAATCTTTTTGTTATTAAAATTAATTTAAAAAAATTAATAATTACCACTTGACTTTATTTCAAATTTTTTACACTTTTTAAAATATCATTTTAATGTAAATTTTATTTGCCACATTAATTAAGAAATGAAACCCAATAATAAAATTGACTATCTTTCATAGACCTTTTTTTTTTTTTTTTTTTTTTTTTTTTTTTTTTTTTTTTTTTTTTTTTTTTTGAGAAACCAGATTAATGCTGAATTGATATTCCTTCGTACTATGACTTCCCAGTAATCATTTGTAAAAAGATATGTATATATCTAGAGAGAGAGAGAGAGAGAGAGAGAGAGGAAATATATTTATTGTTGGTCAAGTGGATTCAGTACGTAGCTTCGTTGTTAAGACTTATTGAACAGTAATACTCTGTAGAAGATTCGATGTCTTTGATGGTCCTCTAATTGATTAAGGTTTGGATGGTTATCATATTCAAACAATAAAAAAAATTCAATGTTTTTGTTAAATTTATTATGTCCAAAGACTTTCTCTTAAAAATATTATGGGATTGGCACAATGGATGGGGCTTGTGTGATCAGTGATCTTTATTCTCTAAAGCGAAAATTAATATCTCTCTAGAAGCACCACAAGTTTATCTTTTTCAAACTTAGCACAGCCAGAGAAAAAAAAACCCTTATGTTTTTGTCTCATTAAATATGCATGTTCTCCAAAAAATATGACTAATTGATTAGGGTTTTTCTTTAATTTCAACCTTTTTTTTTTTTTAAAGTTGGAAGTCAAAATGGGAGGAAAAAAAAAATTAGACCGTTCTTGCTCGAACACATATTTTCAAGAAAATACAAAAATTGAAAATTGAACATAATGGATTACCCTCTTAAGCATCAATATTTGGAAGAACCTATGTTTTGTGAATTTTGTCCGCATATGTTCTCCAGATACAACTAGGGAACTTCAGTGCTTTTTTAATTAACAAATACAGGAAAAAAAAAAAAAAAAAGGTTTGTTCTTGCTCAATCACGTACTGTCAAGATGAAATAACGAATTGCTTTCTGCGTTGCTATCAAGTTATGAATTGAAATACCAAAGGAAAAAAAAAAAAAAAAGCTCTTAGTCTTAGATATCAATTAGCCACTAGTTGATTTTTGATTAAGAGGCCAAGCTTCGGACCTAAAACACAAAAGGAATATGGTCAGCATAAGCCACACGCAATATCTCAAGCTATCTATTATTATTATTATTTATTATTATTCTCATTCTCTGGCTTTCAAAAGCAAGTAGTAATGTAAGGTGTTAGGGTTATGAGTGAACTATGAAGTGTGTTGATTTGTTGGGTTTTATCGGTTCTTCTACTCTTGCACACACTTTGACATGCACATTTGTAAATGTGTTATTGAATTACATTATTTATGCAAAAGCCCTAAAGTGGTCAGCAATGAGGCTGGCTTGTGGGGTTAAGTGTCCTCCATGTCACCGGAGCCAATAATGGAAAGAAGACTAGAACCAATTTTCATGAGTTACTCAAGTGTTTAGTCATGGTTGATCCGATGAAAACATTGAAGAGATAAAGATAATGATGGGTTTATATTCCTTTACCATCATAGCTTATCTTTTCAGCTAATTGTAAAAGGGTCATTTTGTCCAGTGTATTTGTCTACCTGTTAATGTTGAATTTGAGTTCTAAGATATAGATATTAATGGAAGAGAAAAAAAAAAGTTATATGTCAATCATATATAATTTCCTTTGTCCTTTTTATATAATAATGAATAACCATGTGTGTTTTACCCCCCACCCCCCCCCCCCCCCCCCCCCCCCCCCCCCCCCAAAAAAAAAGAACAACCATGTGTGGATTTTTTTCCTCCAATGGATGTGGAATTATAAAAAAGAGGAAACCATGTGTTTTCTTGACAGAATATAACCATATATATCTATTGCTGATGGTATTTGACCAGATTGTATGCTAGATGCTAATAATATCATGTTCCTTTGATTTACTCAGAAAAAGAAAAAAAATGATGTAAGCTAGATGATGTTAACTCTTTTTATTTTTCAAAAAGGAAAAGAGATTGCAGAAGTCAATGATAGTTGGATGATAGTTAGTTTGTTACCATTTGAATAGGAAAACATTGAAATCAACATCATAAACATAGGGAAGGCAGATTCAATGATCAATGAATTGTAAACAGATGAGATGAGAATAATGAGATAATATATGTTTTTCGTTTCTGAAAGGTATATGTTAATCCTATTGTTGCTAGTTACTCACATATGTGCTAAACCTTTGCTGTAATTTGGAAAGAGCATATATGTGGCCTGCATTAGGATGAATCTTGTTGAAGTGCTTATTTGCTCAAAGTACTATAAAAAAAGAGAAGAGATTTTTTTATTTATTATTATTATCATTTTTTTATTATAAAAGATAGAAATTCTACCATATCATAATCCAAATGTCTATGTGTGTGAAGTTTTTTCTAGTTAGGAAACTTGAATCTCGACCCTTGTCCCTCACATCGATCCCACAAACACTTTAATTAGGGACGTTTGATATGCTATAATAGCTCCTATAATGGAATAATTATTCATGTGTTATAGCAATTTGGTGTTTTTTTTTTTTTTTTAGAAATAAACACACACACAAGAGAGAGAGAAAGGGGTTCTAACACTTATTACATGGATTAATTATTACATTGGAATAACTATTATTTAAATTGAAGAATAGTTATTTCTCTTTAAAATTGATGTAATAAGTATTCCTTAGTACACACACACACACATATATATATATGTAGGGTAACAAATTGCAGCCCAAACCCAAAAGAAATAGGTTACAGGCCCAATAAGCCTAATACAATAAATTTGTAAGAGAGTGGGTGAAAGAACTGGGCTTTTAATGGGTTGTACAACGGCTAGTCAAGGTTACAAATGTGTCCGAGCAAAAAAGAACACATAATTCAAGGTGGAAAACAAGTCCGAGGAGATAGTTTTGAGGTAAAGTTGCTACTTCTGGAAATTAGTTCTTCACTATGCTATAGTAATTCTTTTCCAGTCTCTCCTGTTCAATAATTTTCGATCCCCCTTTTATGGAGGGTTTCTCCCATTATATATTCCTTTCCAAGCCATTTCCATCGTCCACTTGTTTATCATCCATCCCCCCACTCAAGTATCTGTCATATTGAGCAGCTTTTCTAGTTTTCTATGGGTGGTAGTGGTTGAAAATACTGTTTAGAGGTCTTCTACACATTAATACGGCCAGGAAAGCTGCTACAGTACATTTAATGCGATGGTAGCAGCTTTTTCCCAAGATATTTCTGTGATCTTATCACTTCCTTACGCATCTAAAGTCTATCTTCGTTGCTGGAATCTCCTAGAAAATTACCCAAGTCAAGCAAAAACTTAACTGACTGACATTTGTCAGGTCCGAGGAGGATAACCCTCTCGAACTTCTGCCTTCGAACATTTCCTTGCACGACCATCCACTATGGGGCCTTTCCAAACATTTGCTCCTCCTCGAACGCATTTTTATTAGTTAATGGAGCTTAAGGCCCAATATCAAAGTTCAAGCCTTCGCCCCCCACAATATATATATATATATATATAGGTTCTAAAATTAATATATTTTCAAAAATATAAAGTTTCTTTATGTAGAAACTAAACCTATGGATAGTAATAGTTATTCCATTACAATGCCTTCTATTCCTAGTAATAAAAATTATTACTTTTAATGTAATTTACTATATACCAAACGTACTCTTAAACTTGTGGTCAAAATAAATTTAAAAAGTAAAAAGAATAAAATTTTTCTTTGGTCAAACACATAAACATTGTGGATGTGTGAAAGCGCCCCCATGTACTGTATTAAGACTGTAACCCAATTAAAGAGATTAAGGTTAGGGAATAAAGTCAATTAAGTTTCGATATTCTCTATTCAAACCATAAAAAAGGAATGAATGTATGTGATTTTAATTGGTCCTTAAAAAAATTAGGAAAATTCAATTAAAATCTTAATTCTTATGGATTAAAATGGAAGGCAATTATGGTTATGTGCAAGGCATGGGATAACTCTACAAGATAAATGTAGGATTTAGAAATTATTTTATTAATTCCTAAAGGCTAATCAACCTACCAAAAATAAGAGTTTATCATAATAAAAAGTAAAAACCATAGATTTATCTCTTAAAAATCCAAAAAAGTTTAAAACAAAATTTGGAAAAAAAAAAAAAAAAAAAAGGTAAAAAATGGAAAATTTTTTGTCAAAGTGTTGATCAGCTGTCTGCCCGGCAGCTTCCAAATTTTTTATTTTGCAGATTTTTGTTGTGAGATTTTTTCAAAATATTTTGTGAGATGAAAATTAAGTTCTGTAAGCTCCGGGAACTTTATAAATTGGAGAATCATTAAAAAAAAAAAAAAAAAAAAAAAAAAAAAAAAAAAAAAAAAAAAACGAATATTTGAAAGGATGTGTGTTTTAACTAACTTTAACTCTCGAATCTTTTTTAATAAAAAAATGGAAAGCAAAATGAGGGAAAAAAGAGAGAGCTATTTCTTGCTTGACCACGTACTTTTTCAAGAAACACAAAAGTTGAAGACGTAATGAACTTGCTTTCTTTCTTTCTATCAAATTATTAGATAAAGATACTAAGAAATTTTGCAAATGCTTGACCTTAGTCTAGTGTGTATTGGAGTGCGGTTTTTATTTTATTTTATTTTTATAGTAGTGAAGGCTGATGCTTACACTGTCCCAGTCAACACACATGCGACACAATTCTATATAAGATAAAATTTCTACTCTAACATAATCTAAAAAAGAGAGTTATTTCTTACTTGACCACGTACTTTTTCAACAAACACAAAAGTTGAAGACATAATGAACTTGCTTTCTTCCTTTCTATCAAATTATTAGATAAAAATACTAAGAAATTTTGCAAATGCTCAACCTTAGTCTAGTGTGTATTGGAGTGCGTTTTTATTTTATTTTATTTTTATAGTAGTGAAGACTGAACACGTGCGACACAATTCTATACAAGATAAAATTTATACTTTAACCTAATCTAAGTGTATATGTGTGTGAAGCTCTCACCTGAGAACTTGAACCCCAGCTTTTACCTCCCACACCTCACAAGCATTTATATTTGTACAGTGACCACCGTACCAAAGAGGAGTGGTGGTGTGCGACACAATTCTAGAATGTGCATATTTTAGAAGACTAGAACTATGTTAAAGACAAATTATATATCGTTAAAAAAAAAAAAAAAAAAAAAAAAAAAAAAAAAAAAAAGAGGCCGAGTATGGCTTTTGAAGCATTTTCCTTCTCTGTAGCTAGGGATGGCAATTTTGCCATGCCCCGCTTGACCCACCCCTCCCTGCTTCGCCCCGTGCGGGTTTTTCCCGCCCCGCAAAGGTGGTGGGGCGGGGATGGAGCGAGATTTTAGACCCGCACCACGAGACTGGGTAGGGATGGGTTTACACTTTTTAGACCCGTCCCACCCGTATTAATAATGGTTAAATTGTAATTTTCTCATACCCTAAAACCCTACTATTTAAACAAAAATATCATCAGTTTATTTTATTCTACCTAACGTGGCTCTACCTCTTTTTTCTCTCTAGCAAAGTTGGAAATAAGGTACCAATTTTAACATTTTTTTTTTTGTCTTTGTTAGAAACATATTTATATACTATTGAATTACTAATTTCATTCATGATTCATAGTCTTTCTCAACTTACTTTTCATCATGAATATAATATAATTTTTTTTAATGAGGTACGAGTCTGAGGCTCTAAATATTTATGTCTGTCATTGTTTTTGTAATTTTGTGTGGGCATTTGGCTGCTTAACAACACTGCTTCTTTATGCTTGTCAAAATCCATATCCATTTTATGAGCTGGGTTTTTGTTTTTTAATTTTCATGTTAGAAATATGAGGTGGTGAATGGAGAAAGAGGGATGAGGAATATAGTTTTTCCATTACGAGATGATGAGGAATATAGGTTTTATTTTTTTTTTTTGGCTAAATAGGAATATAGGTTTGATTACCGATATGATGGCATCACTCATGTATTAGCTCTAGGCTTCTAGCTGATCGTTCTCTCCACACAAAAATTATATACAATTTAATTTTGTTTTCTGTATTTTTGTAAGGTTGAATTTAATCAATCATCTTGTTGGCTTTATTCCATGCCAAATTTGTTTGTATTTTAGCAATTAGTAACCTTGTATTTAGGTGGGATTCTTGTAAGGGTAGTGAGTGAGATAGTGTGAAGAAATGCTCAAGAGTGTGCAAGAAAAACAGGGACTCGCGACTGGATCTCGCGAGTGACTCACGACTGCAAGCCGCCAAAGGGAGTTCACGTGCCAAGCATGCCAGAAGTTGAAGCATTACGCCAGTTGGAGCACTACAAGATAAAATAGGACAACTAGCCGTTCAGTTACCTTGCGGCTGGAACTCGTGACTCAATCAAGCCACAAGGCCAAGCCGCGAGCCAACTCTGTTTTGAAAAACCTGACTTTTCATATTCCATTCTCACCCTAGTATAAATATCCCTTTTACCCACGAAAGATAGAGAGCTTTCAGAGAGAATTTTGAAAGAGAAACCTTAGAGAAAAATAAGATTGATTCATCCCCAATCTTCATTAAGAGACTCTTTAAATTCCACAACTCTCTTCCTCTCCATTGTTAAATCTTTGAGATGCTTATTACCAAAACATTTTCTCACCATATCCATTTCTGTGAAAGGGCTGTTTGGTGCTTTGGGAAGTAGTTAGGAAGGAACCAATTTTATATTGGTTGATGCTATGGTCAAGTAGCGGAATCTAGGAAGCTAGAAAAGAAATGGGTTCAGTGCAACCTCATTGGAGTAAGAAGCTTGGAAGGCTTAGGTACATTGGCTAGATTAGGCTTGGAGGGTCTATTGCTGTTCATGTATCCCAACTACATTTTCTAGTGGATTACTTACTGCTTAAAGGGTGGCAGAAAGGTTTTACGCCAAGGGCTTCGTTTCCTCTTCGGTAACACATCGTTGTGTTGTTCTTGTGTTTGCATCTCTCTTCCCTTATCTTTGCCTTTTATTTTCGGCTGTGGATGTGATTTTAATTGGCTTAGATTTTTTATCAATTCTATTTATAGCTTGTGTTCATTTTCCGCACACTTTGTGTTTGTCATAAAGTTTGAATTGGTAATTTTGTTTTTGGGGATCAAAACGTTCATAGTTTATTTTACATTATTTGAACTTTCAATTGGTATCAAAGCGGGTGCACTCTTTATGGTTTAAACACCTTAGTGCGATCCTTGACCTCGTATTGAGATGGACCGGTCTCAATCTTTGAATGTTCCACCATTTTTGGATGGAAACAATTATGCTTTTGGAAAGTTTGGATGAGGGCATTCTTGTGTTCAATTGATGATACTGTTTGGGATGCCGTAGAGGTAGGTTGGACAAGGCCAAAGGCTGCTAAATCCACTTAGGATAAAGCAGCCCTTACGGCAGCTAATGTTAACAGTAAAGCCTTGAATGCAATTTTCTGTGATGTTTCTCCAGATGAGTTTCACAGGATTTCTCACATTACCGTTGCCAAAGAAGCATGGAAGATATTGGAGACCACCTACGAAGGCACAAAGAAAGTGAAAGACACCAAGTTGCAAATGTTGACCACTCGGTTTGAGGAGCTCAAAATGAGTGAGGATGAGTCATTTGACTCTTTCTATAGCAAGCTGAATGAGGTGGTTGTCAGCAAGTTCAATTTGGGGGAGAAAATGGAGGATTCTAAAATAGTAAAGAAGATCCTTCGGTCATTGCCGGAAAGCTTTCGTGCCAAAGTGACAACGATTGAAGAGAGTAAGGACCTTGATGACATCAAAGTCCAAGAGCTGATTGGTTCTCTTTAGACTTATGAATTATGCTGCCCACTCAACGGAAGAGCAAATCCCTTGCTCTTAAGACCATTAATGAAATGTTGGAAGTCCATGACTCATCGGATGAGGATGTGGTTGACAAAGATGTTGCATGCCTTGTGAAAAATTTTCGGAAATTCTTGGAATTCAAGAATAATGGTAAATTTGGTGATAAAGGGAAATTCCAAAGTTCAAGAAGGGAGAAAAGGGAATTCAAAAAGAAAGATGGAAAAGAATCCCAATCTACACAAGGTGTCACTTGTTTTGAATGCAACGGGCATGGACACTTTAAGAAAGAATGTCCGAATTATTTGAAATCGAAAGGCAAGGTGATGCCACGACACTGAGTGAATCGGATTCACCCAACTCTAATTCTGAGGAAAGCTGTGACGAAGAAGGGAATTACTCTGCTTCTATGACTATTGTCTATGTTGAGTCTTCGGGTGAGTTGAATTTGCCTGTACAAGAGCTTGGAGAACATAGTGATGAAGAATCATTGGGAGTTGTTAAAGAATCAGATGCAGAAGAAGATGAAAGCACAGCCAATCTTCAAAAGAATTATAATTCACTCTTGGAGAAGTCGAATGAGTACACAAGGGTGGCCATGGCAGCTGTGAAAAAGATGAAGAAGGTAGAGGAGGACTATAAAAGTCTCCTAATTCGCTATAAGGAGGTCAAATGTGAGATAGAGACACTGAATGGTGAGTTGTCAGAAGCCTACACAAAAGTGAGAATTCTTGAGCAAGAGGTTGTGCAAGCAAATACCAAGATAGAGAGGGTCTCCACCAAGAAGCTAGATGATGTTATTTAATCTCAAAAGCATTTTTCAGACAAATTCGAGTTGGGATATACCAGAGGGAGTAGCTCATCGGGCAGTGTCACCAAAGAAGTGAAGTTTATAAAGGCCAAAGAGCAAATTGAAGTTTGTCCTACTGTTGAGAAGCCCAAGATGGAGGAGAAGAGGAATAGGACAAAGTTTAGCTACAAAATTGGTTGTAACCTTAGGCTACAAACTCACTCAATAATATAAAAATTACTACATATTTTGAAAATCTAACCGTTGAATTACATGTTCTTTATGCTCTTAATGTACATGTCAATTTTTGTGTCAATCGGATATCATTTACTATGTAATCTATAATCTTATATTTTATACATAATTTTAAATTACAAAAACTTATAATTTAAAAATTTATTGATAACATAGCTATTGATCTTTAATTTTCTTGAAATTTTGCAAACATGGAGGATATAAGAAGAAGATGCAATCCAATGGTGGATTTGTCAAAATTCACCTCCAATAAAAAGATATCGAGTGAGTTTGTAGCCTAAGGCTACGATCGATTTTGTAGCTAAACTTTGTCTAGAGGAATATGGATGACCAACGGATGTTGAACAACTCCTGTAAGTAATCTGTGGGCAAGTCTGAATCCCAAGCCAAGTCTCATCCACGATCACAAAGAGGTCATAGATCGAACTATATGTGTCACCACTGCGGACTTTAAGGGCATACTCGACCAAATTCTCATAAGCTAAGAGCAATCAATAGTGCAACTGCTCCAAGGTCACGAGGACCTAGAAATGACAGGAGAAATTGGGCTGGTGAACCATCAAAAGATCGAAATAATGATCCAGGAATGATGGACGTGATAAAGATGATTGGTGCATTCACCAACTGTTTGAAAAGTTTCACACGAAGGTTTGAAAGCCCTAACTCCCGTACCCAATCCTATAAGGAAATCACCCCAAATGTAAATGACGTGTGGGTGAAAAAGGGTACTCATGCATAAGCATTACAACATGTCCATGCATCAATACTTCCTATGCTTTGTGACTTTGTTTGGTTGTTTGATTATTGATTGTATGGGTTGAAATTTGGTTGTTTGTTTTTGCATACTTTCATTCATATTTTTTTAATGTTGCTTTTGATCAATCTTTTCCTTCTTGTGTGTCAAAAATCCAAAAACCACATAAAAAGTAGAAAATAAAAAGTTTGATTGACATTGTTGAGTCTTGTCTCAAAACTTGTTTTGCCTTGTACCTTTGTGCTAATGTTTTTGTGCATTTACAAGCATAGCTTGTTCCTTTGCACTCTTATCACTGTGGAAGAAATCTTGAAATCTATGTGACTGTTGTAAATAGATCTTCAAACTTGTCATGAATGATTAGTGAATGGTTTTGTTGATCTTGAGACATGTGTAAACTTATGCCTATATATCTTTCCACTCTTTATTTATTTATTTATTTTTTTTTTTTTTTGCTAAAATGAGCTTTCCAAATGTAAATCTCAAAATGTAAAGAGATACTGAGCTGTAAAAGCCTGTCACACATACTAGTATTCGATTAGGAAAAAGGGAAAGCGACTAAAAATAAAGTGTATAATTTTTCAAAAAGCCAAAGGCTATCCCATCAAGGTGAAATATCAAACGTCATTCTCACAATGAGATGTGATTGTTCCAAAAGGATCAAAAAGATCTAATGTTATGACTGAAAAATGGAGCCAAATGTAAAGCTCCAAGTTATGTTATCAAGTCATGTGGGAGGTCATATATGCATACCTCTATAATTGAGATGGGTCACATGATCTAGTGTTAATTGTATATGCCTTGGTTGAATTGATCATTGAAGCTTCACATTAGACTAAGAACTATCTCACTGTTGATATCCACACACAACGCACAAGTTTATGTTCAATGAATGTCATATTAATTTGTGTGATTGTACTTGATAAAATGTGTTTTCATATGCTCAATTTTTGTTGATTCAAATACAAAAAGATTTTTGAGTATTTTAGGTGTTTTTAGAAAGTATTTTATTTTACAAGAACTGAAAAAATTTCAAAAAATAGTGTTGTCCTGTTTTGGCGACTCTGTCACGGGTCATCCAAGTCGCATGCTACAACCGCGAGCTCGCAGGTTGGTTTTGGCGACTTGTTCGCGAGTGAAAGGTCCAGTCGTGAGGGGTACATAGAGATTTTCACAGCTCAGCTCGTGACTCCCTCGCGAGTGAGACTTCCAGTCGCGAAAAACACTTAGCAAAATTTTCAAATCTTTAGGCTTGAAGTGTTTTGGCGGGTGACCTTGGTGACTTACTGGCAACTTGTTTCAGTCGCGAAAAACGCGTGTTTTGCATTTCAAAGACAGTTTTTAAAACTTTTTCAGTTTTTCCCTTTAATTTTTGTGACTGTTCACTGTCTTCTCCATTTCTCTCTCAACTAAAATTGACCTAAACACTCCTCAAACTCCATTTCTGCATCATTCCTTCTCCAATCTACAAGAAAAATGTATGGGTTTTCTCTGTCTCACTTCATTTTTCATGTTTTTAGTGTGTTTTTCTTGATTCTGTGAGTGTGCTGTTACCATTAGGCTTTGAAAAATATCATACTCGTTCAAGGGTTTGCTTTATCTTGGTGAGTGTTCATTGATTGAGAGTTATTGTTTTTGACTTTATTACTGGTGTTTATATGAAGTCTGTGGTTTGTGCTCTGTTTCATGATTGTGTTGTTTCATTCATATCATGTTTGTGGTATTTTGTCACATTATTTGTCATTTGAATCCTTGTAATGCTCAGTGCCCACTTGATTCTGAGTTATTACTGTTCATCATCATATTTGATTGCCTATTCCACTTATTATGTCAGTGTTGCTTATGATTTCTTGTTTTTGACCTGGTTCTTGTTTCTATGATTAAGTGAAATCTCCATGTTTCATATTCTTATACCTGAATCCAATCAAACTGATATGTGTACCTTGTGGTATTGCAATTGGCTCTTTGTTGTGTGACTGTTCTCTTACAGATGACTCGTCGTTCCCCTAAAGGCAAAAACATTGTAACTAGTGATCAATCAACCCCGATTGCTAAACGGACTTGACTATGATCTCAATCATCTAAAGACTACAATTGTGAGAGGTTTAGAACTCCTCTTAACTCACACATCTACTCAAGCATCTTTGACGTGGCATCTCCTATAGTGGAACATATGGTTGAGTTTAACATTTTGAAGACCACTTTTGTCCCTCAGATCTTTAAGTCAAGAGATTGGGCAGCCTTATTCACGAATTTTGAAGACCCAATGGATGAACTAGTCAAAGAATGCTACCCTAATACAAGTGATCTTGGAGTTGAGCTAATTTGCTAGGTGAGAGGAAAGGAATTTATCATCAACTTGAACTCTATAGCCGAAATTCTCCATATCACTAAACCTCAGAATGTGAATGTAACTCCTTATGATGATAGAACTCCAGAGATTCAAAACATTCTACAAGTTCTTGGACCTGACCATGAAGTCTTTAGTAAAGGCACATCCATAAGTACTGCCAAGTTTGCACCTGAGCTGACCACTTTAAAGTTGATCATGTTCTCCAATCTTTACCCGCTGTCCAACACAACTTTCATCGATCTCAAAAGAGCTCAATTCCTATGTGATCTTATTACAGGAGCGCCCATTGATATCTGTGCCCACATCTTTCAAACCATAAGGAAGACCGCAACTCGATCAGCAGCACGAGGATGTATTCCATTTTGCAGTCTCATTATGAAGTTCATTCTTCGTGAAGGTATTAATCCCCCCTCAGATGGAAAAATGATGACCCGTTCGCGTCCAATTTCCATGATCACTCTCTAAGCAAGCAAGAGTCATTCTTCTAGAACTCCTAAGAGTAAGCCATCCACCTATGAAACTCCACTTGTTCATGCTCCAGTTACACCTACCCAATCAACTGGCACTTCATCCGTTCCCCCTAGGTTTCAAACAGCCAAGCAAAGCCACTTGATTGAGAATGTGTTTCATCAGATATCCGAGTTAGAACGGCTTCTTTACTCCTTTCACAATCAAACTCAAATGCGTCTCACAACTATTGAGACACAACTGGATGCTATTCAACAGAAGCTGGAAGAAAGCCTTTAGCTATTCGTGCCAAAAAGGGGGAAAGCAGCACATAGTTAGGGGGAGAGTAGCACAAGAATGAAAAGGAGTGTGCATATTGAAAGGGAGAGTTGTGTGCTCACATATATTTATACTTGTCTTTACTGTCTTTTTGTTTATGGTTATAGTTTTATGTTTTGGATAATTGTTATTATTATGGGTTGGGTTTGATACACTGTGGTTATGGTTAATGTTTGGTTTAAACTTATAACTCATGGATGGTTTTGAAACTTTGGTATATTTTAAATATTGATGATGCTTTTTCAGTGTATATAATATTTGTACCCATGTTGCTTTTGTAAACTTTTAGGGTTATGTTTTATGCATAGTTTGCAGGCTTTATGGTGTACCATGCTTTTATGCAACCTTTATGCATTGTTTAATCAGTACTTCTAACTAAATGTCATACATTTTCCTTTTAAGTACCGTCACTCTTGTGCCATTGTAGGATTGTTCCTAGATGTATATACTTAGTGTATTATGCACTGGTTGAGTGTTGGGCATGCAAGTGATTTGCATTGAGCTTATTAGCTTGTATGTCCAAGGGTTCATTCCAAGTGTGAATGAGCATTGTGGTCACTACCTTGTAGTGATTGCTTGTTTGATCAAACCATGGTTTGTTTCTTAACTCCATCTTTGCTTGATCACATCATGTTTGCTTCATATGCATTTCATACTTTTCTGCATATAATGATCATGGTGTATTGTTGTGTTTCAGGAGATTCATGTTCATATGATTCAAGAGTTTCACAATTTCTAGAGTTAGGTGTGAGTGAGTTATGTTCAACTGTTCCCAACTCACATGTTAAGTCTAGAGTCTGTTTTAGGGTTTTGTCATGGAATAGCCAAAAGGGGAGATTGTAAGGTTGAATTTAATCAACCATCTTGTTGGCTTTATTCCGTGCCAAATTTGCTTGTATTTCAGCAATTAGTAACCCTGTATTTAGGTGGGATTCTTGTAAGGGTAGTGAGTGAGATAGTATGAAGAAATGCTCAAGAGTGTGCAAGAAAAACAGTGACTTGCAACTGGATCTCGTGGGTGACTCGTGGTTGCAAGCCGCCAAAGGGAACACACGTGCCAAGCATGGCGTCACACCAGCTGGAGCACTACAGGACAAAATAGGACAACTAGTCGTTCAGTTACCTTAAGGCTGGAACTCGCGACTCAGTCAAGACGCGAGGCCAAGCCGTGAGCTAGCCCTATTTTGAAAAACCTGACTCTACATATTCCATTCTCACCCCAGTATAAATATCCCTTTTACCCACGAAAGAAAGAGAGCTTCTAGAGAGATTTTTGAGAGAGAATCCCTAGAGAAAAACAAGATTGATTCATCCCCAATCTTCATTAAGAGACTCTTCAAATTCCTTAACTCTCTTCCTCTCCATTGTTAAATCCTTGAGAGGCTTATTACCAAAACATTTTCTCACCACATCCATTTCTGTGAGAGGGCTATTTGGTGCTTTGGAAAGCAGTTAGGAAGGAACCAATTTCACATTGGTTAATGCTATGGTCAAGCAGTGGAATCTGGGAAGCTAAAAAAGAAATAGGTTCAACGTAACCTCGTTGGAGTAAGAAGCTTGGAGGGCTTAGGTACATTGGATAGATTAGGCTTGGAGGGTCTATTACTGTTCATGTATCCCAACTACATTTTCTAGTGGATTACTTATCGCTTGGAGGGCGGTAGAGAGGTTTTACACTGAGGGCTTCGGTTTCCTCTTCGATAACACATCGTTGTGTTATCCTTATATTTGCATCTCTCTTCTCTTATCTTTGCCTTTTTATTTTCTGCTGTGGATGTGATTCTAATTGGCTTAGATTGTTTATCAATTTTGTTTATAGCTTGTGTTCATTTTCCGCACACTTTGTGTTTGTCATAAAGCTTGAATTGGTAATTTTGTTTTTGGGGGTCTAAACATTCATAGTGTATTTTACACTATTTGAACTTTCAATTTTTATTAAAAAAATATAAGATACAAGTTTGAGACTTTGTCCCATTCTCTATGAAATAGTCACAAAATGGGAGGAATTGAATAATGCACACTACTTGGTATAAAGGGGATTTGTTTTACTATTTTTTAGGCCAATGAAATATGAATACTCATTTGTGTATGTGCTGCGGGTGCTTTGATTTTTAATTTAATTGTTTAACGGTGTTGCTAAATATAGTTTAATTGTTTAACGACGTTGCCAAGCAGATTTTTTTTAATTTTTTTTTTCCGTTCCCATAATTTTATATTATCTTTGTTGGAGAAATATGGTTTGTCCATTACTAAGTTGTTAAATTAACATCAGGAAAAAAATGACTTCAGATGAAAACATTGGTAGCTCCAATCCATCCGGTAGCAATCAATTTCCTTTGATAGTAGATGAAGATAATGCAAACCCATCATCACCTCTGTTGAATATGCCAAACAATGTCCAGGCAGTCCAGCCTAGCAATGAAATAATTCAGAAGAGGGGAAGTACAAATCAATTGTTTGGAATCATTTTAAGAGAAAGAGAGTTGATGAGAAAGACCAGGCTGAGTGCAATTATTGTAAGAAATTGCAAGTAAGGGGATCCAATTATGACACTAAACATTTGCATGACCACGTGAAAATATGTCCAAGGAGAAAGTTTCAAGACATTAGGGATATGAATCAAAAAAATTTGGTGGGGGATCAAAATAAAGTGGATTTAATGGCAGGTGTGAATGCTTATAATTTTGATCAAAATGTATCAAGAAATGAACTTGCTCATATGATCATCTTGCATGAGTATCCCCTCTCTATAGTTGACCACATTGGTTTTAGAAAATATTCAACTTCTCTTCAACCATTGTTCAGGATGGTTTATAGGAACACAATCAAGAAGGACATTTTGAGCATCTATGAGAAAGAAAGGGAGAAATCAAAGCATGAAATTGATAAGAATCAGGGTAGAATTTCTATTACCACTGATATGTGAACTTCACAAAACAAAAAGCGAGGGTTTATGGTTGTAACAGCACACTTCATTGATGGTTTGTGGAGATTACAAAGCCGATTTATAAGGTACTTTTTTTAAAGTATATATTCATTTTTATGTTTCAATTAAATTCTTTTCAAATGTTTTATGAACTTATATCATTGTTGGTTCTAATTATTTAAATTTCTCATTTAAGGTTTATTTATGTTCTATCTCCACATACGAAAGAAGCGCTTTCTAGTGTCCTTCTAGATACTTTGTTGGAGTGGAATATTGATAAGAAGTTATCTACTGTGACTATGGACAATTGCAGTACCAATGATGCGGTTATAAAAATTATCTTAGATAAGCTTTAAAGTGGTGCACTTATTATGCGTGGATCAATGTTGCATATGCGTTGTGCAGCACATGTTCTTAATTTGATTATTCAGGATGGTTTGGATGTAATTGGATCATGCATTGAAAAGGTTCAAGAAAGTGTGGGATTTTGGACTGCATCGACAAAGAGAAGGCAGAAGTTTGAAGAGGCAGCCTGACAAGCACATGTTGAATGTACCAAAGAACTAGCCCTTGATTATAAGACTCATTGGAACTCTACCTATCTCATGCTTTCTATTGCTATAAAGTATCAAAATGTCTTTTATCGATTGAACATATGTGAGTCATCTTATAAATGCATTCCAATGGAAGAAGAATGGGAGATGGCAAGTAATATATGTGAAAGATTGGCAGTGTTTCACAAGGTTATAGAGCTATTTTCAGG
Organism: Quercus rubra; assembly: GCA_035136125.1. NCBI lineage: Eukaryota > Viridiplantae > Streptophyta > Magnoliopsida > Fagales > Fagaceae > Quercus > Quercus rubra. The sequence continues at coordinate 4,496,963 of CM068732.1, read as the reverse complement.
TACCTCGTACCCTACAGCTAATCTTTTCTTTCCTAAGGTGTGTGAAATAAAAATAGCTTTGAATTCTTGGTTTACAAGTGCAAATGATGTGATTAGGAGTATGGCATTCAAAATGCTGGAAAAATTTGATTGTTATTGGAATATGATTCATGGTGTTATGGCTGTGGCAACCATTTTAGACCCAAGATATAAGATTGAATTGTTAGAATATTATTTTCCAATAATTTATGGTGATGAAGCTGATAATGAAATTCAAAGGGTTAGAAATATTTGTAATGAAAGGATTCGTGACTACAGTTCTGAGAGAATGGGTAAGGAAGGTAATCGTGGCCCTTGTGTGGGAGAGGATCCGCAAGTTGATGACTCCCTTATGGACTTTGAAAGATATCTTAGTCAGAAAAAGCGGGGGGGGGGGGGGGGGGGGAATACTAAATTGTAGTTGGACCATTACCTTGAGGATGATTTAATGCCAAGAACTGTGGATTTTGATATTTTGGCATGGTGGAAATCTAATGGGCCAAAGTATCCTACTTTGCAACGTATTGCAAGGGATATCCTTGCCATTCCAGTGTCAACTGTTGCCTCAGAGTCATCATTTAGCACAAGTGGTCGATTGTTAAGTCCACATTGCAGTAAACTTCATCAAAAAACGGTGGAGGCATTAATGTGCGCTCAAAATTGGTTATGGGCTGAAATTAATGGTAATTAAATTTAATAGTTTAATTATGCAATGATTTATGTTGCTGCATTCTTTATTGTATTTTTCAATTTTTTGATTGAATTTATTTTATCTTTTTTTTAGGTTCTTCATCTACCATAGATGGAATTGAAGATACTTTCCAAAATATCCTGGATGATTATGATGATGAAGAAGAAAGTGGTGTCACAATGATGGAAGAAAGTGGAGATTCTTTTTGAAGAACTAGGCAATTTTTATTTTGTTATGTATTAGGAGTTTGGATTATTTTATTGTGTCATACTATGAGATTTTTGTTGTGATATTGTCTTGTTAAACATTTAGATAATATTATTTAGTTTTTGCTAAAAATTAATTTGATTTGATAGGATAAATTTATTTATAATTTCAAATATATTTTTATTATTGAAATATGTCATTTTATTTGAAAAAATGGTAATAGTTGTAGGGAAAATTAACAAGAAATAAAGTTTTATGATGTAGGGCAGGGCTTTGTGGGTCTTCACGGGGCCTTAAGGGGTGGGGATGGGGTAAGGAATTTTCCCCGTCATGCGGGGTGGGACAAGGATTGGGTAAGAAAAATCCATGCGGGGCGGGGACAAAGATCCCATCCTTTGGTCCCGCCCTGCCCCGCCCCATTCTCATCCCTATTTGTAGCAATTAAAAGTTAAAACTACATATCAAGGGGAAAAAAAATCTCGTTCAAACTAACTTTGATCAGCATGAGTTGCTGATTCCATTTCATTCCGTGGTCAAAGAAGTATGTATTCTAATTTTATATATATTATATTATTGCAAATTTTTTTTTTTTTAATTGAACCTCAATTGAGTGTGAATGCACAAAGATTGAATTATAAACTATACAGTCAATGGCAGAGCCACGTTGGAGCTGAAGGGACCATGGCCGTCCAAAATTTTTTTTTTTTTAAAAAAAGAAGATATATTGAAATATGAGTTATCCTAACTAATTAAACAATTTTTTAAGATAAGATACACTTCTGGCTCTCCCAAATTCCAAAAAAATATTTAGACATTCACTGATCACCAATATTTTAACAAATAAAAGAAAAAAGATTATATTTAAGGCTGTGTTTGGTTCGTGTAAAATATTTTCCAGAAATAAATATTTTCTGGAAATGCTATTTTTCGGAAATGAAAATATTTTCAAGTGTTTTGTTGCATTTCAAAAAATGCTTTGGAAAATATTTTCTAGTATTTGGTTGTGTTGCTGAAAATAATATAGAAAACACATTTTCTTCTTGTTTCTTACATTTTCTCACATTTTCTCAACTTCCAAACAAATATATAATACCATTTCTCAATAGATAAACACAGATCCGGTCAAATTCATCAAAACCCAACAAAAAAAAATTCATCAAACCTGGTCAAATTTATCAAAACCCAACTATTTCTCAATCGCAAACTCAGTGCGATCGGTGCCATCTCGGCGAAGTTGAAGGCATGCGAAGTCGGCAAAGTCGAAGGGTGTGAAGTTTGCAAAGTCGAAGGCATGCGATCCTGGCCTCTAGGTTCACTGGCGAAGTCAAAGGGTGCGATCTGGGTGCGATTCGAAGTCGAAGTCGAACGGCAATCTGGGTTCGTGGCGCGAAGTCTCTAGGTTGCCAGTGAAGTCGAAGCTCGTGGGTCGCCTGCAATGGGCTCTCTCTTCTTCCTCTCTCTCTCTTTGCACGCGGGCACGATCTCACTCACACTCTCTCTCTGTTTTCCGAAAAATGGTATTTGAAGGTAAAATAAAAACGAAAATCATTTTATACCATAAACACGTTAGGACTGAAAAGCATTTCTGAAAAATTTATTTTTTATGCGCAATCAAACATCCACATTTACTAAAAAGCATCTCCAAAAATCACTTTCACACAATTCAAATGCAGTCTAAATATATTAATGAAATAGACATAAATTACGGGTACTTAAAGCTACTTTTTAACTGTCCACAATAAAAGACATTGTTTGTCGTGGGAGTTGACTTTTCGATGCAGTACACATTTAAAAGGACCTATGTACGGGAAGATTCTTGATTCATTTTCAAAGATATATGGCAAGTTTTTTATTTTTTATTTTTTATTTTTTTAGAGGAGAAGGAGATATGCCAAGGTAAAGAAAAATAATTCCCTGACTCTCGCTCTCAATTAATTTTCCAGTCAATAATCCCCCTCTTTGGATCATTTAATTGCGGCATTTTAGATTAGTCGTTGATCTGATTCATAGTCGTTTTTCTTCAGTTGGGTTTTATTCCTTCATGAGGTAGAGAAACCAAATGTTATGGGATTTAAAATTAGTTGCTCAGTGTTCTCTTCCTTCACTTCCTTATAGTTGTGCTGTGTCAATTGGTTTTGTTTTATTTATATTTTCTTATTATTCTGCTTTGAAGAGTCTGAAAATTGGGGAAACAAAACAACGAAATTGCGAAGAGAGACCTTTGGCTGTCTCTATAGTTTGCTTTATTATGCATTTGTTGTATAATTCTTTTAGTAGGAACTCTGAAAGATTATGAATGATAAATAATAAAGATCTTGATTTTGGGTGCTTAATATTCTATAATAATTCTTGTGTTAGAATATTAATTAGATGAGTAAATTCACCATTCCTTAACAGATTATGCACTTGTTTTATTTGTAAAACGTAGAGATTGGTGCAAGGTACCGTAACATTGATACCCATTTTACACTGTATGCAGTAGTGGCAATGAAAATCCTTTGGGATGCACGGGAGGAAGCTCTGGTTTCAAACACTTGAGATTACAAGGGAAATTGAAGACCAAAATAATGAGAACGCTTGGACCATGATAGATATGCCTATTGCCTACCCGTGAACTGGAAATGCAACACCAATGTCTTCAATGGCCCAGCCCTTTCTAAATGAGGACGCTGACTTCAATCTATGTCCACCATTGAAGAAAATGAGAACCTTTTGATTGAACTTCAAAGAAATAAGCCAAGGTACTATTATTTCGTTGAATTTTTTTTTTTTTTTAAACGATTTTTAATCACAAGTGAGTGGCAAACAGAAAGAGTCACCGAAGATGAATGAATTCACACCATATGCAGTATGTGTCTTACTGTTTTGATGCATCATGTGATCAAAATAATGTAGGCTCTGCTGCGGTTCTCAGAGATCAAGACTGGAATGCCATGGCCAAAGAGGAGAGTTTTGAACAAGTTGTGATAGAGGATATAACGGTAAGAACTCCAAGTATTTGATAAAATGTTACTGTGGGCTAAATGAATGAACTCACTGTCTTACTTTTCGAGAGAGAAGTTTCAGTATATATATATATATATCTTCCTTTTTGTTGTTGGATGAATCCAATCTAGATATAATATTTATCTTGTTAGCTGGTTTTTAAGGATACATCTTAGGATTGCTCTGTTTCAATTTTGTCATTATATTCTGAGCCAATAGAAGGATATGCAGCAAATGTCATTAACTTCATTGTAAATCCAGCTTGCAAGAAGGATATTTCAGCTTTGGCTTCCTCTTCATTTGGAAATGGGATTAGATAATAATGTAGCCCACAGCCTCGTAAAATGGGTAATGGGGTCCAATGAGAACATCTTGATTCAAATTCAAAGAAATATTAACAGGTAATATTATTACATTGAAATGTTTTTCTATTATGTTATTTAGTATCTAGGAATGTCTTATTCTTTAGTTTTATTGTTTTGTCTGTGCTTCTGATAGCTTTTATTGCTTCTCTAAGTATTACTTAACTAGGTCATTCATAAGATTGGGAATGATCCAATTTGAAAGAAAATTATTGTAAATAAAAATTGGAACTAATGAAATAACATTTGATAGTATTCTGTGGTAGTTCCTTCCCTCATTGCTTCTTTAAAGATAAAATTATGTTACCTTCATCTCATTTAATGTAGGGGTGCCTGTTTTGTCTAATAGCTGGTGTTGAGGATTATTTTAAATTCATAATTGTAATTCTTAGGAGGCCCAAATTTAAAGCACTCCTCTTCTCTAATAAAATTCCTCATTTACTTATTAAAAATAAATTGTTTGATTATTCTCTTCCCTGTTCTATTCCTAGTTTATTTGTCTGTTAAGATTGATAATCAGCAAGGCCATTAGTCTTTGTACCAAATTCCTTATTCTTTGTCTCTCATAAACAAGGGGTGGATGTTGAAGTGATGGGTTTAGTCTGAATTGTGTGAATGATTTGTACTTACCAATCAAAACAACAACATAATCGCTGAATTCTGTTTATGAAGCAAGCAATGGGGAAACTAAGATTGGGAGCTCTGCTTTTTGATGGCTAATAATTAATGCTCCACTGCTCCCATTTGTAATTTACTTATCAAAAGAAAAAATGTTCAGCCCTTGATTGCTATTGTTCAGGAAGAGTCAAGAAGATGCTTGGTGTGAGCCCTATTTTTTTATATTTTCTTTCATCTTTTTGGCCATCGTACAACAACAACAACAAATCCCAAATATTTGGGGTCAGTTATGGATCCTCAACAAATAGTGTGGACCTTTATTTCATATCCGAATCTAAACTACAGATTTTGTTTGTGCACCTTACTTTCAAGTCATCTGGCTACTTTTATACCATACTAACTGTATAATTCTCTTAACCTTGATCGGGTTATGAAAATAGGCTATAAAGGAATTTTAATCATCTTTCATTCATAATATTTGAGGAAAAAGATAGAGCGCCACAGTATGGATAGAGAATAAACTCAGTCTGACCTGTTTTCAATATCCCACACAGAAAATTTGAGCTGCATGACAACAATATGCTACTTTGCTATTCTTGTCCATGAGTCATCCAGCTACTTATATATCAAACTAACTGTGTACTTTTGTAAAAAAAAAAAAAAACTTGATCCTAAACAAAATTAGGACATAAAAGTAATTTTATAAATCTTGAAGTTTGACAGCGGAAAAAAGAATTATAGAATCTGGTTTTGGTGATTCACAACTTCTTGATGATGGACATTAAATTTTTGAATAGAAATGAAATCGATGAGAGAATTTGTTGGTCTTAATGAACTCCTAACATGGGTTGCAACATTTCTTATGCAGGCTCTTGCATTGTCGGTCTGCTGGTACCTACAGACTACAGTGTTATAGGCCAAACCACGTTCATGTTCAATTATTTTGCTGTCTCATGGGTTTATCCAGAATAAGAATAATCATCACATTGTGCTTTGTATTGGTTGTCAAGGTGAATCTTATACTTCATGGAATGCATTATTGCTCTTGTTTGAGAATATGATTAGGGGATCCCTCTCCTGAAGATTTTATAATTTCTTTTTTCAGCCTTGTATTATGTACAAATTCTAGATTATGTGTGCAGGTTGTGCATTTCGGCTATTACCTTCTCCATTACTATGTTCTCATATGCTGAAATACTCGCGTTAGCCAGCTTTTGTAGCAAATTTGATATTATTATTTTTATGGTATGTATGCTCTTTACACATGTTCGTGAAATTTGGCCAAAGATTGAGGCACCATCATTTTAATTAATACTCAAGAAAGGCTGAAGCAAGTTTTTTTGAGTCATCTTATGCTTCTCCTCAGTCCTTGGGAAATCAAGATCATCTGTCATGGATTGTTTCTAGGCAAGCAGGTTTCCTACTGGAATATGCAAAATGATGTGTAAAGCTTTCATGGAATGTGTTTTTCTATATTTTTCTTTGTAGCCTTAGCACAATACATATTTGGAATGTGACATATTGCACATTGACTTTAATACATTTTCTGTTCTTTTATTACAAAAGTATCAAGATTTCTTTGATTCTGTCATTGTTGTGATCCTTTATGATGATTAGTTTCTGATGTCTCTAGAAAGATTCTTAGCAGTATGTCTATTCAGAGCAGATGTGATTTAAAATTACTTCTTTGAATCTTTTCAGCTACTTTCATTTCTTGGCTGTTCTTGCAGTAAATGGAATTTTTACCCTGCTTGGGGGCCGTTTGACTTTATTATGAAAGTGACAATGAGTTGTCAAGGAAATCATTCCATTTAAAGTGATTAATTTTGCAATAAAATCTGTCTATATAAAATATGTACAAACGGAGGGAAATTTTTTACTTTGTTCAACCCTAGAAATGAACCCTTTCCACGTTCTCCAAAAACTTATCAGTTCCTGTGTGTTTTGGGAAATCACTTCACTGGTAAACACCATGTACTGTGAAACACATGAAAAGGCTGATACTTGTACTTCAATGCAAGGACCTAAGGCATAAGTCTTAGTTATTTTGAATTTTTGATTCAGTGAGAGAGAGAAAACAAAACACAAAATCTGACAACTCAACAAGAAACTATCAATAGAGTTGAAGGACTGAACAATTTATACCATATCCTGTTCTACAATGAAGAAGCTTTGTGCTTAAGAAATATTCATAACTGCTTCCAGGAAATGAAATTCCTACTCTGACTAGTTCTAGATACCAAAAATAAAAGAGAGCGAGAGAGAGTAGTTGCAAACTTGAAACCCATTGAGCTTGAATCTTCAATAAATAATCTTGATTCAATTTACATATAAAAAAATCATTTTTAATTCAATATGACTACAGAGGGGCAGCAATAAAATGTTTCCGTGAATTGGTTGTTTGCAACTACTCTCTCTCTCTCTCTCTCTCTCTCTCTCTCTTTCTCTAAATTTTGTATCTAGAGCAGTAACTGAGAAATGGACTTTCTCTATTTCAAGCAAAATGGACCTGAGAAGATCCTGTTTCGGTTTTGTAGTTGTACTTATTTATTTATTTATTCTCATTTAGCCCCCTATTTTTCTACTATGAAGTCATGACAGGTTGGAAACCAGTATAAAATTTGAATATTTTTATTGTTTGGGTGTTGTTTATAGATTTTCAACCAATAGTTAAAGGGTTTGTAGTATGAAGTTTTTGATGAAGAATGATTTTATCCAGAGTGGCTGCAGAGGTTCTTCCCTTCGAGTGAGAGATGGTCGGACGCTACAGACATGGTAACTAAAATAGAGCCAATGACAATGAAGAAACGAATGCTTATTTTGAAACAAAGGAAACTACATTTAATTTATTCAATCACCTAAGTACTTACTGGCTAGAGTAGGTATAAATTCCTAAGCAAGCACAACTTTTCTACGCCATGAATGCTATGCCACTGCCTTATTTCTTTTCTTCCTTGAATGTAATGTCACTGCCTAATTTCTTCTGCCTTCTTCAAAGACCTTGACTCTCTCTCTCTCTCTCTCTCTCTCTCTCTCTCTCTTATATGTATACATACACATGTATGTATGTATATAACTATGTATATATAGACATGCTGGTGTGTGTGCTTGTGTGGGTGGTGTAAGCCTTTATTAGATAAGGTTTGTGGATTGGACTGGAAAGAAAAGCAACATAACGTTTGATGTTTCTAAATTGTATGGTTGTAGGAGATTGTCAAACCAGCTTTTGTTTGGAAGCTCCATTTAGCTAAACTCCATAAGATCTTTATGGATTCTCACTGTAAGCCATGTAGCTGAAACGTCACCATTTCTCACAATATCTCTTCTTCATTTGTCTTATTCTTCCAAAGGAGAACAATGGTTGGTGGGTTGCTTGCTGGAGTTTGTTACATGCCATTAATGGGAGTTTCCATTGAAGTGAAGCAAATGTATAAAGTAAAAACCATTACAAAGTGTTGGCGTTATATATGTTAGTCTTAGGCGGTGTCTAACCTAAAATGTGTCCAAGTTATGACACTTAATTTGTACTCTAGTACATAGTTTGGAAACAAGACGGCAAGGTCATTTTTATGATTTTGGGAGAACAATGATCTTAAATGAAAAACATTCAGGAGGCATTTTGAAAAATTATTCTCAAGAAATTGATTCAGCCAATGCTGACTTTTTTTCGTCTTCTAAGCATACTACATGGACTGATTGATTGGTGTAACCAAATCTTAATTTCAAAGTTTTAGGTTTAATTTATTTTTAGGCAGCTTCAAGTTCTTAAGGACATAATAACATTTAGGTTTCTATTCTTCTGGGGTAGTTTCTATATGATCTTAATATGCTAGCTAGTTCCAGTCTCATCAATTTTGCCTCATGCAAAGTATAACCCCAAAACTCTTTCATAAGATTACTACTAAGGCCATGGATATGATTAAGGGATAATGACATGATCATAAAATGATTGCATATTTTGAATCAAAGGAAACTAATGGTCTGTTTGGATGTTTAAAAAATGAGGGTGAGTAGAGTAAAGGGAGGGAGAGTAATTCAATTACCTTGTTTGGAAGTTTTTTAAGGAAGGAGGGGGGAGGGATTTCAACTACCTCTGACTCCTCATTTTTAATTCCCCCAAATTGAAGAGATTTGGAGAGAGAGTAGAGTACATAAATTATTGATCAAATAAATTACCTAATTTACCCTTATTATATTAACAAAATTACAATGTTTTGTAATGCTAAAAGAAAAAATCTGTAACCCACAAATTTCTCTCAAGCTCTCTCATCTCTGTAACCCACAAATTTTTTGTCCTCACACACACTCAGTGCCTTTGTTCACAAAATTGAACACACCGTATTCCTAATTCTTGTTTGTTTCTCTGGAAAATTTTTCTCTACCTCCTCCTTTTTCCGCTTTGTATTGCATTCTATTTGATCTCTCGAAGGTCTCCGTTTCACTCCGATCTAACAACTCTTGCTATAAGGAGGTAATTTTTCACATATATGATTTTTTTTTTTTTTAATTTCATCTAAATATACACTTCCAAATTTAGTTTTCACCTAATTTTTTATTTCTTGGTTGTTAATAACTCTGTACAGGTACACGTTTGACTGTAATGTCGTTGAAGCTCTTTGTTCAAACTTCTCTTTGAATTTTCCCCCAAATTTTTAATTAATTTCTCTTAGAATAATATTTTGTTGATTTTTTCAGTAAACAAACAAATCAAACATTTTTTCCTTATTTTAATTATTATCAATTAAGGATGGTTTTTCTTTTAGTATAATAAAAAAGCAGAAAAAATATTTAATCATAGACCAATGTTGATTATTTAATTCACATAAAAAAAATATATATATATATATATATATATATATATTGCATGTTATAGTCATAATTATTAACTCTAACAAATTAATCATAGACCAATATTGCAAGTCCATTTTCAAATAGGGGTAAATTTGTCTATTTAAATCACTTCCTCTCATTTTCATCCTAATTTTTAAAACATCCAAACAAGAAGAATGGCTAATTATTCCCTTCCTCCTTACTAATTTTAAAAACATCCAAACAAGGTGGAGGATAACCATTCATCTCTACTCTCCTCTCCTCTACTCTCCTCTACTCTCCTCTCCTCTCTGTCTAAACTTTCAAACATGCCAGAAATTCCTTGAAATCTATTATCTTTACACTTTCTTGATTCTTTTTGTTTTCTTAAAGCATTGTATTTTAGTCTAGAGACTTTTATTTGATGAAATCTGAGGATAATTATACATCCACAAGATATCAATATATACAGGAAGCATATTTGTGGAGTATGAAAACGAATGACAACTAAAGTCTTAAAATTAATTTTAATACTTTAACATGCTAGACAACGCTTAACAATTAATTTATTCAATCAGCAACCACTTGCAACCTAACTCTATGGGAATGCTAATTTAGTATACCCCAGCGATTAATCTCACAACCCTCTGGATTGTTTTAATATTTTCTTTTTCTTTTTTCAATCACAAACAACACGAGCAATATCTATATCATTTTATCATTACCATCAATTAACAACCGTGATTACTATTTCCACCACCATAATGATCAATGACTAAACATCACTAGCTACAACCAGCGAGATCTTCATGTGTATCAAACTACTGTTATTGTGGTCGTGACAATTGTTACTGCAAAGCACCACCAACTTGTCGACAACACCATCACAATTGTTACAAACTTATACTGTTATTGTGGGCACTAATGCATTACCATCACTGTACACCTCAATCCCAATTAGCATTGTTGTTGTTATCATGATTGTCACCACCACCAATATACTAGTAACCTTCAAGTAATACAACTCTAAAATGCTCATTGTTTGAGTTAAGAACGACCATTTTGGGGAAAAAAAAAAAAAGATATATGATTATATATATGTGGGTTTCATATTTCGACATTTATTGTTATCAAATGGTATTATCAATTTCTTGTATTAATTTCACAGTTCTAAAATTTTTGGTGCATATGCTTTCAGTATTAATAGTTCAGCTCTAAAATTTTCAACACAAAATTCATAACTCATTCAGCAAAGAAAAAAAAAAAAAAAAAACACAAACTTCATAGCTCTATTGAACAGCACCTGTTTTGAGTTAAATAATTAATTTTTTTTTTTTTAATTTCTTTCCAATGACAAGATGTTCCAAGCTCTCCTTAACATGTGCATTTCTTTCATTTCTCATGCAGTATAAGATTAGAAATAAATTTCTAAATGCTAATCAAAATTAGAATCTATATTTCTCACCTTTTACTCCTTTAAACTCTCCCAGAAAATCATTTCTAGAAGGCCATTGATTTGTTTCATTACAATTTTAACAAAAGAATAGATACAAAGCAGCTATTTTTTAATATATTTCAACCAAAAAATTTTGTATGATCTATAAATGAAACTTGGGGTTTCTTAAAAAAATCTTGAAAACTATATATAAATAAAATTTATTTTATACTAAATTTTGCAATAATTTCTTTTTCAATATGAAAAATTAAAAAATTCTTTAAAAATCATCTTCAATTTTGTTTCGAAACCTAGTTTTTTCAATAATTATGGTTCAAAATACTATATTTGTAATTGCAAATAGCAACTAAAGGAGAGATAACAAGTATAACTCTATAAATAAGTTGATAGACTATTGAGTTTCTATTCCTTAACTAGTAATTGATATAATTAAACATATTTAACATATTTTTAAATCTCAAATGCAAACTACATTATATATTTATGAAAAGACATTGTTTAGTAGATCCCTAAGTTGGCTTACTACCAATTTATTAATTATATAATTAATATGTCTAGGCAGTTAATTAACCAATTTCTAGTACAATATAAAAAAAGGAAATAAACAACAATCACAAAACAACTCACACACACTAAGACAAGGAATTGATCATGAAGTGAAAACCAAATTGGGAAAACACTTTGGGGCCAAGACTACATCAAATCCACTATGAAGATTGTTGTGATATAGATTTATTTTCAAGGCTTCTTGTACATTTAAAGAGACACCATAACCAAGTTACCTTCTCTTGCTTGCAATTGCTGACTATAGTCTTAAATCTTCATAGGTATCCAATGCTGAAAGTTAAATCTTTAAAGATTTTGCATTTCTCTATGGGCTTCAAATCATTACTCCAACACATGGTAAGTGATCTTTGTTTTGAGTGGTAAAATTCCTTTCAAGAATATAGCAATTAGAAAAGTTGAAAGATTTCATGGCTTTGGCAAGGTTTTCTCAAGGAATTCTTTGTTCATTTATCTCTTTTTATAGTAGGATTATAATTTGTTCATATAATGTGGTGTAGGGTTTAAGGATTGAGAAGCTAGAAAGGCATGCGAAAGCCCAAGTCAATAGTTTTACTTAACAAGTTTTCTCGATCAAGTGTTGGGTGAACATTAGGCAAAACATTCAGCCCAACAACTTTTTGAATACACTTGATTTTGTTCAACTAATCTTCATTGCTTGGCCAAAATTCTTAAACTTGCACAGTGAACAACTTTATTTAGACTTCAACCTTACTTACACCAAATGAGAGGCAACAAACAAACAATTACAATGAAACTTTTTTCAGAGAATAAAGTCCCATTTTTAATGGTAGTTATTTTATGATTTGTAAAGTAGTCTAGCTTGCAACGAACAAACAAATATCAACAATTCTAAACGATTCATGTGCCTCTCAAATTCTCAATGATCCAAAGCTAAGATTAGAATAAACATTAACTAAACTGACAATTTAGTGCATGTAATTGAGAATTCATTGCGACATAAAATATATACTTAATAATGGTGCCCAATTAAAAGTCATCTTATTGAGGTCAAGCTTAACCTCATCTCTTAACATCTATGTTGTGTGCCTTACAAAATGGTGTTACTATAGTGACTATAGTACTACTTTCAATCATTTATAAATTTTTGATAAGCTCTTTGGTGGGTGGATGAAACAAGTTGTATGTCATTAAGTCCTCACATGATCTCATAGTAACCTTACGAAGAGAGTTGAAATAATTCTCTCTATAATTAAGAAAAAAAATTCTTTCTTCTTTTTCATCCATGACTTCATTTCGATTCTTAAATGCATTAACTTTGAATGAATTATTATGCCTACATACAAATTCCATATGGCTTATCTTATTGCATTTTAAATATTCTTTTAACTAAAAAAAATACACAAACAATAAAACAGAAAAGAAAAAGAAGAAGAAAATGCAACTAAGCAATCTTTGGGGTGAAGTCAAACATCACAATAGCTCCTAAATCCAGAACTTTTAACTTTGTAACAAACAACAAACAATCAAAGCGTTATTCCAACACAATTATGGTTAGATGGCTAAGTAATGATTTTATTTATTTATTTGGTTCTTTGGGTCAACTTTCAAATTGGGGTATAGTTTTCAAACTGAGGAGGATTATGTGTAAATTATAGGATCTAAAATTTCAAATTATATATATATATATATATATATATATATATATATATATATAATACACATTTTCAAATGGGCTCAAAATGTTTTCAAAAATTTATGGGAGTCCATGGCCCATTGGTCTTAGAGTAATTTCACATCAGTTTGTTGGGTATCCAATTTTGAAATCTACATTTGTTGGATCCTTTTGGCTGGACTTTGGATCTAGCTATGAACACAACCACGGTATTGTCTCCAGGTTTCTAAGACCCAGATGGCAAAACAATATTGGACCAATCAAGTCCATATATCCTAGCATAGGCCTCGTTGCATGCCTATTGTTAGATTGGATTGTTTAGTCCTCTAATATTTACTCAAAAATAAGTAATAACTAGTTGTTAACCCATGTGATGTACTTAATAGTTAGCAAATGTTAAATATCTTCACATTAAAAAAAAAAAAAAAAAAATTCACTTTGTTCAATACTACAATTAGTTAAAAATGAATGAATGTCAATAATTCTACTTCAAAATAAAGGTTGAAAAAATATATAAAAAGATTTATCATATATAAAACTTTCATCTCAAATATAATTTGTGAGTAAACTTATTTATAAGACAAAACAAAAATAAATATATTTTGAGAAAGAACCATATTGTGTTTTTTTTTTATAATGAAGAAGGCACACTAATTATGCTTTTACCATGCTATTCATTCCACAAAAACAATTGATAGACTTTCACAACATGGGAGACGACCTGACAAGCAGACTTAAGCCTACTAGACATCAAATTTAAGATGGAATCACATCTAGATATGCATATTTTCTACCAAGCTTTTGGTATAGGTGTCTCTAAACCATTTATCTATCTGTCCAAACGGCAAGCATGGCGACCTAAAACAATTCATTAACTAAATTCAATTTAGTGAACATGTAGATATACCTTATAGCACAAAACAATATTTACAAATTTCATTTAAAATATGATAACAAATTAGTGACTTTACACAGAAACTTTGTTAGTTAAGTGTATATATGTACAATGGTCAAAAGATAATATTTCAAACTAATATAAATAATAAAGCATAAAACATTCATTAAAAAAATGATGACATATTCAACTATTTACATTGCGTAAAAAAACTTATAGATCATAAGAAAACGTCATTATTATAAAATAATAGCAATAGTTAATGCGCATGGAATTGAATATGTTCAATATGCAACACTCTTAATCTATCTTTAAAAAAACTCCAAATGGGACTTTGCTATTTAAAAATAAATTAATGATCCGCTATAATAACATTATTTCCCTCACAGTAAAAAATTAACAAAGACAAATACACAAAGCCATTAACAAATATACAGTTAAAAAAATTTATAAAAAAAAATTTGACCGAAAAACCCTAACCTAAATGAGGAGAGTCGATTATGATGACAACGTACGGCGGCCTTCAGTTAGCTATGGCAACTCAGGGGTTTGTGGAGGGATCATATATATCGAGGGATTGGAGCTTTATTAAACCAAAACTAAATTAATAATAATAATAATAATGTGGAAAATTGTGAGAGTTTCAAAGCTTATATATGTGGCAGACTCTCATGAGGTCAACGAAAAGTCAAAGGCTTTGGTTTTATAGTACACTGGTATTATGCATGTGTGATGCATGGCTTAATTAAGAATCATGTATAAACTAAACAAAATAGGAAAACATTTTCGAATTTAAGTAAAATTAAATAATAAAATAGATGTAACAATTTATCATCAAATTTATTAATAATTGATTCTCAAACCCTAACCCTATGAATCAGATAAAACTTAATAAATTTAGGTTAAACAAAAGACAAAAAAGACAAAAAAAATCTATTCAATTTGATGAAAGAAATTAGAGTAAACAAATATATAAAAAATTAGTGTAAACAAATACATGCCTGTAAGGTTATAGGTAGAAGAAGAGAAGAAAAAAAAAATCATAAAGTGGGTATTTATTATGAATTATTTGATATATATACACTCTACATTAAAGAAGTTGATATGAACAAAAAGTCTAATGTCAGTCTAATTTGTGGAAGTATGAATTATAGGAAAAGAAAATAAGAACAAAATATTATGACTATATATATATATATATATATATATATATATATTTTTTTTTTTTTTTTTTTTTTTATTGAAAATCTAAAAAATATGAACTAATAATGCTAAAATTTTAAGTTGATTGTAACGTATATATACAATATAATTTATGTTTTTTTTTTTTTTGAAAAATCTAAAAAGTACTAATAATGTTGTTGTTTTTAGACGTGTATTAATATAAATTTTGTAAAAAAAAATAGATGAAGTATTTGGATTGTAATCAAATTTAGTTTATCAACTTGGAAATTATAGGAGAAGAAAATAAGACCAAAAAAATTATATCTATTTTTTTTAAATATAAAAAAAAATTTCTACAATTTGATGAAGTCACTTGGCGCAACCAAGGCTTCTAAACCCAATTTTTATTATATAGTATATGATATAGACTAGTTGTAATTTAATAAAAAATAATGTATTTTTTTGGTAAATAAAGATAATGTATTTCATAATCATATTTTCATTTATTATAGAAACAATTACAAATGTAATTTGTATCATTTTTGTCAAATCAAAATGAAAACAGTAAAAAAAATTTTAGGAATTCAAAAACTAAGTTAGCGAAGATTTTCATTTTTTAATAAAATTTATTTATAACATTTTTTATATCATTAAAAAGTATTCTTTTAATTTTAAACAAACATTCCCAAATTCAATTTTTTCTACCCTACAATCCAAAACACTAGAAAACTTATCTCAAAAATTAGTAAAACTCAACAAAATTACAATTCAAAATAAAAAAAGAAAGGATAAATAAAACTCATTAAAGTCAAACCCATTCTCCTGAATATGTAAAACATATCAAATGTGATGTGATAAGACTAACTATCCAATGCATAATCAAATTTAAATTTTTTAATAATGCTTGGACATCACGCAATGGAAATAGGTGGCTGGTTTTTAGCAAAAGTACTGATTATAGATTTATACATGATTGTAACTATTTTTCCTTAATAATTAAAAAAATGCATAAATGCACTTTTGGTCCCTATATTTGGGCCGATTCTCGATTTGGTCTCTAAATTGATTTTGCTCCCACATCAGTTCCTGATTTCAAAAAATCATTTTTATTTTTGTCATCGCCGTCAACCCAGTAACAGAAAAATCTAAGGTGGCAAACAGAGTGCATAGGTAGCATGTTAGATGCTAATATGGCAAATAAAATAATATAAAAAAAATGTTTTGCTTTTAAAAATGACAAGTTAGCAGTTTAATTAATATAAAAAAAATTGAACTGAAAATATTAAAAAAAAAACTGTAGGGTCACAAATTGTAGCCCACACCTAGATGGAAACAGGGAATGGGCCCAATAAGCCCAATACAATGAATTTGTGAGAGAGTGGGTTAAAGAATTGGGCTAACAGCGATTTTTACAACAGTTATTGGGGTTTGGGCACTTGGCCGAGAAGGCTAAAACACATAAACGAGCTAAGATTTTATGTCCGAGGAATGAGGTTTGGGCAATTTTAGTGGGTTCTAATCAAGTCCGAGGGGTATGATCTTAGATAAGACACTTTCTTTTAGGTTGTATCTTTCCCGATGCTACAGTAGTTATTTCTTGATGTTCTTTCTTTTTCCTTCCTATCCCCCCTTCTTATGAAGGGTTTATTCCATTATATAGTCCTTCATTACTCGATCCCATCGTCCACTTGTCTGTCATCTAGCACGGTACTTGAGTTTCCATTTCCTTTCTTACAGCTTTTTGATTTCCTGGGGATAAAGATCACTTTCAACACTGTTCAGGGGTCTTCTCCACATAAATGCGGCCAGGAAAGTAGCTGTGATGCATTTAATGCGGTGGTAGCAGCTTTTTCTCAAGATATTTCTGCATCCTTATCCCTTCCATATGCATTGGTAATCTATCTTTACCTCTGGAACTTCCTGGAAGGTGGACTAAGGGAAAGCCGAGGTTCCTCTCACCATCAGACGTCATGTCCGAAGAGGGTATTCCTCTCGGACCAACCTCTTTGGATCCTTACGCGCTCTACTGTTAGTTACAACGGTCCTCTGTGATTTCTTCTCCTCGGGCATATTGTTGATGAAACGTCGTTCCTGGGCCTAGATCATGGGCCCATATTTTACTCCCCCACAAAAACTTTTTCCAATTTTAAATATTGAGAAAACAATTTGTAGCAACTATTTCAAGCTTGGTGCGTATTTGCATTTGTAACTTTCTTTTTCTTCTTTCTTTGTTCAAGCTTTCGATCCCTCTCTCTCTCTCTAAACCCGACTCTCTAATCTCTATGTTTTTCTAGTTTTCCATTGGGTGGTCGGTAATGGAGGTGGATTAGTGGTCGGGGTGGAGATCGGTGTGGCCATGGGTCTTGCATTATGGGTTTGGTTGGAGATGGCTAGGTTTTTCTGGGTTTCAGTGGGGATGGGTCGTGGTCGTGGAGATTGGTGTGGGTCTTGAATTTGTGTTTATAGGTTTGGTTGTAGGTGGGGTTTTTCTGGGTTTCTATAGGGGTGGGTGGTTGGTAGTGGAGGTGGAGATTGGTGTGGCCGTGTTTGTGTTTCGGAGATGGATATGTCTTGGTGAGTTTGGTTTCGTGTTTGTGGTTTTTTTTTTTTTTTTTTTGGTGGATGTGGATTTGTATGTTTATTTCTTAGATTTATTGGGTTTGATTTACTAGAGGTTTATGGGTTTGATTTCTTGGATTTATTGGGTTTGATTTACTGGATGTTTATGGGTTTGATTTACTGGATGTTTATGGGTTTGATTTCTTAGATTTATTGGGTTCGATTTACTGGATGTTTATGGGTTTGCTTTCTTGGATTTATTGGGTGGTTTATGAGTTTGATTTCTTGGATTTATTGGGTTTGATTTACTAGATGTTTATGGGTTTGATTTCTTGGATTTATTGGGTTTGATTTGGGGAAGAACATGAAGCATGAAGTTCATGTCCTGGGCAAGAAGAAGAACAATGTTCTACCGAAAAATAATGAAAAGGAAAAAAAAATAAAGATGTTTTTAAAAAATTTATTTCGTTATTTGTTTTTTAATTTTTTGAGATGGCTTTTTTATTTATTAAAATGCTGACATGGTATTTATTAATGTTATTTTATTAGCCACGTTAGCATCTAACATGCCACCTATACACTCCGTTTGCTACCTCAGATTTTTCTGTTACTAGGTTATCGGTAGGGATCAAAATAAAAACGATTTTTTGAAATCAATGATTGACCTAGGAGCGAAATCAATTTAGGGACCAAATTGAGAATCGGCCCAACTAGTTAGGGCAAAAAAGTGCATTTACGCCTTAAAAAAAAAATCACAAGAGTACAATTCCAAAGGGCAAAAAAGTACAGATCTTTTTTTTTGGAAAAAAGAAGTATTGTATAAATAGTGACATAGTCTAATCCAAATGTGATTAATGAATAGATAAATAAATAATTTTAAACACAACTAGTTAGGGCAGCATGTGCAAGACACGTGCTTATCGTGGGAAAAAAAGTACTGTAGTAATTAAGGTCAATTCTAGATTTTATTTGTATTACAAAATAAAAATATGAATCATTTGATTTTTAAAGTATATAGAGATTTACATTAATCAAAAGAGACATTAATTTTAAGAATTTTGATAATTATATCGTAAAACATTAATCTCATTCGTTTAAGAATTTTGATCAACCACAAAATTATAGTAGTTATTTAACATATAAATATTTATTTAGCTATAATAGTTTTTTAGTACATACTTGCTAAAGACAATATGTCTATTCTCTAAAACCTTCTAAGAATGATAACAAATATCATCATCTTCCAACAATAAACAACTGAGTTTTGCTAAGAAATTTAAAATAAAAAATAAAATAAAAATAACAAAAGGCTTGTGTCATCGAATATTATCATTCTAACTTTCTAAGAATTTTTATCATTTAAAACTCAAAATACATAAAGAAAATTTTTAGGATGTTAAAAATTAGCAGGAGTAGATTAGATATTACATAATAAAATATTTTAAGAATCATAAGTTTTCATTAAGGTTTAACTGAGAAAATAATAATATGACATATTTGCTCTTTTCCAAAATTTTAAGGGAAAAATTGCTTGATTTTAAAGCTTAAGGAAGAATTGTAAACTACCCCAAACATAAAGGATGAAAAATGTTTTTTTCCTATGTTTTTGTTTTTGTTTTTGTGTGCAAAACTATGTGTTTTTACTTAAAATAGTGCGTAAAGAAAAAAATATACAAAAAATCAATCCAAGAAAATTGTATGTGGAATAGTGAATTTTGGCTCAACAAAGTTGACTAAACCAACAAAAAATTTCTAAAAACACAACAAAATGACGCAACATTTTCATAATTCCTTTATAATTTTTTTATATTTTATTTTAACTTGTAAAGAATTGACAATTCAGCAATTTTGAAAATATTATGACAACATTAAGATGTCTTAACTTTTTTCACACAAAAAAATGTTATGTCCATGACTTTTCACAATAAATCATAAGTAGTAGGTTACTACAAGTTGTTATTGGTGGGCAAAAAAGTAGTTTCATTGGTAAGTTTAAATTAGAATCAATAATAATTTACCATATTTGATTTGTTATGAAAGTGTTGTGAAAATTATTGTAGACAAACCAAAAATAATATATCAAATAGTGAAAGTTAAACAAACCAAAACTATTGTAGCGAAATTACTGTAACTTTTTTCATTCACTCTTTATATATATATATATATATAGAAATATACATTGCACTTACAATGTAGATTAATATTGTAAACACATAAAAATTGGTAAATGTTGTACACATTTGCAAAAATTGTACAATTTTTTTTTTTGGTTGCAAATATATGTAATATTTGCTACTTTTTGTGTGTATACAATGTAAGCTTACATTACAAGTAGAAAGTAAACATATAAAAATCCTTTTTAAAAAAAAAAAAGAAGCTCAAACCAAGTTGTTGAACTTGAAGGAAAAAAATGGGGAAAAAGGCAAGTTACTAAACCAAAAATATTGTTCATAATACTATTCATGAGCCTATTCTCTCTTTTTATATATAGGAAAAAAGAGCATAAATCGATGACTTAAAAAAAATAATAATAATAATAAAAGCAATGAACAGTACATATTGAACAAACCAAAAGTACTGTAACTTTTATATATTCACCCAACAAATATCACAAAATTTTCACAAAAAATTTATTTTTAGTTGTGGTTGGCCACAGTTTCATATTTTATTATTTTATTTTGACTTATAAGAAATTGACACCTCAATAATTGTGAAAATATTGTGAAATTTGTTGTATCAGTATAACAATATATATGTGGGTTCTTAAAAATATTTAAAAAAAAAGTACAAAAGGAAGACTAAAAAAAAAAAAAAACACTGTAACTATAGTGCCTCTTGAACAAACCAAAATGGCACTGTAGCACTAGCAACTGTTCAAAGCTTGGGGAAAAAAAATGGCTCACTACACCAAATGGGGCATTGTAGAGGAATCGCCTCTTTTTATATAGTTAGTAGAAAAAAAAGTACAAAAGGATAATTGGAAAAAAAGAAAGAAAGAAAAAAAATAGATATTGAACAAACCAAAAGTATCGTAGTTTTTACACATTCATCACAATATTTTCATGAAGTATTTATTTTCAGTTGTGGTTGGTCACGGTTTCATATTTTATTATTTTATTTTAACTTATAAGATATTAATACTTCAATAATTATGAAAATATTGTTAAATTTGTTATGTCAGTATTATAATATATATATATATATATATATATATATATATATAAAAGGAAAATAAATACAAACGGAAGACTTAAAAAAAAAAAAAAAATTGCTGGTGTTTGTGGGCTGGCAGTCTGGCAGAGGCAGGCTGAGCAGGTTTGTTGCTGCCTTGCTGGTGAAAGTGGGGGTGACAAGAAAAGTACGTGTAGAGTCTGTAGACATGGACTGGAGGGTTGATACTTGAGACACGAAAAGGTGTGCGTGTGAGTGAGGGTTAGAGAGCCAAGAAGGTGAGGTGGGTACCCACCACTACTACACTTGTTATTGCTTTTGCATTGTGGAGGATTTGTCTTTGTGTTTATGTTTTGTGAGAGGCAATACAGCTAACTTTTTTAATCCTTTCTTCCTTTAAAGTTTGAAAAGGAATCAGAATGGCTCGCTACACTCCAAAAGTAATGCGGAAAACGTGTACCCAATACAGTGGTGATGCCGCTTAGAGTCCAGGATGTTCCTAGGAACACCTAACTTGGAAAAAAAAAATTATATATAATAATTTAAATTTTTTTATTTGTTTAACTCTTTAAAAATAATAGGAACACCTTTAAGTAATATCATAAACACTCTCAAAATTTTTATGCCAAACAAATTTTGAACTAAAATCTAAAAGAAAAAATTGCAACAGAGAATCCGAGAAGAAAAAAAAAAAGGAGATGAAAAAGAAAGGAAAAAAGAAAAAAGAACGAGATGAAGGCATCAAGCAAAGCCGATGTGACCGAGTGAGAGAGAAAATACAAAAGAAGAAGAAGAGGAAAAGACGAGAAAAGAGACTGAAGAGACTGAAGAGAGCACCTAAGCCACTGAAGATTGAAGAGACGTGGGAACTTTGGAAATGAGAAGAAGAAATGGAATGGTCAGGTGAGATGAAAAGTAAATAGTGTAGGCCATGTGCGTGGGTTGGAAAATGGGAAAAGTTAGTGGAAGGAAACTACTTGCAAGTTCCTTCTATATAATTACTCAACTTGTTTCTTTTATTTATAAAAGAACCATTACTAATTATTTTTTAGTAACAATTAGAATAATCTATTTACTTTAAATTTTAGGGAAAATTTTACCGGTATCGAAATATTTCGTTTCTCTAGCCAAACCGAAATGGCTTTTGGTACGGTATCAGAGAGGCAAGGGTATGTGCACGCATGAGGTGTGTGCTAGTGTGTGCTAATGCACAATAGGGTGTGTGCTAGACTACTAGTAGTTAGTAAAAAAAATTAATGAAACAACTAAACATCAATAATTAATAATTTAATTAACTAATACATTATAAAAGACAAACAAATTAAATTATGTTAGGCTAAAAAATAATTAATAATTTAATAATTAATTAAACAACAATACAACAAATTATAGTTTATAAAAGACAAACAAATTTATGAAACAACTAAATAACAATAATTAATAATTTTATTAATATTTCAAATGAACTTATAGTTTATTATACAGGTACTTTTGTTCATTTCATTTCTTTTTTTTTTTTTTTCCTTTTGAGGTTTTTTGGTGTATAGAATGCAAATTTGTTTTGGTTTTAAGAACTTTTTTTTTTTTTAAGCACAAACTTCATGCTGGCCAAACCTTAAATTTCGGCCGGTATTTACCAAAACGTCCCGAAACAAACTGAAATTACCAAAAAAAAATTTCAAAGTGGAATAAGAACACCCTGGACAAAATTCCTGAAGTCGCCACTGACCCAATAAGTTTCTTCGTCTTTTCCTGGTGGTGGTGGTGGATGAGAGTGAGAGTTTAAAAGTGGATCAGCAAACTTTTTTAATTCTTTCTTTCTTTAAAGTTTGAAAAGGAATCAGAATGCCTCGCTACGCTCTAAAAGCAAAGCGAAAAACGCATACCCAATGAGTTTCTTTGTCTTTTCCTGGTGGTGGTGGTGGTGGATGAGTGTGAAAGTTTGAAAGTGGATCAGAATGGTAAGCAAAACGACACTCCAAAAAGTATTTTTAACATTTGACTGCCAATTTTCTAATTTTATATTACATTACGCATTTGGGCCACCAACTACAAAAGTAGTAGTATGCTACTACTATAATTTCACATTTGACTCTCTCAGTCTTCTTCGCCTCACAACAATTATCTAAATCTAAAATTCATTTCTTTTGCTCTGTCATTCCCATTCTCTCTCAAACTCATTTGAGAAATATCTTTTCTTTATAATTTTCATTCTCTTTGCTTTCTTAATCTCTTAAGACATTTCCAATTTCGTCACCTCTCTCTTTCTCCTCTTTCCTTTAGATCTTCTCAACAGTCTATATATCCAAATCACAATGGCTCTTTCAACCAACAATCGAGTCTTATCTTCGTCTCTCACCAAACGATACATATATGATGTGTTTTTGAGTTTCAGAGGAGAAGATACTCGCAATGGTTTTACTAGCAATTTAAATGGTATTTTGCGTCATAATGGTATTAACACTTTTATGGATGATAAACTCCAAAGAGGAGAAAATATTTCCACTGAACTTCTTAGAGCTATTGAAAGTTCAAAAATTTCGATAATTGTATTCTCTAAAAACTACGCATCTTCTACTTGGTGTTTAGATGAACTTGTCAAGATTCTTGAGTGTAAGAATAATGGCCAAGTGGTGTTACCCGTTTTTTACAAGGTGGATCCATCAGATGTACGTAATCAAAATGGAAAGTTTGGAGAAGCATTCACAAAGCATGAAGAAAAATTCAAGGATACTAAAAAGAAGGTGCAAAAATGGAGGGCAACCTTAAAAGAAGCCAGCAATATATCTGGATGGCATTACAAAAATGAGTATGTGTTTAATATATCTTTACTTTGTTATCACCAATATATATATATATATATATATAGTCAATGCTTAAAAAAAATTTAATTAGATTCCAAAATTGAAGTCTAATTTTGTGCCATCAAATTAATTTCTTCTAAAAAAAATAATTTCTTAATTTTGGTGCAAGTATTTATTACTTATTGCAATAATCGAGAATTTTGTTAGTTTTATATTAAAGGAGATAAAAATTTCAATAAGAATTATGTCTTTTTTTCTCTTTAAATATAAGAATTTTATAGCATATTGAAGAATTGAACTTCTATTTTTTAAATTTTTATTTATTTTAAGACAATTTGACAACTAATTTTATTTTATTTTTTAAAATAGAACCTTAAATTTGAAAGAAGGAGTATTATTTGGAATTCAAATTGAGTAGGATAATTCAAGAATAAAATCTTTCTAAAACTATAATTTAAAAACTGTAAGAATGTAATTTGAAAGGAAAAATTGTTAATCTCTGAAAATTGGACTATTTTTTTTTTCAATGCCCCCACCAAGAATAAAAATATAATAATCAAAACCATAGCCTATAAAACTGACTTTGAAATATAACACTTGTAAAATGTACATAATAAAACAAAATTAAATATTACTACAACAAAGGCCAAAATATGTTAGTCCAAAAACCAAGAAAATAAAGCCAACAAACAAAATAAAATGTGAATTTAAAATGAAATAAAATGAAATTATTGTACCAAGGACGTAGCTAACTTTGGATTGGCCCCCCCTAAAAAAAATTATATATATATATGTATGTATGTATGTGTGTGTGTACTAATTTTAGCAATTTTGTTCTATAAAATTACATTTTTTCCCTTAAATAATATCATTAATTCTTTTAAGAGTAATGCTATACTCACAAACTTTTTTACAATATTTTACAAATTGTTTTGGTAGCAAATTTGTATTAGTTTGCACATGGACCCACCACTCACATAATTTTTTTACTTACTAGTAACTACTTATTACATCAATAATTTATATAAAAAAAAGTTTGTAGCGCTAGTATTTTCCTCATTTTAGTGATTATAAAAAAATTTATAGATTTAAAATCTAAAACAAAGTATACAAGCCCCCCAAAAATAGGTAAACAACAAAAATACCAATAGTAAAACTTAAAAAAATAAAATAAAATAAACTCAATTAACCAAATTTAAAATAAACAACCCTGTCATTTAAAAAATTCTAAACAAAAACAATTTTGTTCTTACTGACACAAAAAAAAAAAAAAAAAAAAAAATCTCAGTAGCTAAGTAGTAGTAGCGTCAAAGGTTGAAATTGCTACACATAGCCAACAGTAAAGTTGCCGCCCTTAACTCAAAGTTCTGGCTCCGTCCATGTATTGTACTAATAAATTACTACCATATACCTAGAGGTAGAGCTATGTAATATCAAATTTGAGATGTCAACGGTATAGTAGATGAGTAATTTGATGCCAATTGTCCCAATATTTTAAATAGGCTTCAATTTGTGCCAAGTGTCATTCCATCTCATTTGTAAAATTTTGAATGCATAATACTTCCAAGTTCCAACCTATTTAAAACTATTTTAAATCAATTATAAAATTATTTAATCTAAAACTACTTCTAGCTCATTCTATTTAGGTCTCATTTGAAATTACTCCCAATATTTAAAATCTAGATTTTCTTACAAAAACTTATTATTATTTCAAATATAAATTTCAATCAAAAATTATATTATTACTACAACAAAGGCCAAACTATGTTAGTCCAAAAACCAAGAAAATAAAACCAACAAACAAAATAAAATGTGAATTTAAAATGAAATAAAATGAAATTATTGTACTAATAAATTACTACCATATACCTAGAGGTAGAGCTATGTAATATCAAATTTGAGATGTCAACGGTATAGTAGATGAGTAATTTGATGCCAATTGTCCCAATATTTTAAATGGGCTTCAATTTGTACCAAGTGTCATTACATCTCATTTGTAAAATTTTGAATGCATAATACTTCCAAGTTCCAACCTATTTAAAACTATTTTAAATCAATTATAAAATTATTTAATCTAAAACTACTTCTAGCTCATTCTATTTAGGTCTCATTTGAAATTACTCCCAATATTTAAAATCTAGATTTTCTTACAAAAACTTATTATTAATTCAAATATAAATTTCAATAAAAAATTATATTATTTTCTAAAATTTAATTGTTCATATCTATATCTTATTTTGAAAAATGCGTACATGAAATAAACTTGTTGCTTAACAATAACAAGAATTAAGTTAAGAAGCAAAATAATATATATATATATATATATATATTATTTTACAAGCATAAACAATTTGCATTTTCCACTAAAGAATATTCTTACATGGCTTTTTTAAGAATCAACAAAATATAATAATCTTCTAAAAAAATGATGACCATATTTAGCTTATGTAGGAATTATAAAATGTATCTAATTGAATATTTTAAAATGTACTTATGCGTATGCATGGGACTAGAAGCTAGTTAATATTTGCTAAACAATAACCCCCATGCAAAGCTTTATTATTTGCTTTTTAAAAAATGAAAATTATAAAAAAAAAAATTATATTTTGACCATATCTTTTATTAGTGAGCTAGCTAGGAAACAAGGTTCAATGATAGAAATCAAAAAATATATGATTAATAATCTGATCAATTAATTTGTAGCTTCTGTCAAGTGATGTTTAGAAAATAAAAAATGTTAATACCAAACAAAAATCACAACTTGTTCACATGGCAAGTTTTAAGTGGAGTATAATTGGTGAGTCAATGTGGGTTTACAACTCTACCACTCACAATTTGTCCACTTGGCAAGTTGTGAGTGGTGGAGTAAAAGTGGTGGGTTTATGTGGATCCACAACTCTACCACTTACAATTTGTCACACGAACAAATTGTGGCAAAGTTTTGGTTTTAGTTATGGTCATAGTATTACTCTTAGAAAATTTCCCCAAAATTTTCTAATAAATTCATTCAACTGTTAGAAGTGGATATTCAATAAGTTTTTCTCCTTTCCAAAGCAGATTTTCTATGCATCTTTATGCTAAAAGCCTAAGATTGATTTTAGCACAAAGATGCATTTCCTAGCTTAACAAAAAAATAATGTCTGTACCAATAGTTCTCAAATCTATGAATTACGTGCCATTTAATTTAATTAACAAAATTTTAATTCTAGTCCACAAGCTAAGCATTTTGAATTCAATCCAGATCATATTTCTATTTTCTAACATGTTTCTAATGCTTTTTGAATGGTAGCCACCCTCAATTTGGGTTTATCCAAGAAGTTTTTGAAGAAATATCAAGGTTTAAATTAAATCATACACAAGTATTTGTTGTAAAATACCCAGTTGGAATAGACTCTCGTGTAGAGGAAATAAGTCAACATTTAGATATTGGGTCAAACGATGTTCGCATGTTGGTGATCCAAGGTCTTCCAGGGATAGGTAAGACAACAATTGCAAAAGCTATTTTTAACTTAATTGCATATCATTTTGAAGGAAGCATCTTTCTAGAGGATGTTAAAGAAAAATCAAGAACGAAAGAGGGCATACTCCAACTACAAGAGGAAATTTATTCTGAGATCTTAGGGGGTGGAAATTTGAAGGCACATGGTGTATTTAAAAGAATCAATGTGATAACGGAAATGCTTCATCACAAAAGAATTCTTTTAATTCTTGATGATGTGGACGAATTAGTCCAAGTAGAAAATTTGCTTGGAAAATGTGATTCGTTTGCTTTTGGAAGTAGAATAATTATCACAACAAGAGAGGAAAAGGTGCTATCTACTCTTCAAGAAGATTGTAATCTAGCCTACTATAACTACAGGGTTAAGGAATTAAATCAACTTGAATCTTATGAACTCTTTTGTCAACATGCATTTAAAAGAAACAAGCCTACGAAAGATTATTTGGAGCTCATAGACCAATTTATATATTATGCCAAAGGCCTTCCATTAGCTCTAAAAATAATAGGTGCTGATTTGTACAAGAGAAATATACGTTATTGGAAAAGTTCATTAGAAAAGTATAAAATATTTCCCAATCCAAATATTCAACAAGTACTTAAAATAAGCTACGATGGATTGGACAAAACTCAACAGGATATCTTCCTTGAAATTGCATGTCTCTTCAAAGGATTCAACAAGAAAGTTGTTGTAGATATATTACAAAGTAGCTATTCATATGACCCGTTTTGTGATATTGAAAAACTTATGGACAAAGGCCTCATAATTGTTGACAATGGCAAATTAGTGATGCATGATTTGATACAACAAATGGGTTTTGAAATTGTTCGACAAGAATCAGAAGTGTCAAAGAAACCTAAAAAACTATTGGGTGGTGAGGATGCTCTTGAAGTACTAACAAAAGATACGGTATGTAATTTTTATTTATCTTTTCCCTTTTCTCATAATGCTAACATAGTTAATTTTATCTTATTTTCTTTGAGTTTATCTTTTTAATCTTGAAGAAAATATAAGTTTATCAGCACTAATTTTGTTTTAAATTTAATAATCATATGTTCTATTGTATAACGTGATTCATTTGCTTTTTTGTCCAATTAGGGATTAGATGAAATTCGAGGCATAACATTGTCCTTGCCACAACCAAGAAAGATGCAGTTGAATCTTGGAAAGATAAAAAGTCTCAAATATTTAACAATTCGCAATGTAATTTGTGAAGACCTTAAATCTCTTCCCAATGGGTTAAGGTTACTTGATTGGAATGAATTTCCTTTATCATCCTTGCCGTCCACCTTTGAACCTACAAAACTCGTTGCACTTAACATGCAAGAGAGCCGCATTGAATTGGACGAGCATTTCGAGGTATAATCATGGCATTTATAAATTCTTATTAGGTTTTTTTTTTTTTTTTTGCTAAAACCAAACCATGCATTTATTATTATATAAAATAAAATTTCTATAAACTTTTTTTATATATAAAATCAAACTGTGCACAAATATTTTAAAATGTACACATAACCATATAGAATTTATGGTGCAAATCAATGAACTATTGGCAAAGGTTTTTTTTTTTTTTTTTAAAAAGAGTAGTGCTATAGATTTTATAAGTTTTACAGAATTGAACATACAAATTGATGTACAAATTATAAAGAGACATTTAAATATTTATTTATGAGGTGGTTGAAGCCTACCAATCACATTCATTGTCACATTAATTTGTAAACTTTATGTCTATAAAATTGTAGTACCTTTAGCATTTTTATTTTAAAAGTGTATTATAATTCATAATTGAACTGTCATTATTTCTTAATATATTCTTTTAAGTTTTTTTTTTTTTTTTGGGAAATGAGCTTTTAGCCTCATTTTTTTTTTCTTTTTACTAATAAATTTCAAAAAAATTTCTTCTTTTTCAGAGGTGTCGATTCGAAACATTGAAATATATGGATTTCAGTTTTTGTGAAAATATTACAAAAGTACCGGATTTATCAATGATTGCTCCAAACATAAAGAAGTTGGAGCTTTTTAAATGCATAAATTTAGTTGAGGTTGATCAGTCCGTTGGACTTCTTGAAAAGCTTGAACACTGGGATCTCATTTTTTGCCAAAATCTTAGAATTTTACCAACAAAGCTCCAGTTGAAATCTCTTAAAACCTTTTATCTCTCTGGCCAAGAAAGTCTTGAGCAAGGAACGGAAAGATTAGCGTTGCTTTCATCAATCGGATATCACACTGCCCTTCGTGAGTTAGCAATAAGTTTAAAAAACGTGAAAGATGTTCCTAGTAGCATCTCTCATTTACAAAATCTTAGGAGGCTCTCTATGCATGATTGTGAAGAATTTCCAAAAGTCATGGATACCCCTGCTTGCTTCCCCAATTTAAAACGTCTAGATATCTATTACAGCAACCTTACTACCCTCCCTGAAATTGCTATCAGATTTCCCCAATTAAATTTTCTAGGGCTTTACTGGTGCTGGAACCTTCCAAAAATTCCAAGACTTCCACATTGTATACAAGAAGTAGAGGTAATAGAGTGTAATTCGTTGAATTCACAATCAAGAAGAAGATTATTAAATCAGGTCTCTCTTTCTTTCTCTCAAAGTTATAGAATTTTTTTAGTTAATGGAAGATTATTACTAAATTTGCTAAACTGAAGTTTCTTAATTTTGCTAATGGCAAGCAGTTTGGAGAATTTATAGGGCTTCAACAAAATATCATATGTGCAAGGGGAATACGGCATCAGGATTCTGATTCTGAAACAAACTTTGAATCAGAATCAGAATTTGATTTCGATGAAGCAACGGGCTCTGCATTTGAAACGAACTCTAATCCTGAAGCTGAAGCGGACAATGAATCTGTATCAGAATTTGAACTCGATGAAGCTACATCTGAAACGGACTCGACATGGAAACTTTATGATGATTATTCACTTGCACTTTCAGGAAGTAAGATTCCAAAGTGGTGGTTCAACCATCAAAGTGTTGGAAGTTCCGTATCATTCTCGGTCGGTCGGAAACTTCCATCATTTGCTTCCTGTGTTGCACTAAAAGTGGAACTGAAGGATGTGACATATAGATATCATACATTTGATTGTTTTATCTACATGAACATCAATGGTTTTGAAAGATTGCTCGTGTCTGCTAATTTTACATTAGATCAATCACCTTTTATGTGGTTCTACTATAGAAGAGATAGTTATTTGGAAGGCATAATTCTAGGGGTTTGGAATGACATTGAGATTCGATTTGAATGTTCAAATTATGATCCTAAAAGAGCAAAAATTACAATAGAAAGGTGCGGAGTCCATGTATCATGCATTTGTCCTCCTATATAAGAGATAGCTATTTGGAAAACATAATTCTGGAGGATTGGAATGAAATTAAGATTCTATGTAAATGTTCAGATTTAGATCCTGAAATTGCAAAAATTACAATAGAAAGGTGCGGAGTCCATGTATCATGCATTTGTCCTCCTTGCAACTTCGCAGCAAATGAGGATGCTGACTTCAACCCATGTCCACCATTGAACAAAATGAGATACCATCGACCAACCTATGCCAGACGTCCCCAAAAACACTACCTGTCCCACTTCGGATGGCTTCGAATCTGATTCCGACTCTGGAAATGGAGCTCTCGCCCAACCCTTCCAAGTGCAACGCTAATGTCCAGGTACTTTCTTCTTTTTTATTATTCACTCTCTCTGTTTGGAAAACCAAAGAAAAGGAAACAAACAAGGTTTTTTTTATTTTTTTGGAAACTCAAGGGCTCTGAGGGGAATGGAAGAGATAGATCCCAGGGCTTTCAACAATGGAGCAGAAGATTCAGGGCTTCCAATCTCCCACACTTATGTCAATGATGGTTCCAACTCCAAGTTATATCCCTCATCAAAGAAGACAAGAAAATCTTTATCGAACTTAGATGCCAAGGTATGCCTCCTTCTTTAGTTGCATTTTTGGATTCACATCTTAATTAAAGGCTCAATTATAGAATTTTTGCTCAAGTATTTATTGCAAACACTTGAATCAGTAATGATGACAGAACCGCGACTTCAGCATTGTTGGGTTGATTTCTGTAGCTGTTGATGAAAGCAATTCCTCATACATATGAATTTTGTGCCCAAAAATGATCATTCTGTTCCCCAGGATCCTCTGTTCTGGTATTTTGATGACTTCATACTTGATGGAACTGGGTTGAAGTCAGCATCCTCTGTTCTTGATTGAACTTCAAACAAATATGCCAAGGTACCATCATTACTCTGAATTCGGTTTTTTTTTTTTTAATCCCAAGTGAGTTACAAGCAGAGTCACCAAATATGAATTCACACTATATGCAGTTGTGGTGATGAAAATTCTTTAGGAGGCACGAGAGGAAGCCCATCAAGTATTTGATAAAATGTTACTTTGGGCTGAATGAACTCACTCACTCTCTTACTTTACAAAAGAGTAGGTTCAATATACATATAAGGGTAAATTAATGTAAAGATTACACTATTGTATTTCTATTGTTAGCTGGTTGTTAAGGATTTATCTTTTGGATTTCAGCAAACATCATCAACTTCATTGTAAGTCCAGCTTGCAAGCTCGGCTGGGAATGGAAGAGCGAAGGATATTTTGGCTTTGGCTTCTTCATTATTTGAAAGGGGGTTAGATAACTTGGGCGCTTGGGTCTTCAAACACTCTAGTCTAATGTTTCCTGTAAATGAGAACACTTGTTGCCTTATATCAAGAACATTAGCTGCTTTCTCTTAGGAAGTACATTCCCTTATTGCTTCTTTACCAAGCCAAAATTTTGCTAGCTTCATCTCATTTACTGTTAAGTGCCTGTTTTCTCAGTGCAAATCTTTTTTTTTTTTTTTTGTGTGGCTGAGTTCATTGTGTAACAAGCAGAAGGTTTTTGAACCAAGTAGTGATCAGGCATCAAGCATTTCATAGAAAATGATAAATGTTAGAGTAACTCATAGAGGCAGACCTTCTGGAGTTGCCACCACCGTAACTGTGATTGCTGCAGTGAAAGGCAAGATCAACCATTATGCACTTCATCTCTTATACTTTGAGTTTTAAATATTTGTGTGAGTAATTAGATTTCGAGTATCAGAGCAAAAATTGTTCTCTCTTGCCATCTCTTTAAAGTTGCATATTATGGTTTTGTTATTTTAATTTTCTGTTCATATTTTTAAAACAAAACATTTGTGTTTTCAAACATCCATGGAGAGTGGTTACCTTAAGCATAATATTTTTGCTTTAAATCATGCATCAGTAATACCTGGCTGCTTGTCTTTGCTATTACTCCCACAAGACAAGCAGCCTGGTTTCTTTTGCTTGTCTTGTGCTATTACTTCCTGTTGGTGGTAGAGGAAAGGGGATTGGTTAAATTCATAATTCTCATGATGATGTTTCAATATTCTGTTCTTTTTTCATCGTAAATGCATACATATGTGAAATTTAGTATTCATAAGTTTTATCACATTAGATATTGATTTCTTTGATTCTTTTTTCCCCTTCTGTTACAACATCAGCAACTAGTATTCTTTGGCATTGATTTTTGTGGAGATCCCTTAAGAAGAATGGCTTTTAGTGTCTCTGGAAAGTTTCCTAAGTCCTACATGCAGCTCATGTAGTTATGAGTCAATCTTTTGTCATTTACTTTCTGATCTAACAGTGTTTGTCATTTTCCATACTCTTTCCCTATACGAGGATTGTATTATCATCTTCATATGTTGTAATTAGTACAAGGGAAATACAATGAATTTTAAATGCTCTTATTTTCTTGTAATGAAATCCATCAATGTAGAATATATTTAATTGTTAGGGAATTTTCATATTGAAATCGTAGAAATGGACCTTTTCTGCTTTTGCCAAAAGGCCGTTGGTGGGTGCTTGAACATTTGGAAAAATCACTATAGGGATATCTTGACCACATCATCTAATAAACATGATTGTGTAGAAAATGTTTATGTATTGTGAAATACATTAAATAGCCAATAGAAGGTCTATATTTCAAGAAGCTAAGATGTGAGTTTCAATAATTTGATTCAGTGCTTCGAAGAGCCGAAAATTGGAGAAGTTAAAAGAAAATATTAACAAGGTCAAAGACTGATGAGAAAAACTGTTAATATATCCTGATGTTTTTATTTATTTGAAGAACCTTTATGCTTAAGAACATGCAATTGATCTTGTTTGCAGAAAAGATGAATGCAATGAGTGAAAAGGCAAAGACCAAGCTGCTATTTCAATAAAAGTACCTGATTGCCCTCACTCTTCAGTATTGGCTTAGGCCATTGAGGTATGTTCATAGGCATTACTTTGTATGTTACCTTGCTTGGGATATTTTTGAATTAAGCTATTGAAAACTCTATCGATGTATGATTAACCTTCTCGCAAAACGAACTAAAACTTACTTTGAGCTGTAATTTGATAAAATAGTCACCTAAAACAAGCCCTGTTAAAGGTGATTTGTCCACAAGTTAGCTTGTAAAACTATATGTGGCCTGGTCATGAGATTTTCACTGCTTGGGCCAGGGCACCCAAAATTAAAGGCATTAACTTATAAATTAGTACGCTTGGCTCACAGCTTCTCATAGTCACCTAGTCACCAAATCAATCAACTTCCTTTTCTCCACACTGGAATATATTTAAAAAGTTGATGATACATTCTTAAATTACTCTCACCTTATTTAGGCCAAATTTATTGCTTCTCTATAATGAACACACTCTTTTTTTTCTTTTTTTTTTTCTTTATAATATTAAGGGGACACTAACATATTTAGTTGAAGGAAAATCAATGTATATTTCAAATAGGCAAAAATTCTTGTTGAACATCAGTGTGTATGGATACATAGGTGTGCAACAACTGAAATCGTGAGATGAAGACACAATTTCCAACTTGAAATCGAGTCTTTAACTCACGATTTTAGTTTTTTGCACACCTATGTGTAAATACACACTGATGTGCAACAATCACTGCTCTTTCAAATAAGGTATGGCTAAACATAAAATTTTATGCAAGTAAAAAAAAAAAAAAAGAGCAATAATTTTCCTGGTGTACCATTGATGTTACCTTAATCCCACCAAAACCTCTAGCTTTCGAATGGGATTAAGTGGTTTTGATATCTGAAAAAGTAGAAGAATTGGGGCGTACATACATACATATATACATACACACACACACACACACGCATATATATAAGAAATATTAAAAACTCAATCCCATAGGAGGCAACAGCCACCCAGGTATCCCTTTGCTTTACATTTGATCATGGTCTGCTTAATTGGTACCACCCTTGCCACATTAGTTGAGATGTTTAACTGGGACGTGGAATTGCAATATCTTTTTAAGAGTGCTGTTAATTACACACTGGTATGTATGGTGTGTGTGCCCCATGTCAACTCAAATTGTGACCATTTCAAATTTATAACTAAAATCATGTTTTGAACACATAATTTCTAAGTGTTGTGTGTAGTGTGTGTACTTCACATTGTGCAACAACAATTTTTTTTTTAATTATCCTACCCAGGGAAAAATAAACCTTTGACTTCCTTTTGTGGTATGGTTGTTCTCTTACTAGAGTTACCATTATACTTAGATGTATGTCATAAGCATTGTTGCAAAACCTGGGGAACTGAGTATTCTGATAATTTCTTTTGCGTTTTTCTTCTTCTTATTGAAGCAAATTAAATTAAACAAATAATTTCCTATGCTTTTTATTTTTATTTTTTATATTTCTTCTTCTTCTTCTTCTAACTTATGGTAATTGTTGGCCTTATAATTTGGTTCCAATATGGAAGTAGTCATGAGGCCACTTTGCTTTGAGTTTTATTTGCATGTGCTTCAATGTAATTTTATTAAGTATGATTTAGGCCTTTTGCGTTGCTAATTTGTTAAATATGACAAAAATATAACTAACATCAAACGTGGACTGGTATTATAGTTAGTCAAGTTTGGAGCAAGTTTTCTAATCCACTAAAGTTTTATGGTCCGTTTGGATTGAGGAGGAGTAGAGGAAAGTAGAGTAGAGTTGGCCAGAAATTAGCCTAATATCTGGTAAGCTCTACTCTACTCCCTCTTGCTTCTCCTTCCTCTTCCCTCAATCCAAATAGACCATTAGTTTTTTTAATACGATTATCAAACTAATGATTTTTTTTACTTCTTTGTCCATTTTAATATATGAATTTCACCTAGCTCTTTGCCAGAAGACTTAATTTGATTGGTCTAGGTGCTGGGGCTTCTCGGAATGCTCCACTATTTTAGAGTTTATTTCTTCTCTTAGTATTGCTCTTTAAGTTTTTTCCTGTTCCTTGTTGCTGTTTGTTTGTTTGTGCTTTTCCTCGTGTTCTCCATCATGAACACCTTGTATTGCTTTCTAATGTTTTTTAGTTTGTTTTAATAAGATTCTTATTACCTATCAAAAAAAATGAATTTCACCCTCAATCTCATTGGTCATTTATTCCTCCAATTGTATTGCTAAGAAAATTCAAGGACGAATCACTTTTCCTTTGAAATCCTGTAGGAATTTTTGACACTTAGTAAAACTAATAATTATTTCGCTGTAGCTATTGATCTGTCATAGGACCGGTCTTAGTTAATGAATTGACCATGGGGGAGAGCTCTTCATTTTACACTAATGTCATGTTAAAGGCTAGCTGGCTAGAACGTAGTCTCTTGAATATATATACCTTAGTCTCAACAGCTTCCTTTTAGTGGATATGAACAATCTTCTCACTTTTCATCTTCACTAAAACTCCACTTCTCTTTTTCCCAAAGTCTTCAACAAGGATTATAGAATTAATTGATATTCATACTCAAATCAAAAACAGCCCAAGAAAGTGTTGCTTTCTTAGTAGGGCTCTAGAAATCTTCACAAGCGATTCAGAATCTTTTTTTGAATGCAGTAGTGCAATGAAAATCCTTTGGATGGCAAACGAGGAAGCTTTGTTTTCAAACACTAAAGCCAACATAAATCAGTTAGCTCATTGTCTAAACAAACAGTATGACTTTTACTCGAGATCACTTGGGATTTAGTGGGAAACCGAAGAGCAAAACAGGGGAAGTGTTTGGACGAGGTCACCTAATCAATGGATAAACCTTAGTTTTGATTCCGTGGCAAGATGTTGTGTAATAATGTAGGCCATAGCCTGCAAAATGGACCAAAACAAAAGGAGGAGGAGATACTAACCCTTTGTAAACAAGATGCTGACTTCAATCCATGTCTACTATGCTATGGAAGATTCCTAATTCAACTACAAAGAAACATGTCAAGGTACAATTATTACATTTAAGATCCTTCTCCCTCTAAATTAATTGGTTCATTCATGTGATTGGGTACAAATCCAATTAATGTATACAAAATCTCAATGAATGGATGAAATTAGATTAGTTGATTTTGTTTTGATGTACATTCTTTTTTCATTGGTTGAGTGTTTCAGCTTAATGAGTTAGGGAAACCAAATATTATGGGATTTGAAAACTCCTTCACTGAGCTCCTTCAATTAATATTGTTCTGTATAGTTTTCCTATGCCAATTGGTTCTATAATGACTTATATTTTCCTTTTATTCTGCTTTGAATAATCTGAAAATTGGGGAAAGCTACTCCTTGGTTAAATAGGAGTGGAAGGTGTAATACTTCTGTTAAAGCCATATGAATAGAAGAAAAAGTTGGAGATATTAGGCTTAAAATTGAATTTTGAAGAAAGAACTTTGGCTGTCTTTATAGTTTGACTAATATGCATTTGTGGTGCAGTTTATTTAGTGTAGCTTAGTATCGTAGGATAATGAATTATAAACAAATAAAGATCTTGATTTTGGGTGCTAAATATTCTATAATTATTACTTCTTATAATATATGCCATAGGCAACTTACACATGATGAGAAGCACGTCTTATTTTGCAATTGATTTAGTAATTTATCTTTGCTTCTTTGAAATGGTGTTTAATTTGTTGCTCATATGGGTAAATTTTAGATACCCTTTTAGTATATACTTTTAATTTAATGTACCTTTTTTTTTTATGCGTTACAAGGTTTTTGGTTTTTGGTTTTTTTTTTTTTTTTTCTTTTTGGGGGGTGGGAAATGGGGCATTGGCCTAAATTTTTTCATTTGTGATTGGTTGCATTGAATACCTTTTTCAGGTTGTAAGTTTAGTTTATTGAACGTGTTCCTAGTTATTGTCCTCCAGTCTTACCAATAACTAATTTTCTTGGGATGATATCATGAGAACTACTAGGACTCGGCCTTCTCAAGTAAGCTAGATTAGAAGATTATTTTCTCCAATTACCTAAGTAGATGCCATTTCTGCTGACAAGTTATTAACATGGGTTAGCTCAACATATTTATGTTGTCCTATTCGTTGACTTCTTGTTTAACCTCTTTTCCCTACTTGTGTGTGCCTTGTGTGCCATTTGTATATATGTCGTTGCAGATTCTCATTTAGTTTAATGACCTATTCATTCAATGGCCAACTAATCTGATATGTCATGTTAGCTGCTGGCAGCTTGAGCATGAATGGCAACAGGATATTGCAGCCATTACAAAGTTGGCTATTAGGGAGTGTCTACAGTATGCAAGTAATTGATGCCATCTACTTATCTGATAAATAATTTATGCATCTACTTTTTGGGTACATGATGATGTACCTTGTTGTTAGCACTTCACTGTTTTATGTGAAATTATAATGAACTTTCAGCTTCTCAAAGTGTGGATAGAAGTAGGATCCAGCAAATTTAATAGCTGACACATAAACTTGAGATTTCTTAATTTTGGTTGAATAAATTAGAAAAAACTTATGAAAAGGCATCAAGTCTTCTAGGCTAAGATTTGTAGCCACTAACATGAATCTTGAGTATCAACACGGACATAATGTCTAACGAGTATCATGGGGCATTCATATAAAAAGGTCTTTTACTATCATGAGCAAGGAATTTTCTTTTGGTTGTCTAACGGTGTAAATAAGAAAAATGCTAGTGTTATAAGCCTATTCATATTTGTACCAAAACATTACATCAATAATCTGGGAAGTCTAGGGTATGACAAATATAGAGGCAAATGTATTTGCGATAATAGCTTCCAAACTAGGGGAAATATTGAGAAAGCACACAACAGTGGATAATTGAACTTGCAGTTCTTTTTTCATGTTAATCAGAGAATTCTTTGGATATGGAGACCATTTTGCCCCTTTATAAATGCAAAGCCTTTCATTTTAGTATATAATAGTGTCTCCAATTCTTTTTTTTTTTTTCTTTTAAAGATCTTTCATCTAGTGCTTCATGACTCATTAGGCTGCTTTAACCAAGACATAATTTTGAAGATATTTCATTAAGCTTGTTCAGTGTCTCTTTGCCCAATGCATTGTGTGAAGGCATATTTTCTTACATGTAACCATATCAAAATTGTTTTTGCTTACGTGCAGTTTGGTAAGCTTTTTTACATCATTAATTGGTACTGTGTGTGTTGTTTTAAGTCTTTTTTTATGTGACAAATAATTATTTTATTGATTTCATTTTTTACAATTTGAATAGGTTTGCATCTCAAAGTTCACTTATTTTTTCTGCATTATCTCAAATGCTGGTTTTTGTATGTTTTACTTTTTCCTCTGTTGTGGTATTCTCTCCAAAAAATTTTCATTTCAAGACCTTTTATTGTGCTTAATGACTCATTAGAGATTAGACTCCTTCAATAAAAAAAAAAACTGAAGAAATTATAGGCTTGTTCAATGTCTTCCCCTAATGCATTGTGTGAAATATTTATTTATTTGTAACCATATAATAAAGTTTTTGCTTATGTGTAATTTGGTAAATTTTTTTACATCATTAATCAGTACTCTGTGTTGTTTTAATTCTTTTTCATATGACAAATATTATTTTATTGATTGTTCATTTTGAATAATTTGAATACATTTTCATCTCAGAGTTCCCATATCTTTTCTGCATTATCTCAAATGCTGGTTCTGGTGTGTTCTACCTTTTCTTTTATCAATTGATTTATTTCACAGCATTTTTTCAAATGCATTATGACAAATTTGATTTGTACCCCTATATTGTTGTAGTAGTATTGTCTCTCCAAAATCTTATTCAGGAGGCCTAGGCCTATGCTTATGGCCTAAGTGGAATCTTCATTGGCCGGGGTATCAGAATTAAAATCTTCTAGTGTTGAGATATCCTCGTTTACCATGTCAAGATATAATTCTAGATCATTGGCAGTGAAGGTATCAAATCTTGGATACAAGTACAAACCTTGGATTAACTAAAATGGCATCTCCAGCTTTATTAAATCATTAACTAGCAAACAATGATGGAGGTGAAATGTTCAAATTAACCAAATAGTTTGTTTTCCCGGTAAATTTACCCACATGTAGCAACAATTTCAAAAGATTAAGTATACTTGGTGGAGATATTTAATTGAGGATAGTATAAGGACTGTTGCAATTGGAAATCTCCAACTCTTAACTACTAAAAGTTCGATCCACAAGAAATTTGATACAATTTATATGCTTTGCAATGAGTCATTGTCTAAAAGCATAACCCTGTGCATTGCAATTATATTATTTATCCTTCTGCCAAAGAAATATTTGTTATGTTATCAATTTGAGATTGTTATATTTATTTTAAGTTGTGGACTAAACTGTCACTAATAATATTGATATTATCCACTATGTAGAGTTGCATCCTTGAGGCATAGGCAATATGTGCTAATCACATGACAAAATAAGGGTAGCAATGGCATTGTAACCTACCCCATCTGTAAGTGTACATGAGTAATTGTGTAACATGTTAACTGTTTGAGTCAAAGTTCCAGATGCTTGAATTCTAGATAAATAGAATTTTCCAGTGAGATATACTTGGCATGTCATCAGAGGATTATTGATTTCATTAAGGGGTTAATGCAGATGTTCTTATCAATGTGTCTCAATCCACACTATATCCTACTTGTTGCTAACTGAAAGGACAAAGCATTTGACTTTTGGATTTTATATGGTTGATGGTACATCAGGTTGGGACATAGCATATTTTTCTACACTAGACGCACCTACACCCATTGAACATGCACTAATTAATGCCATATATGCTCTATAGTAGTCATACAAATAAAGTACATGCAACAAGTAATTTATGGTTAAGTCATGATTTTTACATCTTTTCCACGTTTATGAGGTTCAACACACTCAATGATACCATATGTTGATAAACTATATTTTCCTTCTCCTTTTCATTTGTTTATTGGGTTTTACAATTCAAATCCTTATTAAGAGTGGTCAACTTTCCATATTTCAAATATAGAACTAGATGATCAAATTTCTATTTGAACTTACCTCCATAAACCTAGGCAACAAGAAAATTTTGAGTGTTATAGTTAGTTTATTGTACTCTCTGTTTTGTCAATTAGCAGCTACATGAAAAAGAGGGGAAGAGTTGATACAAATGAGACTGCATATTTTCTAATTGACTTTTGTAAAATTTAGAATGTGGCAATGTTAACGTTGACGGTGTAGGTGTGCATATATACTAATACAAGTTTGGGCATGTACAGGAAGTCCTTGATATTGGTTTGCATGAAACATTTGCAACATGAAGATGCCAAGAATTGGAAGCTTATATCCATGGATACACTTCCAATACAAAATAAATACATTTAAGGTGCATAATCTACTTAATTCACTTACTTTTACAGAAATATCTGCATGACCAATCCCAAAATGTTTATATATTATTTATTTGGGCCAAGGTGATTGTGGTATCTCTACGATAATATATATTTTGTTTCTCTTATTATGTGCAACATTGTTGTGCCCTTCCAAATAGAAAGTAATCTAAATCTCTCATGTTGTGTAAATTTCATTAGGGTTTAATTAGATCTTAATCTAATCTTAATATACCATAGGTCCTCACAGATTTTCCACGATTTGATCTCTTTATGTTATTAGAACTTGACACTATGGTTGATATTCACACTTCCCCTCTTTGTTCAAAATTATTTGTGAACTAAATGCCTTTTTTTTTTATTAAAAAAAATTGTATTTGTTTCTTTGATTATTGGAATTTAGTTTAAAAAACATGGAGTTCTCTATTAAATTTGAGATTTCTCTTTTTTTGAATGCTTTTATGATATATGTGTTTTATTCTTTAGGTGAAGAACTATTTTCCAAATCTGAATTAATGGTTTTTTTATTATTATATAATGATGTAAAATTTGACATGTTTATCTATCAAGTTTCAGTTTGGGATATGGGTTTTTATCCTATTTGATTAGTTTAAGGAACATTAGGAAAGATTTGAGAAAGACCCAAGTTGAATATGTGACTACAAAATTTTCAGTGATATGCAAAAATTATGGAGTTTAAAACGAGACAAAAATTGTAAAATTTGAAAAATGAGATATAGATTGAAGACGGTTCTCTTTTCTAATGCTCAGTTCTGTCCCAAAATGAGTTGGGTAGAACAGGTTATTTGAATAAGTCATTTTACAGCCAACATAGGTGGTCATTTCTTAGGTTATCAGAAGCTTGGATGCATTGAGAAACTTACTTGATTTTAAGATATAAGAAAGCATTTTTAGGGTATGAACATAGGTTGTTTGATCTCTCTCTCTCTCTCTCTCTCTCTCTCTCTCTTATCATGAGTCAATAACATTTTTTAGATGGCTTTTTCTTTTTCTTAGCAATTTAATATTATGTTGGCCTATTGGTTTACTTCTTTGACTAACATGATATACCATCTCCTGACCTTTCCACTTTAACATCTAGTCTGGGTTTAGCAAGGTATTGCTTTACTTATGAGGTTTGAATTTTGTATTTTGATATATGGCCACAGTGGCAAGATGTTTTGCATAGAGTTCATTAGCCATGGAGACCATGATTCAATAGTCAAATACGAGCAGCTGGGTTAAGTGAGTTAATTCTGATCCACCTACAGCCATATTGCACCTGGAGGTGCCGCGTTGGGAACTTGAGGTAACCATTCTTTCTAAGCTTTCCTTCAAGTGGAAAGTTGGTGGTCTTCTCAACAAGATAGTAAGAGCTTCTTTAATGCATGATCATGTGATGTTGCTTAGCTTGGTTACACTGTTACAGGAAGAAGAATAACATTTGAAGTTGACCTGGAATAAATGCCCACATCATGATCATCATGTGGTTCTTTTGTGATCAGCTTGTTGTGAGTAGTGCTCTAATCAAGGGCAGGGTTAGGTGCAATGCAGCAGTTTGTCCTCATGATCATGTAATACTTTTATTTTTAATTTTTAAAAAATAATTGCCCCCAAAAAATCTAGGATTTATCTTTGCTTATTTTTAATTATTAAATGTAATTGCTGAAGAAAAATGAATGGTGGGGACATGGTTGGGTTTAGGAGTTTCCATACTACGTAGAGTGGGCACATAGTTAGATTTATATCAGATGATTAGCTTCTTCTTTTGAAATTATTTATGGTTTAAATCTACTTGGCAGGTTTTGGCAGATTACTTTTGCTATGTCAAGATTGGTATGTTCCTGTCATGGTTGAAGGATGTTGCAAATGAAAATCTAAGTGGCATGGTGCTTGTTTTATTTGTGAAACTAGAGATTGGTACAAGGTTCTTGCTGGTTGTTGGCATTGGCTTACTACCAGTGCTATTAGTCCTTCCATTAAGAAGGCCATTTAATATCTGGTGCAAAGAGGGTGCTGGTAATTTTGGTCTTGACAAGTAGCAGAGCTGTATCAAAATTAATTCTCAGGAAGGGTTGGACTCAAAGATCGTTCATTAGAAGCATCAGCAGCAGCAGGAAAAGTTTTTGCATCAAACAGGAGGATTGGAAGTTTTCTCTTGAGCGGCAGTGACACAAAGATGAAAGCTTGATTGCTTGTAGTTTTTATTTCCCCTGGTTTTGGTTGTAATTTTTAAAGATTATTTTACTTTGATATGCTGACAGTAGATTTACTTCTTTGGTGTTTGGTTGGCTCTAAAGATATTTATAGTCTTTGTTGTATTGCATGTTTCTTTTAA
Source organism: Quercus rubra (assembly GCA_035136125.1). Lineage (NCBI taxonomy): Eukaryota > Viridiplantae > Streptophyta > Magnoliopsida > Fagales > Fagaceae > Quercus > Quercus rubra. Next base: position 4,453,567 of record CM068732.1, on the reverse strand, counting down.
TAATAATTACTCCAAAGAAATCCAAGTTTTATCTTCTTATATTTGTGTTGCAGTTCTGATAATAAGTCATGAATTGATGAGAAATGGATTTGAAGTAATGACTCAACCCATGTTTACATAATTCTATTCGATTGTTGAGAATTCCCAAGTGTTTTGTAATGATAAGAGAGACTATGCAATGAGCTGAGTTGGGAGTTGGGATTTACAAGCAAACCAAAGAGCAAAACAAGGAAAGTGTTTACACTAGGCCACCTGCTCCATGGGCTAAGCTTAATTTTGCCTTAGTGGCAATATGTTGTGCAATAATAAGCCCACAACCAGCCAAAATGGGCCCAAAAATATCCTAACAAAATGGGCTCTGTTCTCTTCTTTCCTTCCCAAAAAAGAAGAGAGAGAAAGCTAATACAATTGGTGAACTAAAGAAGTAATACTATCCCAAGCCCAGCCAGCGTTTTGTATCTTATGGAAGATTCAGTTGAGTGTTGTAATATTTATGATACACCTTATGGTGCTCTCTAACTCATGAATATGTTTCTTCAGCATTGTGATCTTCTCCTCTATTTCCTTTTCTCTTTTCTGGTCTTTATACAATACCTCGTAGTTTATGGATGTCCTTGCTATGCTTCCCGCATAAGTGAAATCTCCATTGGCAGGGAGTTCAAAATTAAGATCACCTAGTGTTGAGATATCACCGTTTAGCACATCAAGATATAATTCCAGATTGTTGGATGCAAGGGTATCAATAACTTGTATAACATCATAGCAAACCAATTGTCAACTCTAACATTGACATATTTTGTAGAAACAAGTACAAACCTTGTATTATTGTAATAATTTTAGGGGCATCTTAAGCCTTATTGAATCATTAACTGGTAAACAATGATGAAGTGAATTGTTCAATAACAAAATAAATGTACCCATATATGCAACAATTTCAATAGATAAGTATACAGAATTGAGATATGTAATTGAGGTTAGTATTAGGACCATTGAGACTGAAAATCCCTAACTTATGATAACATTGAATCAACCACTGCACATTCACACCTCATCTCCACTAAATGCTTTCTGCACTATGTATTTGACTTGTATTGCTTTCAAATCTTAGTTGGTGAGATTGGATATATAGTACTGTTGGCATCTTTTCTGTGGTCTCTATTGAAACTTTTATTTGTTACTGTCATGAACCATTTAGGCAATATCAGAATTCATAAGTATCCATATTTTCTGTTTTTAGTCCCTAGGTGAAGCTGTAAATTAATTAAAGCATATCACATCCTTCTTGTATCTGCCTCTACCCATAGTTTTGTATCCCCAGAAAGATAAATTAAGAAAATAAATATGGACACCATCTGAAGCTTTCTACTCATCCATAATGATTCATATTTGATCTTTCCTCTATTCATTTAGTTTTTGACAATTTCAATCTATTATTTTGAGATGACCTATAAAGTGGATGACTGATGGAAATTGTGAAACACCAATAGTTCCGAGAGAAAAACATACTAAAGTGATGTATCTAACTTTAATAAGCAAAATGTAAAGAGTTTTGATTTTTATCCAACAACCTTTCATTTTACCATTAGTTAAATTAAAGTTTGGTAATTCGTCCATAAAACAAGAGCAAAGGACATGCTGCGGCTTTCTCACAGTTTATTACATTTCCTATACAGCTTCTTGAATTATTGGTTGGCCAGTGTGTACAATGTTAAAGGCTGCCCCAGGGGCTGTTTCTTATTTTGCTATATTATGGGTAATCTGGAAAGAGAGATCATTTCATTGTCCCCTAAATCCATTACTACTTACTTGTAAGGTTTTATTGTAAATGTCTAATTTTGTATACAAAGATGTTACCACTTTTTAGCAACTTAAATGTCATTAATTTTAGGATGACAATGACACATGGAAAAGATGAACCCATGGTTCCTCTAAATTTTGACAAGCTGATGTAAGAAAGAAAAAATAAAAATTAGACAAATTGATTGATATGCAACACCAGAGAGGATTTGGACACAAACCATGTCACATTGTGTTAGTTATGGTCTTCATTTTTCATTTGTTTCTAAACTTGATATACATACTGTTGGCTCAATTCATTATAGTTTAACTCAAAAACTAATTTGTAATTTGATATTAGAGTGAAAATGTTTATAACTATAAGATCTTAGATTTTGAGATGTTGATAGATTTAAATATATAATCCCGTGTCAAGATAAAGTTCAGACTGAACAGCAATAGTAGCCAAGGTGTCAAAGAAAATGATGAAAGCGTTGTTACTTTTCCTAGGACTCAAATGAGAGCTGGTTAACATTAAGAAATAGAAATGTTCACCAATTCGTCCATGACCAAAACACTGTGTTCTTTACAACCTTGACATCACTATTGTCCCCCGACATATCTTTACCCTCTTGCCCTATCACCACTGCCACCACTACCTGTTAACAATATCTTGATGTAGAACAAAAATGTGCACATCAGCACTCGATTTTATCAGATTTATTCTAATGCGTCTCAAAATATATTGGATTTATGCAATACCTTTGTTTCAAAATCTCTATTTCCCCCCTTTCCCTGAGATTATATGTGCTTAAGAAGATTAGATAACTAGAATACCTATGGCTTTCAAATGTCAACATGACAAATCAAAATCTGTCAAGGAATGTGCTCATTGTTCACGAGTAAAACATTTTTAGGCTTGAAATCCCTGTTAAATACCCTTGCAAGGAAGTCAGTTCTAGATTCAGTAAAAGCATGAAGAAGTAAGTCTGTATTATTGCACTTTTTACATTACAGATGCTTGTGCAGCCAAACATTGAAATTGAATCTAAAATATGCTGGAAAATTTTAAGTAGCAAAAATTGCAATATTTAGAATATTTTGGCTATCTAAGGTATGATTATGCAGGTACAAGGAACACTCTTCCAAAGGAGTGATAGAAAAGTTCACACAACGATCAATGACAACAAGTTGACACAGGCTCATCTGAGAAGCAAAATACTGTGGCATAATGGGATTTGTAAACTATTAGATAAAGTACCATATTAGTCAAGTTGTCTAAGAAAAAGTTCCTTCAACAAATCAATTATTAACTTAGAATATGTTTTGAATTCTCACTTATGAAATTCATCACTTTAGACATCATCAAGATTAGATTACCTTGACAGTGAAGATACTCCAATGCAATCCTTACCTTTGTAGGATAAAATACAAAATTATCAATGACTTCAGGTCAGTTGGAAATTTGAAATAAAACTTAGCAAAAATTCACAGGGAAAATAAGACCGTGATAGATTGAAAAAAAAAATATATATATATATATATGTCAAAAATTTATTGTATCTATTTACTTGCACAAAAAATTCTTTTTAAGTGTTCTGATGTATGTACAAGGAAATTATCAAAACAATTAATTGCAACCTATAAGACAGTACTAATAAAAATCTTCTTGAAAAATTTTTAGGTTCAATTTAAATCATGATCAGGCTCAAAACATGTCAATGTAATTTTGCCTATCAAGATTACCACAAGCAATAATTTTTTGCAAAGGTTTTTGATGAAAGAGTAAATACAGGCAAGCATTTTTGTTTTTTGCAAGTAGCAAGTGCCTTTTGGAACTTATTGGCACCAAAACATTCTCTCTTTGTATAAGATCAGCCCCATTACCACTAATAATTCCCTTTATTTTGGTTTCAAGAACCACAGCCACTGCTTTTACTCCTCCAGGTTGATGCAAAGCCTCAAAGTTCTTATTCCTCACCATGTCAATTGAGCCTTTTCATATCAACACTGAGAATGTAAATAGGTTTTTCATTCAAGGAACGCTTATTGAAAGGCTGCACAATAATGGAATTGGTCAATTGGTGCTGTATATATGCAGGGGTAGTTGTAAATCAGTAGACCTTCTTTGGTTCATTGTTTAGTAGATCATGATTATTGGGCCTTTGTTTGTTGCTTTTGGGGTACATTGGTTGATGTCAAGAAGGTGATAGATGTCCATTCTTGCTTGAAGGCATACATACAACACAAAAATATCATCATTTGGCTGGTAGTTCCTCACTATCTTATGTGGACAATCTGGTTGGATTGGAATACTTGAACATATATACATGTTGTACTATGATTTTTTGGGGGGTTATTTACATTCATGATTGTAATTCTTTATGAGGCTCTACATTTTAACGCTACTCTTCTTTACCAAACTCATTTCTCAAGTCTTAGTCAATGTCTTCAGCCTTGGTCCATAGCACGTGTGTAGCTGCGAAAGGATCTTTGTCAAAAATATACGATCATTGGCCACGCGATCACAGTCACTACCATTGCTGAACCTCATCACCAGCATAAGTCTCCTAAACTATTTCTTCTAGTGACGCGTTGCCGAGTTTCTAGCAGAGGACACCATCTCAGGTGCCATCACCAGAGCAAGCCTTGCTGCTGTTCCAAACCTTGGATCCTATGTTATTGATCTTTGCCTTGTTGGTCCTAGTGCTCTCCATTGCGTGGGTCTAGTCTCTTTGTTGTTGCTTGATGTATTGTGTTGACTTGGTTGTGCTGATGGTTTAATTTCAATCATTTCTTTGAGTTTTCTGAGTAGGAAGGGATTTGATAGAGTGGTTGGTGTTTTTGGTTGTATTTGTTGTTTGGGTATTTCTTTGGTGAGGAGGAAGGGAATTTTCTGTGTTTTGGTGTTTGCTTGTAGGAGGTTGATGGTGAGTTTCCTTCTTGAGAATTCTTATTTGTATTTGATGAGAACTTCTAGTTGTTTCTTTGGGTTTTTGTTTTGGTAGTTTTCTAGTTGTGGAGGCTGTAAGTGGGTCTTTGATGAGTGAGAATGGTGGATAAGGTTGATGGGGGGACTTTGATGAGTGAGAATGGATGACAGGGGGTACATTGGTCACTAGTCCAAAATTTAAGAAGAGTCAACAAGATGCTTGGTGTGGGCTTTTATACGTATCTTAACCTTGATCCTATTATAAAAATAGGCTATAAGGAGATTCTCAAAAAAAAAAAAAAAAATGAAGGCTATAAGGAATGTTGATAATCATTTACTTGTAAAATTTGGTGAAAAATAGAGAGGGTCACGGTATAGATAAAGTAAATGAACTTCCTTTTTCAATATTTTACTGGGAATATTTGAGCTTCATAAAACAACACTTTTTCTACTTTGCTATTCTTTGCTTTGAGTCATCCAAATACACTATTGTAAAACTTGATCCGTAATAAAATTGGGTCATAAAATTACTATAATCTTCTTGAAGTTCAAAAGTGAAGAAGGAACTGCAGAATCTAATTTTGGTAATCTTACAACTTCTTAATGATGGGTATTGATTTTTTGAAGAAAGATGAAATGAAATCTCAAATTAGTGAGGGAATTTGACAGTACTAATTAACTCTTGCCCAAGTGAGTCCACATTATTTGGACTTTATAATGTGGACCTGATTTCAAGATTATTGATGGACCTACGCATCAAGCTTGTTTAAAATTGAATTCACCTAATTTTTGTTGTAACGGACTAGTTTGTGGGGCCTTGGTCCACTTGGTCTTAAGAGTAATCTCATCCCTGTTTGTTGGGCTGCGTTGAGCTAGTTCTGAACACAACCACTGAATTGTCTTTGGGTTTCTTAGCCCAATATTGGACCAATCACGTCCACTATGTCCAAACACCACCCTCGTTGCATAGTGTTCTTTTCTTTTGGAGATGAATAGTGGTTTTTAGGCTGGTTTGTTTAGTCCTTCAATTTTGACTCCAAAAAAAAAAAAAAAAAAAAGGAACAATGAATAAAAAGTGAAACAAGACAAAGAAGATTGAAAAAGAGGATTAAAAGGATACGGATAAAATTTAGAGAAAAACAAAAACAAAAACAAAACAGATTAAGTGTAGGTGTTTTTTGGTAGACTGCACGAAAGGAATACAACTAGAAATGTTTTAGTTTGGGATTTATGTCCCATGATAGGTTCAAATAAAAATAAAATAAAAAACAAATAAAAGGTTAGAAGCTCAATCTCTCTTGGGAAACAGACCAGTCTATTAAGTTTAAATTATACTATTTTGTTTACTCTCTCTCTCTCTCTCTCTAAATATATAAATATATATATATAATTTTTTTTTTCTTTTTGAGAACCAAGTTTTTTCATAATTTAATTGTTATAATATGCGAAGAATGTGAATTCAAAACTGTGGCATTCTTCATAAAGAAAAAAAACAAGTCAATATTGCTGAGTTATAAAGAACTTGATCTATTTTGTATACTTATTCATTACTAGAAGCTCATTTGAGGAAAAAAAAGAAAAAAGAAAAATCACTAAAAACAATTTTTTTAAAATTAGCTTTTATTTGAAGATATAAAGATATTTTTATTTGAGATTAGAGGGATCATAAACTGGGTTATTTTGATAGCTTAAGACATGTTCTTCATTATAAGCCTCTCTAAATACTTTCAAAAGTTTGACCTTTTTGTAAGTGCTAATATTGTAAGCTTTGTTTTCCAACTCTCTCTTTTCTCATTCCCTTGTCTTCTATCTATATCATCTTAAAAAAAAAAAAAAAAAAAAAAAAAAAAAAAAAAAAAAAAAAACCTTATTCCTTTCCATTAGGAAATGAACCTGAGATTATCCTTTCAATAAATTCACCCTACTACACAGTAACCATCAAACAAAATAAAAACCAAAAGCAATTCATTCAAAAAAGTTCTCTCTTGGAAAAACCAAAGAAAACAACAAAAGCTTGAACATTATTGGTACGTGTAGAGTGGATTGCCCTTAATTAAACTTTAATTAAACACTTTAGTTGAGTTTTATACCTTCATGGGGAAAGGAAACCAATGTCAATGGCATCTCCATCGTTACCAAATCATAAACTAGTAAACAATGATGGGGTGAATTGTTCAAATAACAAAATAAATATATGCGCATATAGCAACAATTTCAACATATTAATTATATTGGGTGGAGATTTATTTATTTAATTTTTTTGCTGATGGCACCGATTTTGTTGTCATTGAGTTTGTTGTGACGATTGAAACTATTAAAACATGATTTGTAATTGTAATAATGCGTAATATTAGAATACATAATCTCTGTTTTTTCTTTCTAGGTAAAGCCTTGAATCAGTCAACAAATCATATAATTGCTCTTGTCCGTGCCTCTATCCACTGTTTTGTATCTCATGAAAGAAAACTAAATATGGACTCTTCTGTGGCTTTCTATTCCTCAACACTCATTCATTTTTCCCCATCCTCCGCCAGGTACTCATACGAATCTTCTTCTTCTTCAACTTTATATTTTGTTGGTTTGCTCTACTCAATCTGTCCCTGGATCTCATTAAAACATGCATGGTTTTATGCATTGAACTAAAGATAACAATATATGCAATCCTTTTTGGGATTCGTCGAAACTGCTTCAAGCTCTTGTAAGTACTTCAAATCCTTTTCGTTTCAGTTTTTTGATTGGTTGCATTATGATTTGTTGTTCTTGTTTTGTACTTGATTGATGAATAGCAATATGCCTTAATGATTCAGAACTCGGAGGAAAAAGGGGAGAGGGTGAAAATTAAAAGCAACTTCTGTCAAAATTTTAGGTACATTAATTAGTGTGGATTGAATGGTTGTAAAAATGTTTGATTGGGCTTTCTCGAGTGTTTTTGTTATTTGTCTGTGCTTTCTCTTGGACTTGCATGTTTTAATTTTCAAACATACACCTTTGAACTTGGTTGCTTTAAATCTAGCCGATATTGTGTTATTTCTTTGTGGGAGAATACAGTGCATAGACATGGAATTTAGAATGAAAAATTAAGTTTTATCCACTGAATTGCCCTTAATTGATCTTTCATTTTAAGGTGAGCCAAACACTATCAAAAATTTTATTTGACAGCCTCTACAATTTGTGTTGCCAATAAATTCAAGCAGCGCAGGTGACAAATTAGTACATATAGCTTGAATTTAGAACTAATATACTTGAGTTTAATCATTGCTAGCAGTAAGGAGATAAAAATAATATTAATTTATATTTTGGCACCTTAAAGATGTGTATGTATGAATTTACTTGAATTCTACCAATATTGTTATGTTTGTCTCGCCTTTTTTTTTTTTTCTTTTCTTTTTTTGAGAATCATGTCTATGAGTTTTTATTAATAATTCAACTATTGTCCTTTCGGATTTGTTATTGTTTCTTGGTGAAATTCTTATTCTATGGTTTGTATACTTTTGAAGAAGAAATTTACATTTGACATAAATAATTTCCGGCATAGGCGTCCTTTGGATTTGTAGTTAGTCATTAGTATATAATGATTAATATTCCTTTGTACGTTGTTGATATGCTTATGGCAACTACTACTAGGTATGGGAAAGTTAAATTAAGTATTTCATTGTTTGATGTTTTAAAAGCAAAAGGATTTCTACTCACTAAATTAATTTCCAATCTCTAAATTGGAAAATTTGTTTAAATTACCTTTTTGAATACTGCATTTAAACATAGGAATATTCAAGTACCATTCTTTTTTTTATCAAACCTTGATAATTTATTTAGCATTGCATTTAAACACTTTTGTTAGTTTGCTACAGAACAAAAATGTGGCTAATTTAAAACTGTTAAATTGAACAACCATATAAAGTTGGTTTTTGATATTGTGCTATAAATGGATGGGTTGCAGCAATAATCATAAAAGCCGATTCAATGTTCTAGATAGAAATCAAGGGAGTGTATCTATCTACCTACTTGAATAATCACTAGGCTCTCAAAGTGTGAATTTTCTTGAATGTCTTATGGTTTCTTGGGGGTCCATTTCATGTCTTTGGTAAATTTCTTAAACCTTTCAGCTTGGTGTTGTTTGTCTTTTAAAACCATTACTTAAATTGTTTGCATATACTTTTTTTTATATTAGTGTTTGCATGTACTTATTGCTTATATCTTTGAACTACTTATGCTCTAGTGAATGGAATATCTACTCATTAAAAAGGGACCTAACTATGCTCCACAAAGAAAGAAATTTGCGCTTATTTTGAGATATGGCACTGAGATATAAGATATGCTTGATAAGGAAGTTGCTTACTGAGAATACAAGGGAGGTTAGTGTTAAGAGGCATAGTTTCACTGACTGTAAGGATTGCCAACTACTACTTATGTTGGTTGGAAGAGGAAGATGGAGTCAAATGATGAGGAGTGGCATTTGTTGGCAAAAACAAAAGGGGAAAAGATGTTAATTGGGTATCATATGATTGGGAGACTCAGATTAGAGAGGCATTAAGATGTTTATAAATGACTGTACCTTTAAGCAAGGTTAATATATATAACCTCTGACATATTAACGAGATACACAAAATATGATATGTACCTTCTTATATTAGTATTTGTAAAACTATGATTGTTATTTTGTCATAGTGTGGAAATATACTTATGGATTCATCTCTTATTAACAGTTAACCAGAAAGGATTTGGATCCAAGCCATTACTCGTGCCACTTTGTGTTAGTCTATGTAGTTTAACTTCTATAAAAATAAGAGGTCCTTAATTTAACACATTAATAGATTTGGATATAAAACCCAGGTCAAGGTAAAGTTCAAACTAAAACCCTGCTCTAACGGATTAAAAGCAAGCCAAACCAAAAGAAAGCCTAATTTCACGTCTGCCACTTGGAAACACAAGCGGGCCAAAACACTGTTCATTACTCCCTTGACATCAACATTGTACCCTAACAATCAACATGTCATTTACAGGGAAGAGCTATATGTTGACTAGGGGCAATGGCCCCCCAATTTTTTTTTTTAAATATTATTTTATTAATAAGTACTAATTTTAGCAATTTTATTAAATAAAATTACACTTTACCCCCTCTTAACAATACCATCAATTCTTTTAAGAGTAATGTTATAGCCACAAAGTTTTTTACAATATTTTTACAAATTATTAAGGTAGCAAATTCTTATTGATTCGCACACTTGTATCACTTTTTACTTACCAATAACCACTTACCATATTAGCAATTTGTAAAAATTTTGTAGTTTTAGCATTTTCCACATTTTAAATGACATAAAAAATTAATAGATTAAATTTAAAACAAAATATATAAGCTCAACTACAAAAATTACCCATTATAAAACTAAAAAAAATTAAGCCCAATCAACCTATTTTATCCAATTCTTAAAAAAAAAAAAAAAAAAAAAAAAAAAAAAAAAAAAAACCTATTTTATCCAAAACAAACAACTTGGTCATTTAAAAAGTTTTAAACAAAAATTCTTAGCGGTAAAGTAGTAAAGTCAAAGGCCGGAGCAGCTGCAGATAGCGAGCAGTAGGGCTACCCCCCTAACTCCAAGTTCTAGCTCCATCCTGATCTTTTGTCCTTGTTCCATGTTACAGTATCTGTTAACCGTATCATGACATACAAACACATATGCACATAAATAAACAAAGAAAAAGAAAGGTTGTGTGAAAAGAAGAATCTTAGGTGAGAATAGAAAAAATAAAATAAAAGAAGAGAAGGGAAGGGAAAAGACGAAGAACAAAGAAAAAAAAAGTGGGTAAGTTGAAATAGAGAGGAAATCATGTCCTCCTTTGCTTTCTTTAAAGTTTGAAGATAAATCAAATCTTATTTTTTAGGGTATTTTTATTTATCTATTTTACCATTTTCATTTTATGAATATGTTATTTTAACAGCCCAACAATCCTAAGATTACGTTTCCAATACGAAAGTCATGTAAAGATGCGAGTTAAGGGAAGCTCGGAAAGGAATGGAGTTAAAGGTTATTGAACACTTGATCAACAAGAATCAAATACAATAATCTAAATCTGACAGAAAAGCTGCTTAATTGAACATCAAAAATAATAGAAAAAGAAAAAATATCACACGTCTCATTGACATTTTACCAAACACATGCCAAATAACAAAAAAAATTGCAACACTTAGTGACTCTCAGATTTTGGAATTGCCGAAGCTAGTGTTTCCTAATATGATACTGGAATCAAATTATCAATAAGGCTCTCAATTTTAAGGCCCTATTTTGTAATAGTGTTTAAACAATGAAAACTGTTGTTTAAACACCACAACACGTATTTCTACATACTTTTTTATCCACACGTATTTTTACAAAATTTAAATAATGTTAATAAAAATCTCTTACCAAATGGGCCTATGGCATTGATAGATTTGGACACCACTTGACTGAATCTACAAACAAGACGAAACCATTTTTCCCATTTAAAAAAAATAAAAATAAATTAGCATATTCATACAGGGCAGTGTTTACAACCTGTAAATTACCATTGTACCCCAATGTAGCAATATCTTAATATTATAATATGCAAACACTCAATAGCAAATACCTTTAATCTAATTCAATTGGGCCAAATCAGTCATCATAACTGTATATATAGCATAATGACAATATGACATCACCAACCAATATAGACTCAGTTTATTTTTTGTTAGAAAGACTCAACGGTTTCAACCTCAACGAGGTTACCATATCTGCAAATGATAATAATTAAAAATCTAGAGGTTACTTATAGCTTGTAGATGATTTGAGCCCATAGCCTCATGAAATGGGCCGGAAAAGAAAAAGAAAAGAAAAGAGAGAGATACTATCCTAGCCCATTAAACAAGAGTGGAAAGGACCACTAACGGATATAGGGTTGTTTTTACTTTTTACTGCCTCAGCCCAAAGATGCTGACTTTAATCTTTTTAATCCATATCTGCTACGTTATGTAAGAATTTTTTTTTTTTAATGAGTTAACTCACACACGTGGAAGGATTTTTGAAACAACAAAGTTTTAAACTAGTTTAGAGAAAAATTCTTCAAATTATCTTTATTTTTTTTTATTAAATGTGAATTTTGATAATCCAACAATAGATTGCACTTTATTATTTTTTATTATATCCTTATACATGCAAAATTTCAAGAAAATAAAAACAATCAATAGTTATGTCATATATCAAATGTTTTGTAAGGACCTGTTTTGGATTGAATCCTAAACAGGATTGGGTTTTGGTCCAACCAGCCCAAACAATGAATTTGTAGAGCGTGGGAAAAAGAACTAGCCTGATTCTAAAAAAGAAGTAACGATTATGGGTGGTCTGGAAGAGAAATCAAGAGTATGAGATACAAAAATCGTCCTCGGAGTAACCCAAGTAATTTAATCACGAGTCCAGAGTTCTTCTTTTAGTGATATATTTCTTAATCTTTTTTGCTCTAGGTTTTTCGATCCCCCTGTCCTTTGCCACTTTCTCATGTTATATACTATGATTTTAGTATCATCCTTACCATACACGAGTAAATTTGGTTCTGGGTGTAGGATTATATCTCCTTAAAGAAAATTTTTATATCTCCTTAAAGAAAATTTTATGTGGCCCACATTTGAAGATGAAACTCATGTCTTAAGTTTCTTATTTCATGTCTTAAGTTTCCTATTTGTGAAAGTTACATTTTAGATGTAACATCCTTTATTAACCCTTAAATGGTGTAACCCATTTGGTTAATAAACACCATGAAGTTACAACTTCTAAACTCCTTGATGGAAGGAGAGTTATGGTAATCTTCATCTAAAAGGGTCCCTAGTCTAGTCTATATATATAGCCTGTGTTTCCATCAAAAGGATATGTGTGAGGTAAAGGCCATAGACTAGAAGACCCTTTTATATACACTATCATCATATAGTGAGTCTTCTTTTCTTTAAAGACTTAAACAACTATGGCTGGAGGTATGTTTATTTTATTCCGCAACTCTAAATTTATCTTACATTGGGAACTTCTCCTTATCCCATCTCACACCTCCCTGAACTTTCTACCACCAGTTGTAAGGCTGCTTATTCATTGTTCAGGTATCACCTCCACATTACTGCGGCCAGAGAGTTAGTTGGGAAGCATTTAATGTGGAGGTAACAGTTCCCACAGATATTTGTTATCCTCCTCCATTATCCCTTATTTAATATCCAACTCTCTGTCATGTGGTCACTTTTAAGAAGCATTCAGGAGTATAGGATGGTTTTAAACCACTTCGAATAAATGCTTCCGAGGTGACATTTCACCTCGGATAGGTTTAGACCTATCATAAATACCTTTCAGCTCTTCCTGCAATGCCATTTCCACTTCTACCTTAGTTGACCGTCCTCGGATATATTTGTGTTCTCGGACTGGATTATTGGGTCATAGGCCCAGTCCATTTAGCTTAAACAGTACTCTAGAGATAATTGGTCCCCACAATAGCCCCTAAAAATCTTACTTTTCGACTCCTCAGGAGGGAATGAGGATTTTGATATTCTCGTTCTTTCCCTCCTATGATCTGGTTTCACCTAGCTGAGTTCCAAGAACGCCTTTTTGCCTTCCTTAGGCACGTTCCTGACGTTTCAGCGCTCAGAGCGCGCCTGCATTTAATTTTGGCGACTCCCTTGTCCCCCACGTTCAATGGCAGAATGGGAATCCAACGGTGGAGGAGTTCCCTCGATACATGAGCGGGAAATCTCCCGCTTGAAATTTCCATTCCACTATAAATAGCCTTTCAAATCAATCATTTCTTACTTTCAACAGTTACATGATCCTGGAGCTCATACATTGAACTTGTCTTTCCCTCTCTCACTCCTCCGTTCGTCTACAAATACCAAAACTCTGTCCGAGGACCACCTTTTCATACCTATAATTTTCCTTAAACTCCTTTAGTTTTCATTCAGACTTGTGAAATTTTCTTTACTGACCACTTAGAAAATGGGTAAATTCAAACACTTAGTTGATTCCGAGGAGGGTATGAGAAATTTTAGGACCAAATACAACATTCCCCCAAACGTGGGCGTTAGGTACGCTGCCCAAGGGGAATGGTTTGATGAGAGGAAAACAGGAGAGGTGGTCATCCCCATGATTGCCTTCATAGAAGAGGGAATGACCATCCCTACGGGGACTCTCACTAGGAACTTAGGTTTTTTAGGCTTTCTCCCACACAGTGTGCCCTAAATATGTTTAGGGTGTTAGGGAGCATAGAAGCCTTGAATGAGAGGATGAACCTAAATCTAACCTACCACGATGTGAATTGGATTTACAACCTGCATAATTTGAAAGGGCAGGGGTATTACTTAAAGTCGAGGCAACCTGAAATAAGGTTGATCTAGTGCCTCCCTATATCAAACAAGGGATTAAACGATGATTTTTTTATTTTTTCCAGGCAATGGCACGATGGTTTACCTTGCCCAGTTAAAGAGAGAACACCAGGTGGGGGTCAATTGTTAACTTATACGTTTTGACTTATGCAATTCTTCTATTTTCCCTTGTTCTTTGCTCTTACTAGAATGTACTTCTCTTTATTTGAATGGTTTTGCAGATATCAACTCCACCACACCTTTATTTCGTTTAGTTAATAGGGCGAGCCTAAACAAGATCCTACAATCCGAGGTGTATGTCAACGAATCCGATGGCCAACTGAAGGCAGCACACCTAATCCTCAGATACACGCCCATCTCCCGCGCATTCTAAGCTCCTAAGTGTGTGATAAAGGCTAAAGATCCTCGGCTCCATCGCATTAGTGTTGCCTACGAGGGGTTCGTGGTTCTTGAAGGCATTCCACTTCCCAAAAATACAGTATCCCCCCAACCTCTTCCTGTAGCCACCCTTTCAGCAGGAGCACCATCACCCTCGCCCATTCTTCAAGAAGGGGAAGAAGAATAAGAGGAGTAAGGTTTTGTTAATTTGACTGAGTCTGTGGACGATTTTGAAGTGTTCGATTAACCCTCGTCCCCTAAGAGTCCACCAGAAGAGATGGGTATTCATAGGAAACCCCAGAAAAGCCTGATGGAATTGATTGAGAACCAACCAGGCAAAAGGGGACCTAGGAAGTCTATTCAACCCAAATTTCCACCTCTTCCACCGAAGTCTCCTCTCCATGCTCCTCAACCAACCCTTCCTTCTAGGGTTGAACAGGTGGACCCTAATTGGAGGAGAGAGCAAAAGGGCAAGGACATGGTGGAAATTGGAAGACTTCGTCCAATCAGAAAAGAAGAGGCTCAACGAGCTGCAAAGCAGCAAAAAGTCAGCCACGCTCCTGGCCGAGGAGCAGAAAGGACGGACATTCAGTTCCTAGAGCCCCAAGCCTGGCTCCCAGCTCCCATGCTTGGTGGTGAGCCCTTGATAGATGATGCATCAATCAGGGACTTCAATGGGGGCATTGGAGGCCACGTCGCCTTGGCTCTGGAGCAAACCCTTCTGCTTCCAAAAGATATGGTTGAGTTACGAGGTTTTAGGAAGAGTGAGGTCTTCCTTCACACCAAAAGATTCTTGGGCATGGTATATGCTAACTTTTCATTGTTATTGTTGTTGTTGTTGTTGTTTTTTTTTTTTTTTTTTTTTTTTTTTAAAAACTCATAACTACTAGGCATATGCATATATACTTCTTATTTGGAATGATGCTAATTCCCTTCTTTTGTTTCAAGGCTATCCAAAATACGTTCAGGCTTGAGGAGATAACCAACTCTTGCTACCAGCAATTGGATAAGGAGAGGAAAAAAAGGGGCAACGGCTTTGCAGACTCTAGCTATTGCTGAAAATAGCAACGCTGATCTAAAGAAAAAGATAGCCACCGAGGAACAAGCTCAAAAAAGTGCAGACTTGGCCTTGGAGGGTGCAGAAAGACAGGCTGAGAGCCAGAGGAAGCTGGTACGTGAGGCCCATGACCAACTGGCTACTTTTAAGGAGCAATTGGCAACTCTGAAAAAGCAACTGGAGGAAGCTTAAAAGCTTAGAGATTAGGCTGAAAAAGCCAAGGTTGAAGTAGAAAAAGCAAAAGCCAAAGCTGAGAGGGAAAAAGATGAAGTCGAGCAGCACGGTTACGATGTCAGCGTGGCTGAGACTGAGGATGCCTTAAGGGCAGAAGTTCCCGCTGTATGTCGTGCCTACTGCGCTTAGATCTGGGAAGAAGCCCTCAATCGAGCTGGGATTAATGCTTCTTCCGAGCTGAGGAGGCCAAAGAATATCTTTTTCCCTCTTGCCATACAAGTTCCCAAACAAAAGGAAGCAGCCCTTCTTGTCATTCTGCCGGCTGAGGATGCCCAACTTAAAAATCCTCCCCCTCCCAGTCAACAGGAGCAGGCCAAAGAAGTTGATATTCAAAAAGGCACTTCCTCGGATAAAATAGCAGAGGTTCTTCAACCTGGAGCAGCTTCTGCAAGCTTTGAAAACGATTTAGCCTTAACTATCCTGCCCATGGGAGGGGCATCTAAGGACAAGGACAAGGAAGTTCCTCCAGGGACAACTGATAAAGCTTCTAAGTCCAAGCTCCAAATAAAGCTCAAGCCATAGTTCCTTTCTTTTTCTTTTATAGGATAGCAAAAGTTGATGTAATCTCTTTTTTTTTTTTTTTTTTTTTTTTTTTTTTAATCTTTAATTTTGTCTTTGAAAACAAATTTTATTAATACAAGTATTTTTCTTTTTGTTTCAATTGACGCATGTTATTTCCATCTCATCCCTTTTTGTATGATTTTTATTTTGAATATTCTTTGTTCGCACATAACATATGTTATAAACGAGCCCAATTTGTTAAAACAAGGGAGAACACAATTTTATATACCTTAACTTATTATCCCAATAAATTATGACCACTAATTCACATCATTGTCTAAGTGCGCTTTTAATTGATCAACTCTTGATAAGTTCCCAAATCTAAAGCACCATCCCGTTGCTTTAAATAACAGGCAAGACATGAATACCTTAAAGCACTTTTAGTTGTTATTCATGAGGTTCAATATGACTTATAAATTGGATCATAACCCAGTTCAAAAAGTAACACATATATTTTTTTTAGGTTTGTGGTCTATGGATCCTAATATAACTTAGCCTTTATTTGATATTTCAATAAATATTAACGGATATTAATTTCCACTAAGTTTGTGGTCCGAGGACCTGACATAACTTAGTTTTTGTTTAATATTTCAATAGATGTCAAAGGATATTAATTTCCACTAAGTTTGTGATCCGAGAACCTGACATAACTTAGTTTCTGTTTAATATTTCAATAGATGTCAAAGGATATTAATTTCCATTAAGTTTGTGGTCCGAGGACCTGACATAACTTATTTTCTGTTTAATATTTAAAAGGATATTAATTTCCACTAAGTTTATGGTCCGAGAACCTGACATAACTTAGTTTCTGTTTAATATTTCAAAAGATGTCACAGGATTCATGATACACACTTGGAATAAATTAGAAAGGAATCAAAAAGCAATTGATCTTATTAATAGTAGTACCTTTTTAGGTTATTTACATTCCAAGAATGGAGTACAGTTTTTTCATCTAAATCCTCCAAGTAATACGCACCTATTCCTGCTACTGACGTGATGCGATATGGTCCCTTCCAGTTAAACCCCAATTTTCCCTAAGCTGGGTTTTTAGTATTTCCCAAGACCTTTCTTAATACCAAGTCTCCTGAGGCCAATGGCCTTGGCTTTACATTCATATCATAGCCTTATTTAAGCTTGTGTTGGTAATAGGCCAGTTGCACTATTGCATTTTCTCTCCGTTCTTCAACCAGATCCAAACTCTTCTTTAATAGCTTGTCATTACCATCCGAGGTGAACGGGCTAGTTCTTATCGTTGAAAAACCATTCTCCAATGGGATTACAACCTCAACCCTATTCATCATTGAGAAAGGGGTATCTCCTATTGATTTTCGAGGTGTTGTTCAATATGTTCAAAAGACATGTGGTAATTCTTCTACCCACTTTCCCTTTATATCACCAATCTCTTTTTAAGTCTATTCACTATGACTTTATTGACAGCTTCGGCTTGTCCATTTCCTTATGGATAGGTTGGAATGGAATATATATTCTTTATACCCAGATCAAAGCAGTATTTCTTGAAGGCCTTGCTATTGAATTGAAGGCCATTATTTGAGATGAGAGCATAAGGCACCCTAAATCGAGTAATAATGTTCTTCCATATGAACCTTTTGACATCTGCATCCCTGATGTTAGCTAGAGGCTCAGCTTCAACCCATTTGATAAAATAGTATATGCACGCTAGTAGGTATTTTTTATTTCCTACTGCTTTAGGGAAAGTTTCCATAATATCCAAGCCTCATTGAGCAAACCACCATCGGCTAGAAAGAGGTTTGAGAACTCCTCCAGGCTAATGAATATTCGGCGCAAACCTTTGACATTGATCACATTTCTTTACATATTCTTGCGCTTCCTTTTGCATGCCCAGCCACCAGTATCCCTGAGTAATAGCCCGATGAGATAGGGATCTTCCTCCTGTGTGACTCCCATAGACTCTTTCATGTAACTCCTCCAAGAGTGATTCTGATGCCTCAGGGTGTACACAAAGCAAATAAGGACCAGAGAAAGAACGCTTATATAACTTTTTGTCCTCGGATAGCCAAAACCAAGGAGCTTTTCTTTGTACTTTTTCTGCTTCAGACTTCTCTTCAGGCAATATATCTCTTTCAAGATACAATGATATGGGATCCATCTAGCTCGGACCTAGATTGATCTGGTGGATCCGAGGCATATCCTTGTGCAATGACGTGGAAATGTACAAGTCTTCAATAAGTATTACTCTAGGCAAATCCTGTGCTGAGGATGTGGCGAGGGTAGCCAAAGAGTTTGCATGGGTATTTCCACCTCTAGGAACATGCGACACGTCAAAAACTTCAAATTTTGTTTGTATACTCCTGACTTGGCTCAGGTACTCCTACATTCTTGGATCTCGTGTTTCCAATTCTCCTCTTACTTGGCCCACCACTAGCTTTGAATCTAAATAAATCTTCACCTTTTTTCCACCCATCTTCTGGACCATCATCATTCCCATCAATAGAGTTTCATATTTTGCTTCATTATTCGTAGCCGAAAAACCTAACCTCAAAGATTTTTCGAGGGTAATCTTCTCAGGTGACACCAGAACTAGTCCCACTCCTGATCCTCGCTGATTGGCAGCCCCATCTACATACACTTCCCAAGGCGTGGAGCATTGGACAGAGACTATGCCAACTGATTTTTCATCCATGTCATGCTTTTCCATATTCATTTCTTCAGGACATTCAACAAATTCAGCTACCAGGTCAGCGAGGACCTGTCCTTTTATAGAAGTACGAGGCATGTATTTTATATCAAAAGCCCCTAGAATTGTGCCCCATTTAGCAATCCTTCTAGTATAATCCGGACTTCTAAGTATTGATTTGAGTGGGAGCTGTGTGAGCACGACCATAGTGTGTGCTTGGAAGTAATGGGGTAATTTTCTTGTAGCATGTACTACCGCCAATATAGCCTTCTCCAGTGGCAAGTAACACACCTCGGCCTCATTAAGTGACTTGCTCACATAATAGACTGGCCGTTGTATGCCACTGTCCACTTGTATTAGAACAAAACTTATAGCATAAAAGGCCACTGCTATATAGACAAAAAGAACTTCATCCACAACTGGATTGGACATAATGGATGGGCGAGATAGATATTGTTTGAGTTGCTGGAATGCCATTACACACTCATCGGACCAGTTAAACTCTTTCCATTTGTGCAGTAAAAGGAAGAAAGGTCTACACCTGTCTGCTGACCTGGATATGAATCGATTCAAGGCAGCCATCATCCCAGTGAGCTTCTGCACCTCTTTGAGATTCTGAGGTGGTTGCAGGTTATTAATGGCTTTGATTTGGTCTGGATTTACTTCAATTCCCCTGTGGGTCATCATGTATCCCAAAAACTTTCCTGAGCCTACTCCAAAAGAACACTTGGACGTATTCAGATGCAACTTGTGCTTCCTTAAGATTTCAAAAATACTTGTGAGATCTTCTACGTGTTCAGACACCAACTGCTCTTCACAACCATGTCATCGATATAGACTTCAACATTCTTACCCAACTGTGGTTCAAACATCTTGGTCATCATTCGTTGATAAGTTGACCCTGCATTTTTCAAGCCAAAAGGCATCACCTTATAGTGATAGTTCCCTACAGGAGTAACAATGACTGTCTTCTTCTGATCATCTAGAGCTAGGGGTATTTGGTGGTATCCTTGAAAGGCATCCAAAAAACTCATCCGAGGATGACCTACCGTCACATCCACCAACTGATCTATCCGAGGCATAGGAAAGCGGTCCTTGGGAC
The DNA here is from genome assembly GCA_035136125.1 of Quercus rubra. Taxonomy (NCBI): domain Eukaryota; kingdom Viridiplantae; phylum Streptophyta; class Magnoliopsida; order Fagales; family Fagaceae; genus Quercus; species Quercus rubra. The sequence continues at coordinate 4,433,507 of CM068732.1, read as the reverse complement.
AAGCCTTATTGAGATCTGTAAAGTCCACAAATACACGCCATTTTCCTGTTTTCTTTTTCACCACCACTGTGTTAGCCAACCACTGAGGATAAAATACCTCTTTGATAGCCCCTGCTAGCTCAAGTTTTGTTACTTCGTTCTTGACAGCCTTTACATGTTCCTTGGACGGACGTCGAGGTGGCTGTCTTTTCGTAGTGATGGACAGATTAACATTTAGATGATGACAAATGAAATTTGGATCTACTCCCGGGGCTTCATAGGCGTCCTATGCAAACACATCAACATTTCTCCTTAAAAGATCGACTAATTGCTCTCTCTCCAGTAGGGGCATTTGAGCTCCAATCAGAAAAAATTTCTCAGGATCGTCCCCAATGACCACTTTTTCTAGATCTTCACATTTCACTTCGTCGGCTAGCTCACCAGAAAGGGATGCCAGAATTTTTAACTGCTATGAGTCGTCTTTAGCAATAGCCGAGGAGTCAACCTCAAGCTTGTGCTGAATAGCTGCTACTAAGCACTGCCTAGCCACAGATTGGCTTCCTAATATCTCAAGCACTTGGTCCCCAAAAGGATATTTCACCTTCTGATGAAGAGTGGAGGAAACAGCGCCCAAGGTGTGAAGCCAAGGTTTGCCCATAATGGCTGTGTAAGGAGAGAAAGCATCCACCACAATAAAGTCCACCTCAACCACATCTGTTCCAACCTGCACAAGTAATCTAATCTACCCCTTAGGAACAACCATTTTGCCCTCGAAACTCACCAAGGGAGAGCTATATGTTGTTAGATTCTCAGGTTTTAAACCTAGTCCCTTATAGAAATCAGGATACATAATCTCAGCTACACTACCCTGGTCAATCATAACCCTCTTCACATCGTACCCACCAATTCTAAGCGTGACTACCAAGGCATCATCGTGTGGTTGTATGGTTCCCAGTTTGTCTGCATCTGTAAAACTCAACATTAATAGGACACTCATCTTAATTCTCTTTGGCATTGGACCAGAATTTTCTCCTGACCAACAAGATACTGACATTATCCTGGAGGGACAGGATCCGGTTCTCATTGGGGCAGCGAATATGACGTTTATGGTGCCTAGAGGAGGTCTCGAAGCAACATTTCCCCGAAACGCTGAATTCGCTTAGCCTTCTCGACCACTAGAGTGATGCAAAAGGTGTTTCAACTTCCCCTCTCGGACCAATTGTTCCAAATGATCCCATAAATTTATGCAATCCTCGGTGGTATATCCATGATCATGATAATATTGGCAGTAAAGGTTTTGGTTACGATTCACAGGATCTCCTGCCATCTTATTCGGCCATTTGAAGAATAGTTCATTCTTAACCTTTTCCAAAATATGTTGCACTGGTTCTCGAAACACAGTGTTAACTGCCTGAGTGTTGGTTGATCCGGACTGCCCTGCAAAGTCCCTCCGAGGTCGATTATTCTAAATCTGATCTGACCTAGAATCCCTCCTCTCTTGGGGGATCACCTTCGCCTTTCCTTTTCCCTGTATCTGATCCTCCTCGGTTCTCCTATACTTATCAATCCTATCCATCAACAAATGCACACTGGTAATAGGCTTGCCGGTGAGAGATTTTCTAAAATCATGCTCGACTGGTAGACCGACCTTAAAAGTACTGATAGCCACATCATCGTAGCTCCCATCTATCTTGTTAAACATCTCCCAATATCTATCTGAATAAGCCTTCAGAGTTTCCCCTTCACACATGGACATAGACAGCAAAGATCCTAAAGACAGTGGAACCCTGCTACATGTGATAAATCTAGCACCAAAAGACTGGGTAAGCTTCTTAAAGGAATCAATGGAGTTTGCTTTCAAGCCATTAAACCATCTCATCGCCATTGGACCCAAACTAGATGGAAAAATCTTACACATCAAGGCCTCATCCTTAGAATGGATGGCCATTTTTTGACTAAAATGACTGACGTGTTCCATTAGATCCATTCGGCCATTATAAAGGGAGGAGGTGGGTTGATGAAATCGCCGAAGAAGACTCGCACCCTCTATGCTTTGCGTGAAGGGAGACCTAACAGCTTGACTCAGCGCTTCGTTCATGGCATTATTCCCCAGGCCTTTATGGGTTGGGCTCTTATTCTTACGCTTATGGCGATATTCCTCGTTGCCAGAGAAAGTCTCACTGGGTGGAGTTTTGGATCTTTGCTTATACGTAACATCATCTGTATCCTCGGTTGACAGCTCAGAGTCAAGTGATGAGTGCCTTTGCCGTACACGACGCAACTTTTTCTTCAATTATTCAATTTCACATTGCATGTCCCTTTCACTCTTTGCATGGGAAACATGGCTTTTGCCTCGTGAATGACTCTTGCTAGTATGTGTTATATGCATACTTCCCTCATGGTCCCCCCTTTGTTGAGGGTTTGCAACTAAATTGTTATGTTGAGATCCGCCCGATTCTACCTGGTGCAGATTAGCATCATCTTGATGTGGACTAATCGTTGGTTGGTGCGAACTTGACCCTTCCATATCCAACATTAAACCGAAATTTCCTCAGATCAGATCAAGTTCTTCCCACAAACGACACAAATTGTAAGGACCTGTTTTGGATTGAACCCTAAACAGGATTGGGTTTTGGCCCAACCAGCCCAAACAATGAATTTGTAGAGCGTGGGAAAAAGAACTAGCCTGATTCTAGAAAAGAAGTAACGATTATGGGTGGTCTGGAAGAGAAATTAAGAGTATGAGATACAAAAATCGTTCTCGGAGTAACCCAAGTAATTTAATCACGAGTCCAGAGTTCTTCTTTTAGTGATGTATTTCTTAATCCTTTTTGCTCTAGGTTTTTCAATCCCCCCTGTCCTTTGCCACTTTCTCATGTTATATATTATGATTTTAGTATCATCCTTACCATACACTTGTAAATTTGGTTTTGGAAACTTCTCCCTGTCCCATCTCACACCTCCCTGAACTTTCTACCACCAGCTGTAAGGCTGCTTATTCACTGTTCAGGTATCACCTCCACATTAATGCAGCCAGAGAGTTAGCTGGGAAGCATTTAATATGGAGGTAACAGTTCCCATGGATATTTGTTATCCTCCTCCATTATCCCTTATTTAACGTCCAACTCTTTGTCATGTGGTCATTTTTAAGAAGCATTCAGGAGTATAGGATGGTTTTAAACCACCTCAGATAAACGCTTCCGAGGTGACTTTTCACCTCGGATAGGTTTAGACCTATCATAAATACCTTTCAGCTCTTCCCGCAATGCCATTTCCACTTCTACCTTAGTTGACCGTCCTTGGATATATTAGTGTCCTCGGACTGGATCATTGGGCCATAGACCCGGTCCATTTAGCCTAAACAGTACTCTAGAGATAATTGGTCCCCACATGTTTAATTTTAAGTTTTTTTCCTTTAAATTATGCATAAAAAATATGTTGTAGACATGAAAAACAGGTCAAGATTCGCTATTCCAACCTGAATCAAAATTTTTTCCAAAGTAAAAACGATTTGACCCGTGACTTGACCAATATTTGCAAGTCAACTTGACCTAACTCGGCTAACCTGTGACATGTTGTAAAAAAGGAAATTAAGACATGGTAGGTTTATTTGTTTGATGTGGGCTTTATAATGCAAAACACAAACTCAATTGACAAATATAATGTACGTGATTATTATATCTTTATAAAACAAAATCAACTTTTAATGGGATATCGTCATTCAAATACAAAAGTCTCAAGAAAACAATTGAGATATTTATCTAATTGCATGTAAACGAATTGAAAGATGAATGATTAATGCATTATTCTTGCTTGAATAACACGACAAGTAAAAGTTTTTAGATATCAAATAACAAATTACATGCGAAGATAATTTGATTACAATAAAGTTAAAAAAATATATTTAAAATTATAGACTCGTATGAGAAACATTTATAAATGTGAAAATAATGAAGTCTAAGGCTGTGTTTGGTTCGTGTAAAATATTTTCCGGAAAATAAATATTTTCCGGAAATGCTATTTTCCAGAAAGGAAAATATTTTCAAGTGTTTGGTTGCATTCCAAAAAATGCTTTGGAAAATATTTTCTAGTGTTTGGTTGTGTTGCTGAAAATAATATAGAAAACACATTTTCTTCTTGTTTCTTACATTTTCTCACATTTTCTCAGCTTCCAAACAAATATATAATACCATTTCTCAATAGATAAACACAGATCCGGTCAAATCCATCAAAACCCAACCAAAAAAAATTCATCAAACCCAGTCAAATTCATCAAAACCCAACCATTTCTCAATTGTGAATTCAGTGCGATCGGTGCAATTGGTGCCATCTTGATGCCATCTCGGTGAAGTCGAAGGCGTGCGAAGTCGGCGAAGTCGAAGGCGTGCGATCCTGGCCTCTAGGTTTGTCGGCGAAGTCAAAGGGTGCGATCTAGGTGCGATTCGAAGTCGAAGTCGAACGGCAATCTGGGTTCGTGGCGCAAAGTCTCTGGGTCGCCGGCGAAGTCGAAGCTCATGGGTCGCCGGCAATGGGCTCTCTCTCTCTCTCTCTCTCTCTCTCTCTCTCTCTCTCTCTCTCTCTCTCTCTCTGTGTTTTCCGAAAAATGGTATTTGAAGGTAAAATAAAAACGGAAATCATTTTACACCATAAACACATTAGGACTGAAAAGCATTTCCGGAAAATGTATTTTTCATGCGCAACCAAACACCCGCATTTATGGAAACCATTTTCACCCAATTCAAACGACGCAGCCTAAAAAACAATTGTAGGGCTTACTACAATCACTTCACAATGTGAGGCTATGATTTGCCTCTAAATTTAATCTTCATAGTAGGGGTACCTATTTGCCCCACCACGCAGTTGCAAACACCACTAGGTTCTTCTAGCATAGGTGACTCTTTGACATTTTATCTCTTTTGTCTTTTGTCTTAACTCAACTAATCTACTTTTTTTACTCTGTTTCTTCTTTGCTTCTTCTGTTATTTACGAAACATGTGATGTGTAGCAGTTTTAATCCAACCATCCAATTAGTTACACCTCCAAGGCTCCAGTACGTGTATGGTTAAGAGGAAATGTCTACAAAAGCAAGTGTACTAGTTTAGAATCATAAGGTTTTTTATTTTATTTTTTTTATTATTGGACTTTTCTTCTTTATATATATATATATATTTATATATATATATATATATATATATATGGGCTAGGCTCAACTTACACCTGACGTAATTTTAAACAATGTTACACCAATCAATATTTTTTAATTAGATATAAATTTTGACAAATCCACCATTAGATTACATTATTTTCATATGTTCTCCATGCTTATAAAATTTCAAGGTAATAAAAAATAAAAAGTCATATGATCAATCAATTGTTTAAATTCAAGTTTTTGTAGTTTAAAATAATGCATGAAAGATGAGTTTATGAATTGACTGATAAATAACATCCAATTCACTTGAAAATTGGCATGAATGTTAAGAATATATTAAACATGTAATTCAATGATAAGATTTTTAGAATATGAATTTTATAACAAGTTATTGAGTGATGTAATATTATTTAGCGTTACACCTTATCTAACATTTTAATATATATATATATATATATATATAATTGTTATTAAAATAATAAATAAATTATATAACATTATAAATATAATATAATGCTCTGCTGTCAACTGAGTGGCGTTTTTTTATTTTTTATTTTTATAGTAACGAAGACTAAGAGTGATGCTAACACGTATCCCTAGCCAACACAATTCTAGACTGTTGCACATTAAGAGGACCAGAACTATGATAAAGGCTTTGCTAAAAAAAAAAAAAAAAAAAACCTATGATAAAGACAAACTATCGTTGAAAATGGCCGACTATGGCCTTTTTTTATTTTGAATAGAATCGTAGAAGAAAAAGACTGAGCGAGCCAGTTGAGTGTGACTGATTCAAACTGTGACGTTGATGATTGATCAATATGAGTAGCTGATTCCATCTCATTCGTAGTCAAAGAGGTACGAATGCTTCTGCATTGAGTTCAGGTGTAATACTCAAGTATTATATAGGGCATCCGTAGTAGATGTTGTATAAAAAATATCATTTTGACATATGAAAAGTCTACTTTATTATTTTACCACATCATTTTACAATATTCTATTTATCAGATGTTCTATCATTCAATTTTATACATTAAAATAATATTTACTATATATTAAAATAATATATTATCTCCTCTCAATTATCATCAATAACATCAACGACACAACCATCAGCCTTGTGCCAGCCACCAATATCCACGACCACAACAACACTGACAGCCACCACCAACCACCAATACCAAATAAAGAAAAAAAGCTTCATACCCCTCATCTGGGGGTTTGAATAAAAAGAATAAGCAAATCCAAGAATTGAAAAATAACAAGATTGCACCAAAAATTAAGCTCAACACAAACAAAATCTTTCAGAGCTAAGACTCACATCAGAATTTGCATATGCATAGCACAACCCAATCAAAACCCTTGAGAATCAAAGCAAACCAACATCAAAAAAATTGCATCAAAATTGCGAACAGCCCAAAATAAAATCATTGACCTGTATTAGAAATTGCATCAAAATTATCAAACAACCAAGCAAAAAATGAAAATTCTTGAAAAATAAGCTAAACCCACATCAGAATTTGCATAAAAAATCATCCAGAAGTGAAAATTCTTCAAAATCAAATCAAACCCACATCAAAATTTACACAGTCAAACTGATCTTAAATTAACGAAGAAAAAAAATCTTACCAACTTAGCATTGATATTCTTGTTACCGGTGGTATCCATTACAGTGATCGATTGATGGATCAAGATCAACAATTTATAAGAGAGAGGGAATCGGTGAGAAGGAACCGGTGAGAGAGAATAGAGGTGAGAGAGAAGAGAAAAGAATAAAGTGAAGAGAGAGGAGAGAGAAAAGAGAATAAAAAAATATTAAAACTTATACTATTCTTTGTCCGTACCATGTCAAAATTGTAAGGGTACTATAGCATGTTGCAAAAATTTGACATATTTAGCATATCTTATAAAGCTCCGTTTTTTGTGTTTGGTGAGCCAAATGTGCCATATTATAGCGTTTAGCATTTATAACACATTTGTTGTGGATGCTCTTATATGCCATAGTAATATATGGTTGAAATTAAAAGTTTAAAAAAGAGACTTTTAATATCACCATTGAATAAAAAAAATAAAATAAAAAGAAGTTGGAAAAGTTAAAAAGTTAAAGTTAAAAAATAAAAGTGGTAAAAATTAATGTGAGATAGTGTGGTGTAATTGACTAATTGCACCTGGTATTGGGTATTGAACCAAATCTAAATCCTATTTTTTATATATATTATATTAGGGTTATGTTAACGAGTGCTCTTAGAGTATTGGTTAACAACCTATTTTAAGAAAGTTTTAACACTATTTTTATGAAAAATGAAAAAAAAAAAACTATCAAAATGTTAATTGTTTTTTTTTTTTCTTTTTTCATAAAAATTTTCTTTATATTGATTATTAATCAATGCTATAAGGACATTTATTAGCATTTCCCATTATATTATTGCATTGAAAATTCACAGAGTTAGGGTAAAATGCAAAACATACTCTTAAATTTTGAAGTGTATTCTTTTGTTTTTTGTTTTTTTTTGGTAGTAGGTGAAAGGCCTTGACAACATCATGTCGGTTTAAGAAATAATCCATTCCATGAGTACTTTGAAAAGTAAAATTAGCAGCATGGCCATCAAATTGGAATTGGAAAAAAAGTTCTCGCAAGCTTTATCCTAACATTCATTGAATCTGACCATTGTTATTGTTTGGGTAAGATAAAAGAGAATCATAAAGCGTGGCAGTGTAATGGGCTAGCGATATGCTTTTGCAACTTGTTTAAAGACCCAATGTCAAGGCCCATTAATCATTGCCTTATAAGTCTGCTTATCAAATGTGGGTCAAAGGTTCAGTACTATAGTTCAATTGCATCCAACATTCCTACCTGCAGTCAGTCAGCAGGGTATTACATAATAAAATATATGTTTTAATCATATGTCAATCTGTTTTTATTTTTTATTATTATCATTAATTATATCGATTTTCTCTAACTTAATGAAGAAAAATATCAATTATAATTCAAACAAATTAATATAGGCTTTCATTAGATAATATTATTCCAAAGAAGCCAAAAGTTAGATTATTTTTTGAAAAAACCTTTTTAATATAATTAAAATACAATCTAGAAACAACTAGACCTAAAATATAATCACCCTAATTAAGCGTACAAATACATATATAAAGTTATAAACTATACTAACACTTTCAAGTGTAATGATTGGCCAATATGTGACATTTTTTGTGAGTTCCAGTTAACTCAACTGGTAAAGTTTCTGATTGTTGAATAAGAGATTTGAGATTCAATCCCTCCCTACATCAAAAACTGATTGGTGTCTTGGTCTGCTGATAAAGAGTTATCATTAGGAATGGATGCCATAAGTTGAAACTCTCTTAAAAAAAAATATGTGACATTTTTTACTAGAAAAAGAGAATCCTAGCCCGCCTTAATGGGGTCAATAAGAAACTCTGAAATACACCATCTAAATCTCATGCTAGAGTCGAAAGAAATCAATCTGTCAAATAAAAAAAACACAATTTGAGTGATGAAGAATTTTGGGCTTAAAGCCAAAACGGATTAATAATAGATAATGATAATTTTAGGAGATTGAAGTGCCAATTTCTTTCAGGGTTTTACTGTTGGGTTTATATATATAGGATTAGATTGACAAATTATTGTAATCTTGAGTATTTATCCTCGGTAGCATGTGCCAATTTCTTTCAGGGGTACTGTAGGGTAGGGGTGTGCGCGGTTCGGTAAGGGCAGTTTTTTTCCAAATTTATTACCGAACCAATAGAGATCGGTTTTTTCATAATTGAAACCGATGCACACTGCCTAGGGTCGGTTTTCCGACCTATAGCGGTGCGTTTTTTTACTGTCGGTTTACGGTCGGTTTAGTCGGTTTGGTCGGTTTAAAATATTTTTTTAAAAAAAAACTATTTTTTTAATAATAAAAAAATTGGGCTTTCAAGCCCAATATCAATATATTGACCTATTCAAGATTTCAAGTAAATGCAAATTGTTTTTTTATTTAGCAAGCCATAAAAAATCTAGTCACACATAAAACAAAAGCAAAAGAAAAGTCAAATTAAAAAAAATAAAAATAAAAATAAAAATGCCAAATAATATTTTTCTACATCCAGCCAACACACAAAAGCATATTCCAACTCACACTTATACCATAATTACTCATTACTCAATCAGACACTAACAATATACATTACTCAATCTCAATATATATAACCTAAACAACTACAATCAAAATGTAATGCAAATAAAGTTAATATCGACTTCCATGTAAAAATAAATAAATAAATAATTTTTTTGACTAAAGAAATGCTTTACCATGAATATATCCTACAACAAATAAACTAAAGCCAATGCCTAATAGGTAGTATGGCAGGACCACAATAGTTACACTAACTAGCTCAAAATCCCCAAGTCAAAAAATATAAAAATAAAAATACAAAAATACTGAAAAAAAAAAATTGAAAATACTAAGCAATATTTTGAATCATTAGTGATTATAGCTCAAAATCTTTCTTAGTGAATGATTAAAGAGTGATAGCTCTCTCAGTCTCCCTCAAAATCAAATTGCTAGAAAAAAAAAAAAAAAAAGATGTCAGTTCTCTTGGACTTAAAGTATAGAGAGAGGGAAGAAAGGTTAATTGTTTGTGACTATGAAACTCATCGGCGGTGTTGCGGCGGACTGGCAGGGGGTGAGCATTGAGCAGCAGCTTCAGTGTTGTAGCAGCAACAGAGAGGCAAGAGAGAAAGAGAGTTCTGAGGTAGGTTGTGTAAAAAGAACCATTAATATACTTGTTAAAATTTGTAACCCTAAAGTAAAACTACGTCGTTTTATTGTTTTTTTATTATTATTTATTTTTTAAAATAGCCCTATTAAATTGAAATGTTCCGTTTCATTAAATCATATATTAGGAAATTAAGAATCATAATTCACAGCATCATCGTCTTTATTAGAATTGGACTCAGATTAGAAGAACTGGAGAAGCTGAGAAGTGGAGAACGATATACATGCAGGTATCGGTTCGGTTCGACATGTATTGGTTTCAGATTTCCAGCTCTGGTGACCGCACCGGCATCGGAATTCCCTTCGCACTCCGATCACCGGCATCGGCTTCGTCGATCAGTGCATATTGGAGGCAAATTACTGCTTACATGTTGGGTGAGATTAATTCCATCTTTTAACAAAATTAATATCTTTTTAACACTTCATTTTTTTAAGTTACAATTTTACTTTTGTAAAATAAACAAAATAAATAGATTTAAATAAGTGCATCCAAATATTAGAAGTGCGATTGTCTAGAAAAGTTTTTGGTTGAACTCTGAATTTCAAAATACAACTCATCATGGGCTACTTTAAATACTTATGAAACTCATCATAGACTACTTCAATTAGGAAGTGCATTGGTATTACATGTGGTTGGAGACTCGAGTTTGTCATTGGGGACACTAGATGTTCCACCCTCCATCACCTATTAAAAAAAATTAGGCAAAAACAAATAATACGATGAATTGTAAGAATATGTAATATATAACATATTAACTTGAATATACAAAGAAAAAAAATGAATGTAATGAAAAGAAAAGGGAAAACCGAGAGTTTTAGAAGTATTTGTTTGGATTGAATAATTATGTGCTTAACATTAATCAATTACTAAATATAGAGTATATATATTTACATACAATGATAACCAATCTTAGTGCCTAAACTAACAGTATTACAAACTATAAGAACCACTAAAAGTATTATACGTCCTATAAAAAAAAGAAAAAAAAAGAGTGTTTTAAATGTATAACTAATTCTATCATTAGAAACTAAATGATATCCAACTTTTCAATCTAGTGTTACATGTCATTTTATATTTGTTTTCATCTATAGTGGATTGATTTGAGTTTATAGGTATAACTGGCTTTACTTCTAATATCATAACAATTTTTATGATAATATAAACTGGAACAAATCTAAGAGTAAGAATCAGGTTTGAGACTAGATCACTTTATTCTATTAAAAAAATGATGATTAATTCTCTTGACTTAGTAAAGACAGACCATTTTGTAGATTTACAGGAATACATGGACCAAAATAAAAAAGACAAACAACATACTCAATAAAAATATAGATACACATATTAAATAATATTAGATTAAAAAATATAAAAAATAAAAAGCAATTACCTTTGTGGTTGTCTAGATTAGTAAAGAGATGGCAGGTGAAGAATTGAAGAGATAAAAAAATGAGGCTTCAGAGAGGTTAAGGAAAAAGACAAACCAGCAAGAGTTTTATTTTGCTAGTGCTTTATAGTACTAAAGCTGCTCTTTGCTTTTAAGATCTGTAGCTCGGCCTCTGAATCCAAAATTCCAAATATGGTGGTGGAGGGGAGGAAGGAGAAATCCTTATCCAGTTCAACTTTTGCAGCATTGCTCTAAGAACAATATTCACACAACTGTTTCTCTAGAACAATTCTCTGACCAATATTCGCTTTTGATTAAACAAAAACACCTATATATGTATGCATATACTTTTGCTAGCTTTAGCCATAAAACAGTGAGAATATCAGAATAACACTAAACAGCTTTTAGTGTGACTGCTCTCCTTGACATTGGGTGATTATGAACTTTGTACTACGGTTTTTTTTTACTTAAATCATCTTGAAATATAATGAACAACTGCTACTGAAAATTGGACAGATTGTTGAAGTGACTTGAAGGAATAGTTTACAATTGACATAACTCATGAGACCAATTAATTTAATGTCTCCAAAGCCTCAAGGGCTATTCATCTCTTCAATCTCTTCTCACCCAAGATCCAACATGTCTAAATTCAATCTCAGCCTTCATTCAATTCCAATTAAACAAATTTGGTATTAAAATTGTTTTATTGCTATCACATCACAATGTATATACATACATACATACATACATATATATATATATATATATATATATTTGGCCTTTTCTTTTGCAGATTGAACAGATTGTGATTTTGAAATCAATTCTTAAATGCTATAAACTTTATTTGCTTTCAGCCCATTCACATGCATCATGCCATTGTTAGCTACAACACAGACGTCTAGCCCTAGGAGCTGGATTATGGATTAGGATCGGGTGCAATTCACCTACTTTTCCTCACAATTTTTTCACTTAATTTTTACTTTTTAACTTTAACTTTTTACTTTTGTTAAATTTTTTTCTTAATCTTTTTAAATTAATGGTTGAGATTGAAAATTGGTTTTGCAACTATCAATCTTAACCATTCATAGTAATTACATTAGGTGCAATTGATTTCAATCCTGGATCACATATGATTCTCAAAATTTGGAAACATAGGATATATGTACTTCAAGTCTGCAACTTATATAAAGTACCATAAATTCAAGCTGTTCTTAATCGTGATTTGTCGATTTTTTTTCTTCTTCTTGTTTTCTGTGAGTGGTGTATTATATTATATGTGTGATAATATTTTCCCTTTTAAGTGCGTACGCATACATCAAGGAAAACAAATACTAGTTAATTTGTTAGGTGTATTGTCTCTGGCTCTCTCCTAGATTGTTCTTTGAATAATCACGTTAAGACAAAAAAGGAAACATAATGAGTGAAAAATAGTAGCTTGGATTGTCCGAGCTTTTGATCTCATACATTGCTCGCCGCGTATTTGCTCTTTGTGCTTCACATAATCTATATATATATATATATATATATATATATATTCTTTAAAGTCTCAAACTTAATAGCTTTTCTGTGCATTGCACGAATTAGCGGCTAGTTTGGGAAGAAATACACCTAAATTGACAACAAAAAAAGAAAAAGGTTGAATGAGTACCTAAATATAGCAATATAAAATATCTCATAACTTTTTTTCTAAAACCATTGAATTGACTTTCATTTTTGTACCATAAATTTAATTGGGGTCATAACTCATAAGTAAACCCATAAATTAATGTTATAGTAATCACAATTTATCTTCTTAATAATTTATTAAAAAGGTTGTGAAATCTATTAACCCAAGCATTCCTCAAACACAAAAGTAGCAACATGGCTTGCATACACGAAGCTTGTAGAGTAAATAATTGGAATAAAAATTCTTTATTACATTATAAGCATTCCACTTTATATCTAGGTTGTTAGACCCGGACCGGACCGTACGATCTGACCCGGATAACCGGAACCTCTCACTAACATGGTTCTTTTAACCACTAGAACCGTTCTATGCAAAAAAAGCACGAAACTGTTCGAGCTGCGGTTGAACCGTCCGGATTTGAGAACCGTAAACGTTTCTCACTGTTCAAATCAACGCTTTATTAAAAAAAAAAAAAAAAAAAAAAAAAAATTTAGAAGCTCACAACACCTTATCACCATGGTTGAAGCTTTGAAGCTTCAACCACTATGAGATGTTGTCAAACATTGAAAATATTGAGATCCCATCATCTCTATCTCGCTAGCTCTATCCCTCGTTTGTTCTCTGTCCAGAACTTCTTTTTCTTAATCTTCTTCTCTTTCTCTCCCTGTCTTGTTTTCCTGCCTCTACTCCGTCCAGATGTTGCGTAAACTGGTTTAAGAAAACTAAAGAAAGGAAGAAAAAAAAAAGAAAAGGTATGAACTGGAAAGTTGGAGTGACGGAAGAAATGAAGGTTTACAAGACGAAAGAAGGGAAAAATATGTAGAAGTTAAAGGCTAACTTGGTGCAGAGATTTTATTTTAAGGTGTGGTGTAAATTAAACCTTGGGAAATGGAAGCCTTGGGGAAATAAAATAAATAAATAAATAAAAGGTAAAGTTGATGTCCTGATCCAAATGTGATGTGTTGCTGTAAAGTGGCAAATGAATGGAGGGAATAAAAAGAAAAAGATTTTAAATTTGTATTGGGTTAGAATGAGAAAGATTATGCCTATGATATTTTCACAATAAATTTTAAGTGGTGAGTTATTACTGATTGTTATTGTTGGAATAAAAAAGTAATCTCAATAATATGTTCAAATTTGAACCAACCTATAATTTATTGTAAAAATATTGTGGATGTAGATATTCTAGATTAGAAATTAACGTAATGGTATTTTTACTTAATATTTTTATAATATTTATACAATAAATTCTTGTATTAGGTTAATATTTAAAGTAATGTTAATTCTCAATGAATTAGACTATTTTAGTTAATTTTTATATTTTTTATATTAATTTAATGTTTTTATATATATTTAAAATAATTATTAAATTAATTATGACATAATCACGGTTCGACATCAAAAATCTTGAACCTCTCCCTTTTATGGTTCAATAAATAGTCTGACTCTGAAAACCTTGCTTTATATATTATTAATTGTAATATGTCATTTTTTTTTCTTCTCATTTCTTTTAAATTTTAGTTGTTTTATAAGAAAAAAAATGGCACGGGATATACTTACATTGGTTGACTATAAAATGAATATACTCATGGTGAGAAGTATTTTTATTTAAATGGTTGGTCTTTTGATAATTTAAAACGATATGTTTATACCTTCACCAGCGGCAAGATTGAAGTATAAGTAAATAATGTTGGGGCAGCTTCCATAGCACTGAGGTGAGCAAAACTTTTCTGTGAAACGAGGCTTAAGGAGAGAGTTAGATGAGATTCCAAGTGTTTTACGGTCAAGCCCACATCCTTTGATGCACTGGTCAGTCTCAATCAAGTCTTGTAGTTTCTCTGCCTCAATTTCTGATGTACGGCATGTGTATGCTTCCTATCCGCTCCTTTTTACGTGCTTCTCAAGCACACAGCGTTTGCCGGAGGATGACACTGCGAATGCGCATGTGTTCTCGTCTAGATTCTCACATGTTATTGCACCTGCAACCACCAACATAAATAACTAGATGAATTGCTATGGTTTTTGGAAGTACATGAATTATGAAACCTAATTTTTAAAGCATTTTTAAAATAATATATACCATGACCACCTATATATAGTCGCAGTAAGTATGGAAGAGTCCATTTTACAATTTAAGATTTATTTTTTGAATCTGCATGTATGTAGATTATCGTATTATTTAAAATTTAACTGACGTGTCACTAAATATAACTTAGTAACATTTAGCACCAAAATGGATCCATTTCGAATAGTATGTATATGTAAAGTTGTAGTGTAAGGATAAAAGAATCTCAAATGGTTTCTTTTCATAAAAAAAAAAAAATGCATGTAAAGAAGAAAAAGTAATAATATTTGTAGCATCGAGAAATAAGAAGATGGTCGAATAATCTAAGGCATGAAAAATAGAAAATGGAGGTTTACTAGCTAGTCGGTTTTAGTAATGGAAATTGTGTTCTTACTTCATACCTAGAGTGCCTTGAACACACAGGGCAATTGCAAGAACCAAGACTGCCAGGGTCTTCAAGCTAATATGAGAGGCCATTGCGCAGTTCTAATGTAAAAAAGAAGAGACTGGTGCTGAGGCCAAATTAGCTATAGGGCTTTCTTAAAGCTAGTAGAACTTTGTGTTTCTACTTGGAGGAATGCTGTGAAGTTTCATCGTTCGTTAGGACCATTTATAGCAGCTTCAACGCACTGTAGATTTCAAAAAATGTGACCACGTAGAATGGAATTTCAATCTTAAGAAATGTGAAAAGTCTTGGTTTACCTTGGTATAGAAACTAGTGAAGCTATGGTCTATTTTGTGTGATCCCACTATGAAGAACTTGAGTATGTCAGGTTTTTATTTTTATTTGGTCGGAGCCGTATATTAGAGGTTGCTTATTTGAAAATTTTTTACATGATCCATGCTGATTTTTTGTTCTCGCATGTGCCTTGCAAGAATAAAATAAAAACAAAGTTTAGTTACATACTTTGTTTTAGTTTAAAGCTACATACTTTGAATTTTAACAAATCTATCAATAGATCACATTATCTTCCTATTTCCACCATACTTGCAAAACTTTAAAGAGATTAAAAATTAATAAATATGTCATCAATCAATTGTTTAGATTGTAAATTTTTGTACTCTAAAATTATGCTTAAAAAATAAGTTTATGGATCATATAGTAAATAATATCCGATTGACTCAAAATTTGATATGTGTATTAAGAGTGTAAAGAACATGAAATTCAATGGTTAGATTTTTAAAATACGTAGCAATGCTAATTTTTTTTTTAAAAAGCATTTGTAGCCTTAGGTTAGAATTAAGTTTGCAGCCAATATTTGTATATAAAATAATAAAGAATGTAAACTCTCCAACTGATTTGACTTCCTCTTGCAAAATGAGAATGAAAAAAAATGCAATCTCAATACAAGAATACCTTATTACATTATTTAAAAAAGTGAAAAGATCATAATGGTGTGATATATTTTATAATTTTAAATTATAGTAATGTTAGAAAAAATAAAATAAACCAAAAATTTTAATATCATATTATCGTAATGTGCATCACATCAAAGGTATATATCATAGCAAATGAAACGCTCCCTTAATATTGATAAGAAAAAAATTAAGATCTCTCAAGAAGGATTAAGTTAACCAGAGTTGATCTTAGCACATGTGTCCGAGTCAGATTTATTGATGGATGTGATCGAGTTTTCCATTCTTAACTTCCTAAAGTGAAGTATTTGCACTCTAGTTGATTTTGTCAAACTCATTAGCATAGTCTGCGTCATTCTTAAAGCTTTCGTAATATTTTGGAAGATGAAAAAACTGAATTGATTTCTGCCTTGCTATCAAATTATTAATAATTAGAAGTATATACTAAGAACATTAACAATAGGTCATGGCTTGATTGGTGCATGAAAAGCTAGCCTTGGGTTGCTGCCAATAGGTGTCAAGGTGTGTTGCGACGTGCTTGGCGATCATGGCGTCTTGCCAGCAAGCCATGCTAGCATAGCCAATTACCGTGGCTTGCAGAGTGGTCTGGTTAGCTAGCGATGGCGTCCTAGCAAGCCACGGTTGAAATTGAAAGAGACTAAAGAAATTAACTAAGTACTAAATATCGCATAAGCTCAAGTTGTTTTACTGCTGAAGCTAGCAAAAGAATATATAACATCTGTTTTTCCAAGAGCTTGAAACGAAACAATATTTACAGGCAATAATGAAATAAATTGTTTATAGCTTGGTTCTTTTTTTACATGCACCAACAGGAAATTTTTCACCACTACTCATATAAATCAGGGGTTGCGAATTGCATCATGGGAGGTTGGATTAGGGGCTGAAGGTGGGACTGGACGTTTATCAAATGGAACATATTGATCACCACCATGAACCCTCGGACCTGCACTCATCTTATTGGCTACGTATTGGTCATTGACTAATGGTGAAAATGATGATGTATTCTTTCTCCCCTCCACCTCCATGTTTGGATTCAGAGGTCGAGCCTCAGATCTACAAAAACAAAAATGTAACATTTGGATGAAGCACACCTCAAATAGAAAGTTTGTTGGAGTGTGTATACAAAAAATAGTAAACTAAAATAGAATTTTACTGTATATTTTATTAGCTACATCAAATAATTCCATTAAAATTTAAATAGTAAGGAAAACCAAAGATGAAATTGACTTTGTTTCATGAATTTTTGAGTATGTAAACTGTTACTGATGAAAAAATGATGGTAACAATGAATTCATATTCTTTCCGATCAATACTTGCCCCTAATCACATTGTGTATGTGTGTGTGTGTATATATATATATATATATATATTGTTTTGATAGAATAAAAAAGTTGATATTTCCCACATATCACACACTACACGACACCACATATATGCAATCTTCAAAAATTATTTAACCAAAAAAAAAAAGAAAAAGGAAAAAGAAACCCTGTAATGGGGAATTGAAGGACAATAGCAACAAGATATATCTTATGTTGGATGCATGTATTTTTCCCGTCATAATGGATCCACACGGCTGTAGAATTCACCCAAAGAAGATATATATATATATATATATATATATGAAATTATGATGTAATTCATATTGAACAAGAAGAAGAAGTAGAAAAAAAAAAAAAATCTAAAAACAAGAAGCTGAGAAAATTTCATTATCCATTAATTTCCCTAAATATTTATTTCTCTTTACCTTTACCCTTATTTTCCCACCGGCCAAAGGATATAAAAAATGAACTTTGTACTATAAAGTCAAAATATTTTTTTTAAAGAACAATATTCTCAAAATTTAAAAACAATTAAATACATGTTTAGATAGCTGAATGAAAACTCATCTTCCTTCACATTCTAGATACCAAAATAGCATAAAACCTAAAACCTACAACTTTAATCTAAACCCACATTTCCTTTCTCCACTTTCCATCTTCTTTTCCCACATTTTCCCATCATCGATCCAAAAAGACAGTAAA
Organism: Quercus rubra; assembly: GCA_035136125.1. Taxonomy (NCBI): domain Eukaryota; kingdom Viridiplantae; phylum Streptophyta; class Magnoliopsida; order Fagales; family Fagaceae; genus Quercus; species Quercus rubra. The sequence continues at coordinate 4,415,087 of CM068732.1, read as the reverse complement.
AGCCAATATTGCACTATAAAAGCAATTTTCTTCAAATATGAAAGCATCTAGAGAGAATTGTACGGACAACCCAGATTGCAATTTGTTCATATTTTTCATCAAATCTCAAACTCAAAGCCGCATAAAACCAAAAACTCTACTTTGCTTTACGTTTTCCCATTATCCAAACAGACACTACCCCGCCATAACCATAATCAGAATTAAACCACAAAAAAGGGGAAAAAAAATGAAAACCCTAAAGAGATATGCACGGAGAGGCAAGAGAGAGAAGGCCAAATGCAAGGGAAGTGAAATTAGAGTATATTTGAGATTCATACCCTATTTGAACCAAGAAAAGAAAAAAACCAAAGGAATCTTTTAGGTGAACTTTTAGGGTATATGGCATATCTAAACTCTAGCTATATTGGTTATATTGAAACCCAAATTAAAAAAGTTGAACATATCTTTTATCATGCTTCTTTATGAGAAGAATTTGAAACAAGATTGTGGAGTTATGCTTCAATAATGGATAAGAATGTTGAAGATGCAAAATTTCAAATATTCTCCATTGCAGACGAGTCACTAGCCTAGGCAACATCTATCACATCGGACTTCAAAGGAACCTTGTTTGTAGCTGATGTAAATTATAGGTCCACAGCACTGATGAGCTTGTTTCTTTTATTTTTGGACTTTGGGTCTTTATGTTCTAGTTTTTGAGTTTGGAGTTCCTGTATTTTGGTCCTATGTTTTAACAAAAATCGTTCATTCATATAAAAATAACAAAAAGAAAACAGAGAAAGGGTATTGAAGAAACTCACTTTTGAACAGTGAAACCAAGAAGATGAGGGAGAATCACAACCAAAAATATGAGGGACAACCATTGAAGATGTGGCTGAGACACATACATTTTTCTCTGTAATTAAGAGGAACTAACCTGGACATCAATAGGTAAAGACATTTAAGCAAAATTCACAGTGCATGTAAGCAAAAACATTTAAAGGAAATAATAAAAATTCACAAAGCAGCAGAGATTTTAAGGTCACCTTGCCAACTTTAACCTTGAAACTTTGCTTGAGAGAGAGAGAGAGAGAATATCAAGAATGAGAATTTGTGACAAAAAGAAGGGCGAATATCTGAGTGTTTATATAGAGGTAACCGTAAAACGACGAAGTAGCGTATGAAACAGCGAGGAATTTGTTAAATATATTTACAGAGGTGAATTATCCGCGTTTGGTTTATATTTAAAGACGTGAATTATACGTGGAACATAGCAGATAAGATTTGTGAAAAGCAAGTTCTTGGAAACTATGATTTCAGTAGCTTCATTGTTAAGAGTTGGACCTTTAATTTTTGTGTTTATCGGATCGAAATCACTCTGTTGGTTTCAGTAGCTTACCACAGCATTTCCAACTTTTTTTTTTTTTAATCTTTGACAATTATTTTGCAGCGATTTTGTTTGTTGTTACTAATAATTTTTTTTTTAAAATTTAAAACTTCTCTTTTGGCTTAAGATTAATATAGGTATAAGATTATAAGATCTCCACTATTTGTCAAAAAATATAATCTTCACTATAAAACAAAAGTTCAAACAAAAATTATATTTATATTGATAATCTCAAAGCAGTATTTTGATTTTATCTAATATTATATATAAAAGCAGAAGCCTTTAAGGAAGTGTTGACACGTTAGGAAAAATGGCCCCTTAAAATGCTGTCACGTTTAACTTTAAAAAGCGATACAATATATTGTTTAGCAATGCTACATACCGTTTAAAAGCCTGTCCTTATAAATATGTATAAAAAAAATAACCAATTAAAATGAAAGCATACATGGAAATAGAAATAGAGAGGTGATGGAAGAGAGAGAGGCGACGAGGAAACGAGGAAAGAAGCATAGAAAGAGAGAGGTGATCCTGGGACACGGAGAAAGAAACAGAGGCAGAACAATTGGGCATAAGAAATTAAAAAGTTTCAAAACACGAAAGAAAGGCTTGAAAGATACAGGGTCCGTTCGGATACAACTTATTTTTGCTGAAACTGAAAACTGAAAATACTGTAACAAAATAATTTTTAAATTGGTGAATAGTACCGTGAGACCCATTTTTATTTTATTTTTCTCATGAACAGTGCATAAACAATGCATGAACAGTGCACTGTCTCCTAAAAGCTGTTGATGTGAATCAAAAAAAAAAAAAAGTTCATACGGCCAACGTGAAACGTAGCCCAACGTGGATCCAAACGAATACACAGTCACAAAGAGAGACAGAGTTCGTACGGCGTCAAGAGAGATAAGATTTACACGGAGATAGAAATAGAGAGAGGCAATGAGGCCTGAGGCACAAAGAAAGAGGCAAAATCAGACCACAGGAACCACAAGCACATAGAAAGAAAAATCTATGGCCCATCAACACCGGTAAATTTTTTTTTAGATTTGGCTATGAAACGTTACTTTTATTTGAGTTTTCCTGTTGGATAGGTTTAGATTTGATTTGTTTTTGTTTCAGGTTTTTAAAACACTGAATGATTGAGATTTGAGAGGGATATAGAGATAGTGTTCATGAATGTTGGTGCTACCATCAGATTATTAGAATTGGCGTCGGTACATTCTTTCCCCCTTTTTAGATTTAGGTATGATTTTTTTTTTTTTTTTTTTTAACATTTAGGTATGAAATTTGATTTAAAAAAAAAAAAAAAAATCTTTGATAGGATAGATTTTTTTTTTTTTTTTTTTTTATAACTTACAAAAATTACCCAAAAAAAAAAATTTTTGATTTTAGTTTTCGCTTTTCATCTTGGTTTTGATTCCTTTTTGTTCTGGGATTTTGGGTTCTCCATGAAAATGTTTGGTTTCTTAATTTTTTGATTTTTTTTTCCTATTTTGGATTACAGAAATCACTAAGCCTTTTCTTATGTTTCTAATATCTGCGTTCATAGGTTTTTTTTGGGGGGGGGGGGGGTCTGATTCTGGGAATTGAAGTTGACCTCGAATTATGAAGTTCTTCTTCGGAAAGTATTCGATGATTGTACTAAGGCATTGCTCTCTCTATCTCTGTGTGTGTGTTTGTCTTCTGTTTGGGTGCTGAGAAAGTGTGTGAAAATTAAAAGTTTCGAGTTTTTAGATGTGGTTTTTGATTGGTTGTGATGGGGTTTTCGTTTATTAGGTTTTGAGAAAATGAGGGGTAGAAAATAAATTTTAATTAAGAAATCTTAGACTTTATTTTAATTAATTGAGAGGGGAATAAAATTATTTGGTTTTGTTGTGATAAAGTTTTGGTACCTCCCTGATATGGTTATCTAGCTTATTTCATGTTTGGATTATTCATATTATATGATTTTCTTGATATGGATCTGTTTCTGATGGATTTGATGAAAAATTGGCTTTATGCAAAGAGTTTGGCTGCATAAAAGAACAAGTGGTGTTTGTTTGTCTATTGCTTCAAAAGGGTTAGCAATCACCAGGATAGGTGATTGAAGATATTGGAATCATATCCCAACTGAAGAATCTAGGTGAGATTCGTTCAATTTTTTAACCCTCTTTTTTTTAGTTTTTTTGTATTGATTTTTCAATGGAAATGGGAGAAAATTTGTATTTTTCTTCCCATGTATGTTTTAGATGGACGATCGAAACTCCAACCAACTGTGGAATTCCTTTGCTAGAATTTGTCCGAGTAGGCTTTTTTTTTTTTTTTTGGTGATCTTTTCTATCGATTATGATTGAAATTTTAAAATTTATTGTGTGATGCTATCATAATTGCAAGTGGTTTCATAAATCATAATAACTTTATTAGCAAGTTTTCTTAAATAATAAATACGGATCATTTGAAGGATGTGATCATTTCGAAGGATGTCCAATACCATTGATTTTGTTTGGAAGTTCTTATTGGTAATAAAATGACCATCATATTATTGAACTTGAAGTTATGTGGTCTTTGAGTTGGACTAACACATTTGATCCTTTAAAAACTAATTGCTATGAGAAGAATCATGACAAGCCTGAAAATCCTCCCTTCAAACTTTCCATTTTCCCTTTTCTTACATTGTTGCTATGCTAACCCAAAAGTAAGCATTTCATTGAGTGATTTTATTTTTCTATTGCATTTCAGTGACATTCAATTACAAATTTTTAAATTGATTTGCACTTACAGTTGATTTGCATTGCATTTAGGTGGTTTGAATTAGAATTCAACTAACATTTTATATATAAAGCTATATTTATATGAAAACCATTTTACTATATTTAGGTTGTATTCTAATTTAGAATTCAGATAGTTCAAATGTACATTTAAAAAAATATATATATATTGTTCTTCTTAAATGTTGTTATACAGTATATTTATATATTGGTTGCTGCATCATTATGTCATAGAAGTCTTTCCAATTGAATTTTTGGCAACCACATCTATTTCCCTAATTTTGAATATCACATTATAACATGTATAAGCTGCAATATCTATAATGTGCAAACATGATTTTTTTGCAAAACTATAATATGGAAATTGGTTCAATTTGGTTTCTATTTAGAGGCTATGCAGATTTATTTAATTTTTTTTAGTACTAGGTTGTTGCCTGCTATAATAATTTGATGTTAAGCAAGACTTTGTTGATGGTGGTTATGTAAGAAGGATTTGGTTCTAGGAAGACTGAAGCCAAAAATATGTAAAAGTGTGGTAGGGGTGACATCTTATAGTATAATCAATGGTATAGATTGCGGAGTAATTGCAGATTCATTTGGAGGTTGTTTGCTTTTGTGGCTAAATGTCAATTGGACGAGGTTATGCAGGAGGCAACATAGAAAGGCTTCTATTGGATTATTTTCTCAATTAGCAATAAAGGTGGAGGGATATATTTACAAGCATGAGGCTTTCTACCTTGGCAAAGTCAAAGACAATCAATGACCAAGCACTTTGGGTAGAAACATAGACAGGTCTTCTGACTCTTTTCTATCGCAAATGAGAACTGAGCAATTCAACAATTATGCCTTATTTGTTATTTGCTGGGTGGGTGGGTCCTTTACAATGTGCTAAATGTGATAGGTTAATTAGTTTTATAAGCTAATGGTCCTAAATATTTTATTTGCTTAAACTCACATTCATTTATTTATTTAAAGATAAACATTGTTTTCTCCTAGGTATGATAGCTCATAAAAGCATAAATATTCTTTGATAGGAAATGTTGGTTGGTTTTGAAGATATTACGAAAGTAATAAAAATGGTGGTTGCTCATTTCAAATGTTCCTCCAAGTGGACTCGCTGAGAAGGGAAGTACACATATCAAGTGATTTGAAGAGGATAATGTTTAAATTTTTTTAAGGGATATTGGATACTATATGTTTAAATATACTCCTTTATTTAGGTTTGAATGCATGCAATGAAAGAATGAGAACTAAGTTTATGTTGAATGTTAAGTTTATTAATATGTAAAATGATCCCGAGCATTGCGCGGGTTAAAAGCTAGTTTAAATAAAATCAGATCCAAAACTTCGATCTACAAGACCATCACCAATTTTTTTGTGAATAGACTTAGACTGTACGTACCTTAGTGATTTGATCCACCCCTTCAAGTGAGTTTCATCCTTGGTGAAAGCCGTGACAACACCATGTCGGTTTAAGAAATAATCCATTCCATAACTACTTTAAAAAGTAAACTTAGCAGCATGGCCATGAAATTTGACCTAGAAATGGTTTATAATAACTCAAATGGAGTTTCATCAACAGTCAATCATTGATGTTTTTCAAATTTTCCTTTGTTGGATTGAATTCATTGTATAAATATTAGTAATACTATAAACCCAAACTATTTTAGTATATTCTTACAAAATATTATTGTGATCAACTTCTTACTGGTTTTTATCTAGACCCACAATTAACATCACTTTTTTATTTACCAATAATTACTTACCATATCAACAATTTGTAAAAATTTTTATAGAAAAATTTGTGTCTCTAGCATTACTCTATATCTATATTTTGAAAGGAATATGTTTAACCATAGCACTGCTCTACTGTGCCGGGCTGACTGAAAATAAACTTCTTAATGATTTTTTCTATACATGAGGGAATCGTTCAAAATATTGTTCTGTCGTACTTGTTAATTGTTATAAGAAAAATGAAGAGTTCCATTTATGATTTACTTCATGCTGGTACATGCTATATACTGTGAGAGTTCATTTTTGTCTATAAGATATTTCAAAGTTATATTATGCCACCTTTCGAATGCATCATATTAATGCATTTTAATTAGTTAATGAATGTTTCTAAAACAAAAAAAGTAAAATGATTAACTAATAAGTTCTCAAAAGCTTTATCCTAATTCCTAACAGCCATTGAATCTGACTCTGGTTATTGTACTGGTAAGAAAAATGAGAATCATAAAGCCTGGCAGTATAGTGGGCTAGCCATATGCTTTTGCTACTTGTTTAATGACCCAATATTAAGGCCCCTTAATCATTGCCTAATAAGTATGCTTTTCAATTTCGGTTCAAAGGTCCAGCACCTTGCTCTTATGGATTAAGATGAATAGTTACACACTAAATTGCTAATTTTGACTCTAGTTTAGATGTTATAATGGACACTGAAAATTAGCATTGAATTATGGTGTTATTGAAAATTTTGAAATTTCACATAATTTCTATAGTACTTCAGGATTGATGATTGCATTAACCCAAGAACCATACTTCAAAGTTTGAACAACTATGCATATTGGAGGCAAATTACCGCCTACAGGTTTCTTAGCATTCGTTTGGGTGAGTTTAATTTAATCTAAAGTACAACTTCAATATCCTGCCGTGTGACACTAGTCTTTGTGTTTATGCCGGTTGTTCCAGCAAGATTTTGAAGTCTTTCTATAGATAATGACTTGCTGTAGTAATTTCTTTGGTATAAAATTGTTCATTCATCGAGAAAAGAATATAGAACTTTTTTTAAACATCACTTTTATTAAATTATAATTTTATTTTGTCCACCAGTGGAGTGGCTGGCCATTGCTATCGGACATGCATCAATATTCAATATGTTGATCTTGTGCAGTTGCATTCCTATATTTACTCAATATTTGTAGGGAAAAATTAAGATCTCTCAAACTTACTCAGTCAGAGTTTTCAATCTTTCGGATCTATCTTCCATTCTTAAGTTTCTAAAGTGAACAAAATGGGCACATGCATGATTAACCTAATCACCACTAGTTGATTTTGTCAAAAACTTAGAATATTCCGCGTCTTTCTTGAGCTTTAGAGTATTAATTTGGAAGAACTATGTTTTGTCTTCATATGTTCTCCGAATAATATAACTAGGGTTAAATTTTAACTTCAATCTTTTTAACAAAATGGAAAAAGAAAAGGCCGTTCTTGCTCATAACCACATATTAAAAAAAAAATTAAAAAAATATATAAAAAAATAAATAAAAAAGCGCAACAGTTGAAGATGACCTTAGTGAATTGCTTTCTGCGTTGCTGTCAAATTACTAATTAAAATAGCAAGAAAACAGTGAGTTGCTAGGTATTAATTAACCACTAGTTGATTTGTCAAACTTAACATAGTCTATGTCAATTTTAAGCATCAGTAATTGAAAGAACGTACGTTTTGTCCCCATATGTTCTCCAAATATAACTATGGGTTAACTTTAACATCAATGTTTTTAACGAAAGATAGAAACCAAAATGGAAAAAAGAAGAATAAGAAGAAGAAGAAAAAAAAAAAAAAGACGGCTCTTGCTCAACCTTGTACTTTTTCTACAAGATACAATTATTATTATTATTATTTTGGGTGAAAAGAACAAACAAAAGTTGAAAATGAACATAATGACTTGCTTTCTGCTGTGCTATCAAATCATTAAATAAAATATATATGGCTTTTGCAACTCTTTTTTAATTATCCAATGCCAAAGAGAGCAGTCACCAAAGCTGTCAATTGTTGTTGAACCTGATATTCTCACTGTTTTACTGCCGGAGCTCATGCTAGTTGAAAAGATCAAAGGAACTATGTATTAAAAGTAACGGTCATTACACTCACATCTAATTACAAATACACCATATAAACACATGTTTAAAAATTATTTTTTATCTATTAAAAGAGAAAATATTTTTAGAGATAGTCTTATAAAAACTAATGTCTCATTAATATGTGGGTCTCACAGGGAGATATTAGTCCCAAGAAACTGTCTTATATAAGATTTTTATATATTAAAGTCACAATTTTAGATAAAAACATCCATGCATGCACCATTTATATAAAAGTTATTTCCCATCTACTAAATATCATTCAAGCTCATATAGTTTCATTGCTGAAGCTAACAAGAACATACATAATTTTAGAAATATAAAATTTTTCATCATAATTGACGTGTTCTAGCATAATTAGTACATGATAAAGTGATAGATCCATGTGTTAATAATCTTGATCACGTCACGTTTATTGTCTTAACAAGTTGTGAAAAAGATTATACTAGAGGACTTTCATACTAAAATAAGAACTAGGTATTGGAATACTATAGGGAACACTTTCATGGGTTTTTATCAAAAGCATTGGGTAGAGAGTTGTTCAAGATAGCAACAGCAACAGCAATAAGTTTAAATGTTTCATGCACCAACAGGACATTTTCCAATACCACTCATCTTATGGTTACCAATGCCACCAATGGTGCATGGAGAAGGGGCTGAAGGTGGGACTGGACCTTTATTGAATGGAACAACTACTGCACCATGAACCCTTGGACCTCCTGGATTAGTCTCTCCTTTGGATTCATATTGGTCTTTGAAGAATAGGGTTTGGTTCTTCTTCCCCTTCATGTTTGGATTAAGAGGGCGAGCTTCGGATCTAGAAAACAAAACCGATATGATCAGTACAAGACACAAGAAAAATCTGAACCTATCCATTATTTCTATAAACTCTCTTAGCTTTCAAAAGGTATATTATCAATATGCTGCTAGACTTTAGCAATGTACTAATGTTATAAGGTGCAGACTGTGGAGCGAGGAATGAAGCTTGTTGATTTGGTGGGTTTTATAGTGAAGAAACTAGCTTTTAGATGATGTCACGTAGTATGCCCCGTCAGGTGGGACCAATTGCATGGCCAATTGGAAAATAAAGATTTGTGCGTGTGTCAGTGTAGTGTTTGGGACATGGTTGGCCACGGCACTAGAGATGTTCGAAAATTAGGCGGGCGTGTGGGGTTTAAGTGTCCGCCATATCAACGGAGCTAGACCATGCAAAAAGACTAAACCCAATTTCTTTGGGATGGTTGATGCATGAAAAAGTACACCGCCTAGATCATGTAGTACAATTTTTTCATAAGTTAATCAAGTGGTAAGTCATGTTTGATGGATGAAAAAGTAAGATAATAATGGATTTATACTCCTCACAATCATAGATTATCCTTTTAACTAATGCAGTAGAAATGGGATAATGCTAAAGTTATTAACATTTTTTATTTGTTGATAACCACTTCAATAACACAGTGAATAAGTGTTGAATTACCTATAATATTTATATCAATATATGTTAAATTATTAATTCTTCCAAAAATTTAAGTTATTAAGATATAGTAAATTTAATCATATTACCTTTTAATGTAAGGTTTAACATGTGAGAATTTAAATAGGAGGTAGAGTGGAGGAGATAATGATTAAACATAAGATTTCGTGCCTTAATTCTATGTTAAAATACCAATTTTTCCAAAACTTTATATGTTTTTCCCAAAGTATAATGATTCTATAATTATATAGGATCCATAGAGGAAAGATACATGTAGGGATGGTAAAAATTTTTCCATTCCATTTGATTTGTCTTGCCTTGTTTGTTTGATTTCATTTTATCCCATCCTAAGCATATATATATAGTTGTCTCTTTCTCTCTTAGTATCCTTATCGTCATCCTCTTTTTTGATACATATTCTAGATGTAAGAAATATAATGAATTCATGAGAGAAAGATTTCTAAGTAAGAGATGAGTGCGAGGTGGGGCCTCAAAACCTCCCATGCGATCACTTAAAAAGTAGTAACCAGACATTAATTAATGGAGGACAAAAGAAAAAAAGAAGGGGTGTGTGAATCTTATATAATTTTATAGTATATATTATCAAATTTAAAGGAGGGTTACATGGAATAGCTTTTTCTAACTTATGTGGGACTGTAAGGAGGAAAGCTAGATGATATCAGATTAGATTGCATGCAAGACCATAATATGACTTTCTTTTGATTTACCCAAAAACAAAAAAATTAAAAATTGAGCTTTACCCACCAATCTTTATTTATTAAAAATGAAAAAGTTACAGAACTCAATGATAGTTGGATGATTATTAGCCCGCCGTGGTCGGCTATGTAAAGTTGGAAAACAATAGAAGAGGAGGGCCATGATGACATTAGACCTTTACCGTTCGAATTGGATAACAATGACATCAACATCATATTCATTAACATAGTGAAGGCAGATTCGAAGATCAATAAAGTAAAAAAGATGAGAGAAAGCTATGATGTTTTTTTCTTTTTTGAAAGGTATATCATATATGCATGTTAACCCTAGCGTTGCTCTATTGTCACGTATCTTATATGCACGTTAAACCTTGATTGTAGTTTGGAAAGAGCATTTATGTAGAGAAGAGTGCATTTGGATGAGTCCTGTTGAAGTATTCATTTGCTGAAATTACTATAGAAAATAAAGCTTCTCATATTCAAACCAAAAAAAGAATCAATGTATAACAAAATTTGTGAAGACTTCCTCATGTCACTTCCATGAGACTGACCCTTTCGCTTTATTTTTCCTCTCCAACTTGCTTTTTAAAGGAACAAATCTTTGAGATATGGAGCATAAAAATATCGATAAGTTTATAGACATTGAGTTTTTAGTCAGATTTTTTACACCTTGCCTTTTCTTTGTGTTATAATGGGTCCAAATGAGACCTGGGTGATCTATTTGTTGAAAAATTCTGTGTCTATGTCTCTATGACATAATTGGATAAATAAAATATGGCAAAGGTAATACAGCTTAGTGCTTTTATATAAGGAACTAGTAATAAGCAACACACTTCTTTTGAGTAGTCAAGTCAAGTATAATTCAAATAATTAATGTCTATTTTTTAGTATTTATTGGAAAAGTAATTCCGAGTCTCAAAATACAATATTAGAATAGGTCTTGCTAATAGGTGTTTTGTTACCATTTTTTATTCTTCTATTATGTTTTGGGAAATCTCAAAATATGGTTCTTTTTGAAAATTTGATAAACATTAATAATTTTTCTTTTTCTTTTTTAAAAGAAAACTATGTATAAGGGAGAGTTGAACCCAAATTCTGCACATGAGAATAGCTAGGTGTTAGGGTTTTTTAGTGTCGGCTATCAACGACAAATATATGTTGTAATTTTGGGTTATGAGCATTTGTAATTGGTATGGGTATTATTTGGGTTGAAGAACGAAGTTGTTGTTCACTATGCTAGTCTGAAGATCTCAGTCTCTCGAAATCCTATGATTAGTAGATTGAAACTAGAGTTTGAATAGAAAATCTTGTTAAAGGATAAAATGAAAATAGACTTTGACTTTAAGAGGGAGATTGCAATAAAATGGAAGATAATTTTTAACAAGCTCTTTGAGATGATGGGAGACTCATAGAATAATATATCTATATAGTGAGATGATGGGAGACTCAACTAAAGTATTTGGCTTTTGCAACCAAAAAATTTGTCGAGAATAAGTTTCACAGTAAAATGAAAAGATGATTTTTTTAGAATTCATAACATGATCAACTGTAAATAATTTTTGGGATTCAATTTAACATTGAGTTCAATTTTAATTGGCAATTAGATTGAAATGTATATTTATTGCTCCATTTGAATCTTAGTATATTTCTTATTCTTGAAAGGAAAATTTTGTTATTTCATACTTTGACCCCTCTTAATATGAAATTCCAGTTTTATCATATTGATGACGCTCACATTTGTAACAACAATTTTGTTTAATATTATTTTTATCACTAAAAATATATTTTCACATAATATAATCTCAATTTTAGAGATGATAAAATACGACTACATGAAGACGCTATCCAAATTTGTAGTACAATGGTTAGTCTTGGTTCAAAATAGCCAGCACTGTGTTCAAATTTAGTAAGCAACTATATATGTATCACTGGTTTGGTTTAATATTATTATTGTCGTCTCTAACTTCTTTGGGTAGGATTGAAGTTAGGCTATAGTTCAACTTACAATCTTACATAAGGGAATCATTTGCACTACAATGACAACAACAAAAAGAAGAAAGAAAAAATTATTTGTACTACTTGCAATGTGCTTAACAATTAAACATCTACTAAAGCCTAAATTAATGGAATTGGATCTCCACTTTTACTCTTTTTAACAACCAAATTTCTCTTTTGTCCTTTTGGTATTTGGATTTTTAGTTGTGCCTCAGGGTGTGTGATTTTTCTCCACCTCTCAACTTAGCACATGCGACATGCAAATTTAGAATTGGGCCCGGAAAAGTTCGGCTGTCCACATTAGTTTAAGTTAGGCCTTATCAAAGTTGAGCTTGAGTCTGTCAAAATCTGAATCAAACCATCAAACTTTAATTGGCCTTATCGAAATAGGATATCTAAAATAGTCCATACCTAGGAGTTTGTGAGTATTCACTGTACTGTACGTGTATGGGTTGCTCAACCACGTACTTTCAAGAAAGCACAAACGTTTATGATGATCATAGCACATTGCTTTCTGCGTTACTCTCCAATTATGAATTAAAATACCAAGAATACGATGAGCTCCTAGCCCAAAATATCAATCAACCAAATACCATGTTCAAGGGATAACTTGAACTTCAATCTCTTAAACAAAATATGGAAATTAAAATAGGAAAAAGAAAAATTTAGACCGTTCTTACTTAACCACATATGACAAATGTTCAAGAAAAAAGTATATACATCAACATAATGACTTGCTTTCTGCCTTGCTATCAAATTATTAAGTAAAATATACTAAGAAAACAAGAGCTTTTCACACCATATTCATGCCTTTGCGCTTTGGTGTCCATTGTTGTTGAACTTAATTCTCACTGTCTTATTGCTGAAGCTCATGCTAGTTGAAAGAGACTCAAGTAGAGATCGCTCAAGCTCATGTAGTATAACAAAACATTCCAGAGAACATTTTGAGGGTTTTATTTTTTATTTTATTTTATTGTTTCATATTCACGCTCTTTTGCATATTGTTTCATATTCACAATTTTTTCACATCATGTATAAAATGTGAACATTTAATACTAAATTGTGGATATTGTGTGAAATATTTTACGTCTAAGAATACAAAACGATAATTAGCCTTGTTTTTATTCAAGAGCTAGGGCAGATAGAATAACGACAACAGACTTTTATGCACCAACCGGACATTTTCCACTAATCTTATGGCCACCACTATTGCCATCAATGGTGCACGAAGAAGGGGCAGAAGGTGGAACGGGGCCTCTATTAAGTGGAACAACTTCACCACCATGAACCCTGCTCGGACCACCACTCATCTCATGGTTCCTCTCCATGTTTGGATTAAGAAGGTGAGCTTTAAATCTACAACTCAAAAGCAACATGATCAATATAAGCCACACCCAAAATCTCAACCTATCTTTTTTTTCTTTTTTTCTTTTTTTAATGTCTCTAAGCTTTCTAAAGCAATATCAGTATGTGGCGTAGACTGTAGAAGTGTTAATGTAGGAGTGAAGAATGAAGCGTGTTGGTTTGGTAGGTTTTATAGAGTTGAAGAAACTAGCTTTAGATGATGGGGCCAAAGTGATGGCAGGGGCAATTGGTGAATTAAGAATTTTGTGTGTGTCGTTGGACTGTAGGCCACATATGGGATAGGGTTGGCCAACCCATTAGAGATGGTTGGCAATAAGATGGGCATGTGGGGTTAAGTGTCCCTCATTTCAGCAAAGCTAGCTAGTCTAGGAAAGAAGACTAAAAACAATTGTTACTAGAAAAAATCTAATACCACAACTTATTTGTTGTGATGTGGCAGTGTGAGTGGTAAAAAAAAAACTGGTGGATCTATGTGTAAATAATAGGCAATCACTCACAATCTACCACAACAAAGCTATGGTAGAAAGTTGTGAAATAGTGTGTAGTCTTAGAACTACTCTTTTTATAGGGTGGTAGTTCATACAATCTTTTATGAGTTACTCAAGTGGTAAGTCATGAATATTGTTGATAGATGAAAACATTGAAAAGCTAAATAATGATGAGTTTATATTCCTTACAATCATAACTTATCCTTTTAGCTAGCTGTAAAAATGGTCATGCTAAAAAGTGCATTTGTGCGCTTGTTAAGTTTGAGTTTTATAACAAAGCCAATTCCATTTTATAAGAAGTCAAGTAATTTTTAGTCTAAAGTTCATATTTTTATTAATTTTTGTTATTTTCCAATGCAAGCAGGACTATTTTGAAACATTTGAGATAATGGTTGTCTATACCCACCACAACACAAAAACATAGAGGTAAGTGTGAAAAAATTGGTGAAACTTTTGGTGCTAAGAGACTTTTCCCATAAGAAATTGTTACAACTATTACAAATTTTATTACAAGAAAATTTACAAAATGATATGATAATAAACGTGATTGGTGTTACTTTAATAACATAATAAATAAATATTAATTTTTTAAAATAATTTGTGACACATGAATTTGTAATGTTTATATAATACAATTCATAATATGTATTTTTAGCATTATATATTTATCTATAAGTATATATTGGAAGAAATATATGTCAACAGATGCATGTTCCCTTTATGTAAGAGCAATATATAGTTATATAAGAGACATAGAGAGAAAAGATACACATTTCTTTTTTAATATATAGCACTCGATATTCATGAAATATCTTGAAAATTCTATAAACCGATTATTGTGAAATGAAGATATAATTGAGAGAGAGAGAGAGAGAGAGAGTGCTACGGCTCCCTCAAAACCTTCCATTTGTTCAATTTAAAAAATAAACAGACATTAATGGGAAGAGAAAAGGAAGTGATATGTCAATCATATATAATTTTCTAATATATATTAAAAATTAAAGTGAACAGTGTATGCGAATCTTCTATCTCTAACTGATGTGGAATTGTTAAAAAGAGGAAAGCTTGATGAGATGACATATTTGACCAAATTTTAAAAGTCATGTGATTGTATGTTACATTATGAGATAACTTTCTTTTGATTTTTTTTTTTTTTTTTTTAAAAAATTGTATCCAGTTTTACGAGGTTTGAGAGAAGTCGTGATAGTTAACTCTAACCTTGTCTTTGTTTGGAAAGGCTAATTATCAGACTCAAATTCACAATCTGTCACTTTTAGTAGAAATCACTTAATTGCCATCTCGTGTGTGTGTGTGTGTGTTTTACGAGATTTGAGAGAAGTCATGATAGTTAACTTTAACCCTAAATTTGTTTGGAAAGGCTAATTCTCAAACTCAAATTCACAATCTATCACTTTTAGTAGAAATTACTTAACCCTTTTTGTTTTCACCAAAATTGAAAAGGCTATATATATATATATATATATATGCATAGCAATCCATAAAACAAAAGTAAAACATATGATATGAGGGAATACATGTTTTTCCTTTTCAAAAGATATATGTTTACCCTAGAATGTAATTTGGAAAGAACATATATGTAGGTACTGTAGAGTCTTGTTGAAGTTCTTAATTATTTGCTTAAATTACAATAAAAAAGAAAAAAAATTATATTTTTTCAAAGTGCACAATCGGTAAAATAAATTTTAGAAGTAAAAAAATGTTTTTTTTTGGGGGGGGGGGGGGTCAAACGTATTAATATGGTGGATGTGCAAGTGCGAAAGTGAGTTTAGGCAAATTAGAATCAAGGAATAAAATTTGGATATTCTATCTCATGTTTAAACCAAAAAAAGGGAATCAATGTATAAAGATAGAGTTGTGAAGAATTCCTTGTACCACTTCCTCATAAAAAAAAAAAGGAATCAATATATATATATATATATATATGATTTTAATTGGTCCTTTAAAAAAGATTAGGAAAACTCTTTTTCTTTTTTTTTTTTTCTTGGGTGGTAACTGGTAAGTAATGATAATTTTATGAAGAAAAATAAAAAGGAACCAGCCAATTATCCTCTTCAATATGGGGCAAGAAGGAATAGAATAGATAGGGTTGGGCTTCCAAACCAAACAAAAAGAGTCAGCCTATTTTGGGATTAGGAAAACTCAATTAAAATCTTGATTCTTATGAATGAGAATGCTATTTATATTTAAAAAATTACATAATATTTTTTACAATAATTAAGTTGATAAATTCTTACTAGTTCAGGGTGAGGTTTTGCTAACGAAACTAAACTTCAGGATGTAAAATCTATTTTTTCAAACATCAAGGTGTAAAATTCAAGCAACTCCAAATTTCATGGGTGTACTTTACAATTTATCCTAATTAAAAAGCATTGGATCAGCGGAGAGTCCAAAATCATACAAAAGTACCACACAAGGGGATTGAGCATGCAGAATTCAATCAAGTTAAAAAAAAAAAAAAAAAAAAAACACTCTCTGTTTCTATTGACATATCTATTTACATTGAATACTATTATAATTTAAATTTTCCTCTCATAATTTAATTTTAGTTAATAATTCATTATAGGGTATTGAAATAAATAATTTTAATATTAGAGCATGCATCATTATGATCTTCCAAATCTTATTACTTTTTTATTGTCAAAAAAAGTCAGCCTATTTTGGGATTAGGAAAACTCAATTAAAATCTTGATTCTTATGAATGAGAATGCTATTTATATTTAAAAAATTACATAATATTTTTTACAATAATTAAGTTGATAAATTCTTACTAGTTCAGGGTGAGGTTTTGTTAACGAAACTAAACTTCAGGATATAAAATCTATTTTTTCAAACATCAAGGTGTAAAATTCAAGCAACTCTAAATTTCATAGGTGTACTTTGCAATTTACCCTAATTAAAAAGCATTGGATCAGCGGAGAGTCCAAAATCATACAAAAGTACCACACAAGGGGATTGAGCATGCAGAATTCAATCAAGTTAAAAAAAAAAAAAAAAAAAAAAAAAAAAAAAAAAACAACTCTATTTCTATTGACATATCTATTTATATTGAATAATGTTATAATTTAAAATTTTCCTCTCATAATTTAATTATAGTTAATAATTCATTATAGGGTGTTGAAATAAATAATTTTAATATTAGAGCATGCATCATTATGATCTTCCAAATCTTATTACTTTTTTATTGTCAAAATTTAAGATCTCTGGTCAAGGAGCACTAGGTTACACCCACAAGATAGTCTTTGTCAAACTAGGCACATGTCCGAGTCAAATTTATCAATGGATCAGTTTTTAATCCTTGATATTCAAATGAGGCCTCTGACTAAATATTGTCCATTCTTAAACTTTTAATTAGTGAACAACTTGGGCACAAGCACAATAACCTAATTTTCATTAGTCAATATGATCAAACTTAGAGCCTGTTTGGACAAGCAATTTCCATAACTCAATTCTCAGTTTCCATAACTCATAACTCAAAAATGGTGGGACCCATAGTAAAAAGGTTGTTTGGCCAAACGATAACTCTGTTTCCATCACTCAATTCTCTGATTTTTGAGTTATGAGTTATGGAAATTGAAAACAACTTTTGGCTGTTTTCAGTTTCCATAACTCATAACTCAATGGCAATACTGTAATTAAACACACATAGGGGACCCACAGCTGCAACTTTTGACTTTTTTTTTTTTTTTGGGTTGGCGTTGGCTATGTTTTTTTTTTTTCTTTTTTCTTTTTTTTTTCTTTTTCTTTTCCTGGGTTGGCGTTGGCTGTTTGTGTTTTTTTTTTTTTTTTTTTTTCTTTTCTTTTCTTTTCCTGGGTTGGCCATTCAGTTTTTTTTTTTTTTTTTTTTTTTTTTTTTTTTTTTTTCCTTCTGGGTTGGCGTTGGCTGTTGGGTTTTTTTTTTTCTTTTTCTTTTTCTTTTCCTGGGTTGGCGTTGGCCGTTTGTGTTTTTTTTTTTTTTTTCTTTTCTTTTCTTTTCTTTTCCTGGGTTGGCCGTTCATTTTTTTTTTTTTTTAATAATATTAGCTTTGGTGAGTTGGGTACTAAAAAAAAAAAAAATTGTACCAGCTGACAGGTGTGGGACCCATGAATAGTGTGAAAAAATTGAGTGATGAAAATAAAAGTGATGTTGCCAAATGAGTGTGAAAAAATGAGTGATGAGTGATGAGTGATGAGATATGAGTGATGAGTGATGAGTGATAAAAATTGAGTGACGGAAATTGAGTGATCATTTTTTGTTAGCCAAACAGGCTCTTATCATTCTTAAGCCAGCTTCAATATTTGAAAGAAAGTATGTTTTAACTTTTTTTTTTTTTTAGGAAATATGTTTTAACTTTAACTTCAAATCTTAAACTCTTCTTTTGCACAATAAAAAAAATAAAATAATGAAAATAAGTTCATCCAAATGCATATTTAGAGGTGCAATTTCCAGAAAAAATAAATAAATAAATAAAAGTGTTGTTTTTTTTTTCTTTTTTGAAGGAAACTTTTTTGGATTTTTATGCATATACACATTTGGATTTTGATGTTCAGGAGTAATTTCAAGTGGTTTTTCCACCGCTGGAATGGCTACCCATCGTGACAAGTGACAACGGTATTATTATGATCTTCCAAACCTTACTTAATGTTTATAGGCAAAAATTAAGATCTCTCAAGAAGGATTAGGTTACAATCAGAGTTGATCTTTGTCAAACTTAGCACGTGTCCGAGTCAGATTTATTGATGGATATGAGTTTTCCATTTCTTAACTTCCTAAAGTGAAGTACTTAGGCACCGATCGACGTGATTAATTTAATCACTCTAGTTGATTTTGTCAAACTTATTAGCACCGTATACTTCATTCTTAACCTTTCGTAATATTTTGGAAGATGAAAAAACTGAACTGATATCTGCCTTGCTATCAAATTATTAATTGTTAGGTTCTAAAGACTTAGGTTTTATGTATTTAGAATTCTAATTTGTATTATTGGTAAATCATGATCAAAACAATGTATTTAAGTTGTTTTAGAAGTACTCAAAGTTGGCTCTTTGTTGTAAAGTTGGAATAAACTACTAAGTTAATTAAAAAACTGTTTCAGTACATTTCAATCGATCGAAACTCAGGCTCGATCAATCGAAAATCGTACCTGACGTTTTTTAATTAGATTTTTCAACTTAGCCCTAAGTGTTTTAATTGGTTTAGGTTTCTAATTTACCCTAGGTATATAAGGGAAACCCTACCCACGTTTTTGTGTTGCTCATATTGCGGTTTATGTGAATCTCTTGTGAGATCTTTGAGGAACTTTCCTTCACATAAACTTAGGGTTTTCAAGGAGAAGATTTTTCTACACCTTAATGATCATTCCAGTTGCTGCCATTGAAACTTAGAGAAAACACAAGCGGGTATGCTTGTATTTGGTGGAGAATCCAAGAAAGAAGGAGTCCGTGGATTCGGAGCTTACACGTGGTCGTGTCAGTAAGTTCTACTGGTGGGTAGCAATAAGAAGTCGAGCGTGGGGGCTTGTAAGTCTTATTGTATGAACTTCGATTCTTTCAAGATAGTGGATTCTAGTTTACCTTGAGGATACCTAGGTTAAATCCTCCCCAGTTTTTTATCGGTTTGGTTTCTTGGGTGATCATATCCTGTATTATTTATATTTCCGCTGCTTTACATGATATAATTATTTGATTATTTTAACCTAGATTTAATTAATTTGACTAAGTAACAACTTGGCTAAATTCCTAGGTTAATCCAATTGTGTTTTAAGGGGTCTAAAAACTAACAAGTGGTATCAGAGCAGGTAGCTGTTTTGTTTTTGATCCTTTGATCTTTGAGCTGATCCTTGACCCTTGTTGTCATGGAACACGGACACTCTCTACTTATTCCTCCTCACTTTGATGGGAATAATTATGCTTATTGGAAAGTAAGGATGAAAGCATTCTTGAAATCCATTGATGAGAGAGTCTGGAATTCCGTTGAATACGGATGGGAGAAGCCCACTACTCCTGTTAGTGAGTGGCAAACTTCTCAAAAAGAAGCAGTTGCGCTTAATAGCAAGGCTATGAATTCTATCTTTAATGCTGTTTCTATAGAGGAATTTAAGAGAATCTCAAATGTTGAGGTTGCTCATATTTCTTAGAACATCCTCCAAATTGTGCATGAAGGCACAAAGGCTGTCAAAATCAGTAAATTGTAGCAATTAACTTCTAAATTTGAAAGCATTAGGATGTCTGATGATGAAATTTTTGATGAATTCTATGCTAAACTTAATGATATTATTAATTCTGCTTATAACTTGGGTGAAATTTATGATCAACCTAAAATTGTTAGGAAGATTCTTAGATCCTTGACTGAGAATTTTAGACCCAAAGTGACTGCCATAACTGAAAGTAAGGATGTGGACTCCATCCCTGTTGATGAACTTGTAGGATCTCTTCAATCTTATGAGTTGGACCTACCCAAGACTAGCAAATCTAAATCAATGCCTCTTAAGTCAGTTGATGATGTTGAGGTTGGTGGATTTGATGATGAGCTCTCTGCTACAGAGATTGCTTACCTTGTCAAGAACTTTAGAAACTTTCTCAGAAATAACAATAGAAAGACAAGAGGTGTGAACACTGCTGAACCTAGAAATTTTAGGAAGAATGATCCCACTAAGGTTAACAATATTGAAAAAGTAGGTCAATCTTCTAATAATTCTATGGGTCCTTAGTATTTTGGATGTCAAGGGTATGGTCACATGAAATCTGAATGTCCTACTTACTTGAAGTCTAAGGGTAAAGTTATGGCTGTAACCCTTAGTGATGGTGAAGTTTCTAATGATGAGTCAGAATGTGATGAGGATGGAAACTTCATTGCTTTCACAGCTACTGCTATAGTGAGTGAAAGCATATCTGCTGAAAAGAACCCTTCTGATAGGGAACTCTCTGAAGATGCAGATCTTCAAGAGGCCTACAATAAACTTTGCAAAGTTGCTGCAAAAGATGCTATGAATGTTGAATTTGGCCTTAGGAAAATTGAATCTCTTGAGCTTGATAAGAAGAATCTGCTTGTTAAAATTTTGATACTAATGAACTTTTGAACAATGTGAAAACTGAGAACATGTTATTGCTTGATAAAGTTAAATCTTTGGAACTTGATTTATCTGTTGCTAGATCTGCTAGTTCTAAACTTGATCAACTGCTAAGTGTTCAAAAGTCTCTTTCTGACAAATCTGGTATAGGTTGTGTTGAAAGCATCTTTGTGTTTGCTCTCCATTTCACACACTTTGTTCCTTCATCTTCTTCTGAACCTTCTGTGAGTGAAATTATGAGTGAAACTGTCAAACCTCCTGTAAGTGAGGTTGTTAAACCCATAGAAGTTTCACCATCTAGGAAGATTAGAGTTGATCTGAAAGAGTCTAAACCTAAGGTGTCTACCCTTTCTAAGGACAAGATGCATGGTAAGCCTGCTTGGGTGTGTCATTTTTGTGATAAGTCTGGACATATTCGTCCAAACTGTTACAAGCTGCAAGCTGCTAAGAGAGCAAATAAGCCAAAAGTGCCAGTGCCTCAAGCACAACATCTTACAGCACTTACTGGTGAATTGGTAAATGCGCTCAACCTTTATTCCAATCTTGGAGTTGGAAATCACTCTAATGTGAATACAAACTCCAATGCTCGTATTGCATCTAAAATGTTTTGGATGCAAAAGACTCAAACTAACTGAGTCTTTCTGACATGGTCCTTGTGCTTCATTGCTTTTCTTTTGTGACCATTGTTCTTTGTTTCTTGGTTTTTGTGTTTTTTCTCTTTTGTCTCTAGGAGTTGCATTGCATTACATTCATGCATTTCATTCTAGGTGTTAAAAAAAAAAAAAAAAAAAAAAAAAAAAAGGAAAAATGAAGCACATTGTTGTTCTTACACTATTCTCTTTGTTTTTGAAAACAAGGTTGGTCAATTTATATTCACATGACATGTTTGTTGTACTTTGTTTAGCTTTGATGAGCTTATTTATTGCACTTCACTAGTGGAAGCTTTGTAGAACATGTTGTGTGGGAAAGATGTTTATGGTGTTTATTACTTTGTCTTTATCTTGAAGTCATATATTATTTGACTGTCGGACTTGAATCTTTTGAGAAATGCATAAATAACCATCTCACCACTGTGCACTAGCCAATCATGAACACCTTAGTGCATATCATAAGATTTTTTGCTTGAGAAAGTGTAGCACATGCACAAAAAGAACATAAGGTGAAGTCTCGGTTTAAATGATAAATCTCTTACATTAAAAATTGGTGTGTACTATTAGGCTGAATGCCAAATCACTTAAATTAAAAATTGGTGTGTATATTATGAGGCAAATTTCAAGAAGCTTACATGATTGCAAGCTTATGTTCTAGGAGATGTGGGAGTTATATAATATAACTCTTTAGGTGATAATCTCTTTTAAATTCTATGTGATGAATTTTGTGGACTTTGTGATTGATTTCTGTTCACATATCACCTCACATATATTTCAGGCTTTTGCTAGTTGCACACACAACACAAATTACTCTTTGCTAAACTTTGTACATGTAATTGTGTGTGTTTATGGTCTGACCAACCACGTTTTGAAAAATACCTTGAGTTTTATGCAAAACTATTTTGTTGCTTTAAAAATGGGGGAGATTGTTTAAAACCTAAATTTTTGGGAAATTGGGTTTAAAACTTGTGTTTTGGGAGAGCATTTCATCTCATACTTATGCATTTTTTTTTTCTTATATTCAATGTTTTGAGGTAAGATTTCAAAAAATCAGGTTTTTTCTCTAAAAAGCAATTTTTCCAGAATTTTAATTGATCCAATCTAATTTTTGATCAATTGAAATCTTGCTTTAAAAATTCTGTGAGCCTCTACCTGGTTTGATTGATCGAACCTGTTTTTCGATCAACCGAACATCGTATTTTAGTTTTTTTTTAAAACAGTTCTTTGACTGTTTCAAACATCCTTTTCAAAAAGTTTTTCAACTTTTTTTCTCTCTCTCTCCGACTTGGCAAGGTTGCACTCAAATGTTTTTTCGTTTTCTTCCTCAATTTTTGCAAGGTTTTCCTCCCTCAAGGCCGGTAAGACCATTCTATCCCTCTTTTTGGTTTTATTTTCATGTTTTCATGCATTTTTTCATGCATTTAAAGGGTATTTTCGGACCTCCTTAAATTTGGGATTTTTGTTGATTCAAGGCTATTTTCTCTCAAATTGATCATTGGGTTTTGTTGGGATATTGTTATATTCATGATTGTTGTTGGTAAATTTGATCAATTTGGGGTTTTATGAAGAATTGAAAATTCTAGAGTTTATGTTGAATCCGATTTAGGGATTTTGTTCAATTGGGTTGAAATTGATGAAATTGGCTTGTTGTTTTGATGTAATTGATCATTCTAATTAGTTTTCTAACTAGTGTAATGATCAATTGGTCAATTTATTTTGAAAAAATTAACAAGTGGTTTAAACTTTTTTTTGGGGTTTTAGTTAAGAAACTCTATGCTCAACCCAATTTTGTGAATTTGAACTTATTTTTAACTTAATTTACTGCCTTAGCTCATGCATCATGTCATTTAATTTGTTCATACATCATATAGTTCTTCTTGTTTTATATATTTTTTGTGCTAACTTGCAGTCTGCCATTGGTTTTGTTTTTTATTTCTTTTTCCCATTTTTTTTGCTGTATGCTCTTGTTCCTTATTCTAGCACCATGCCTAGGAAGACTAAAGCTAATAGAGTTCCCTCTACCCCTTCTGTGTCTCCTTCTAGGGTTTAGTTGTTTAGGAACAAGCGTGTGCGTGAGGCTTATAAGAAACTTAATAGTAAGCGTAAGATTTAGGCTGAGAGTTCTATGATTCTAGATGAGGTCAATCCAGCCATTAAGGCTAATCTTGAGTCTAGAGGTTGATTGTCCCTCTTAGAGATAGATCATCCACCCCCGACCGCTTTGATTAGAGAGTTCTTCTCTAACCTCTCATGTCACATCTATGATTCTAACACCGTTGTTCGGAGTTGGATACGAGGTGTTAAGTTTACTATTACCCCTAGAGTAGTGGCTGAGGCTCTTGGGATTCCGGTCGTCTCTAATCCTGTCTATCCCTATGATGAGTCACCTCCTATTGATGAGGTCATGTCACACATCACTGGATCATCTATCCAGTGGGGTTCTGATCCTTGGATCACGTCTTCTGCACTTTCTGAGACCGCATATTTGTTTCTTAGAGTTGCGTGTCATTCCTTGTGGCCCATTTCTCATCTCCACACCATCCCTCTGGAGCGATATGTGTTTCTATATGCTTTTATGTCTGGTGCATCTATCAGTTTTCGTCACTTGTTCCTTCGTTCTTTGAATGAAGTTCATAGGAGTTCTGCCATAGGACATGCGCTTATATATCCTATTTTTATTCATAGGATTCTCTTGTTTCTAGGTCTAGCTGATTTTCCTGCTAGTGAGCCTGTCCATGTTGTTGGTCCCCTAGGTGCTACCTTCATTCGACAGAGGGCTGCTTATCTGAGAGCTGATCCTTCGGTCTCTCGCGGTGCATCCTCTAGTAGTGTCCCCCCTCCTCCCTCTTCTATAGGTGTTGCTGAGTCTTCTGGAACTGCTGCTGCTACTGATGTTCCTCCACCGACTACTTCGGATGATTCAGACATTCGACGTACATTGGATCATGTCTTGACCGTTCAGGCGGCTCAAGGACATGTTTTGGTGGACATTCTAGATGAGATTAGAGATTTGCAAGCAGATTTGGCATGGTTTCGGAGTTCTTCGTCGCCACCTCCTTTTGATGATGGATTTTGATTGCCCTTTGGCATTCCGTCACAAAAAAGGGGAGTACATATGAGATGTTTTTGGCATACTTTGTACCTGTTTTTTTTTTTAGGGGGAGAGTTTATTTTTGATTGGTTGGAGCTTGTGGAGTTGTTTAGATTGTATCTAGGTGCTTCACTGTGTATTTTACCTTTTTAGCTCTTGCCACATTGTTTTTACCTTATTGGGTTATTCATGTTAGGGGAAGTATATTTTGTATTTCTTGTTTCAAACTTCTTATTGATTTATGATTATGAGTTCTTCATTGTTATATGTCTTTATTGTGTGTTGTTTGAAATCAAGATTTTTATTTTTCTTTACTTGTATTTTTTCCACACATGCGGTTATACATTTTGTTTAAGTGTTTCAGGAAATATACAGGTTGATTCAATTAAGCTGTTGTCTACTCTTGCAACTGATGGATAGTAGTTAGGATTGAATTTGTGTTTATGAGCATTATTTTGTAAATGGCTTTTACTTGTAAACTTTGAGCTATTTAAATTGTGTTCTGTCACGGATTGCCAAATGGGGAATTTGTTAGGTTCTAAAGACTTAGATTTTATGTATTTAGAGTTCTAATTTGTATTGTTGGCAAACCATGATCAAAACAATGTATTTAAGTTGTTTTAAAAGTGCTTAAAGTTGGTTCTTTGTTATAAAGTTGGAATAAACTACTGAGCTAATTAAAAAACTGTTTCAGTACATTTCGATCGATCGAAGCTTAGGCTCGATCAATCGAAAATCGTAACTGACGTTTTTTAATTAGATTTTCCAACTCAGCCCTAAGTGTTTTAATTGGTTTAGGTTTCTAATTTACCCTAGATATATAAGGGAAACCCTAGCTATGTTTTTGTGTTGCTCATATTGCGGTTTATGTGAATTTCTTGTGAGATCTTTGAGAAGCTTTCCTTCACATAAACTTAGGGTTTTCAAGGAGAAGATTTTTCTACACCTTAATGATCATTCCAGTTGCTGCCATTGAAACTTAAAGAAAACATAAGCGGGTATGCTTGTATTTGGTGGAGAATTCAAGAAAGAAGGAGTCCGTAGATTCGGAGCTTGCACGTGGTCGTGTCAGTAAGTTCTACTGATGGGTAGCAATAAGAAGCCAAGCGTGGGGGCTCATAAGTCTTATTGTATGAACTTCGATTCTTTCAAGATCGTGAATTCTAGTTTACCTTGAAGATAACTAGGTTAAATCCTTCCCAAATTTTTATCGGTTTGGTTTCCTGGGTGATCATATCTTGTGTAATTTATATTTCCGCTGCTTTACATGATATGATTATTTGATTGTGTTAACCTGGATTTAATTAATTTGACTAAGTAACAACTTGGCTAAATTCTTAGGTTAATCCAATTGTGTTTTAAGGGGTCTAAAAACTAACATTAATAATCAGAAATATATACTAAGAAAATTAACGATAGTTCATGGCTTGATTGGTGCATGAAAAGCTAGCCTTGGGTCGCTGCCAATAGGTGTCAAGGTGTGCTGCAATGTGCTTGGCGATCATGGCGTCTTGCCAGCAAGCCATGCTAGCATAGCCAATTACCGTGGCTTGCAGAGTGGTCTGGTTAGCTAGCTATGGCGTCCTAGCAAGCCACGGTTGAAATTGAAAGAGACTAAAGAAATTAACTAAGTACTAAATATCGCATAAGCTCATGTAGTTTTACTGCTGAAGCTAGCAAAAGAATATATAACATCTGTTTTTCCAAGAGCTTGAAACGAAACAATATTTACAGGCAATAATGAAATAAATGTTTATAGCTTGGTTCTTCTTTTCATGCACCAATAGGAAATTTTTCACCACTACTCATATAAATCAGGGGTTGCGAATTGCATCATGGGAGATTGGATTAGGGGCTGAAGGTGGGACTGGACGCTTATCAAGTGGAACATATTGATCACCATCATGAACCCTCGGACCTGCACTCATCTTATGGTTTCCAATGCGGGAAGGAGGGGAATACAAAACTGGTGGACCTCTTGAATTCTCTCCTTTATTGGCTACGTATTGGTCTTTGACCAATGATGAAAATGATGATGGATTCTTTCTCACCTCCACCTCCATGTTTGGATTCAGAGGTCGGGCCTCAGATCTACAAAAACAAATGTAACATTTGGATGAAGCAGACCTCAAATAGAAAGTTTGTTGGACCCTGTATATAAAAAATATTCAACTGAAATAGAATTTTACTGTATATTTTATTAGCTAGATCAATTAATTCCATTAAAATTTAAATAGAGAGGAAAATCAATGATGAAATTTGTTAGGTTCTAAATGTTTAGAACAATTGGCAAATCGTGAACACAAACTTGTCTAGATATAGATCTTAGAGTCTATAGGTTTTATTAGACAATGCTCAATGTGATTCAAGTCAAGATTCAAGAACATACAAGCTGTAGGAAGAAGATTTTATAATCTGTCTGGTTCGATCAATTGAAAGACAGGCTTGATCGATCGAAAGTCATATCTGCAAAATTTTAATTAAGCCCAAACAGCAGTTCAAGCCCATTTATGATTAAGGTTTCTAATCTACTTCTCCCAGTATATAAAGGAAACCCTAAGCACGTTTTTATGTGGCTTTTCAGAGAGAAAAGAGTGTGCCTCATTTGTATTTAGGGTTTTATTCCTAGAAAGCTCTCTTATGTCTTCTACCAGTGCTATTCCTTGAAGAATCTCAAGATCTGGTATTGTAGAAGTTGCTTCATTCTCTTGTCATCAAAGGTGTTGATGATCTAAACCTTCAAAGGTGGTCTTGGAGTCACAAACAGGAGAGTTTGCATTGCTAAAACTTTGAGTGGGATCTCAAAGTCACAAACGGGGGTGTTTGTGTTTTACAAAAGCCAAAGAAAGAAGGAGTCTGTGAATTCGGAGCTTGCACGTGGACGTGTCAGTAAGATCTACTGGTTGGTAGCAATAAGAAGTCGAGCATGGGG
This sequence comes from Quercus rubra, assembly GCA_035136125.1. Lineage (NCBI taxonomy): Eukaryota > Viridiplantae > Streptophyta > Magnoliopsida > Fagales > Fagaceae > Quercus > Quercus rubra. The sequence goes on along the minus strand of CM068732.1, from coordinate 4,387,338 downwards.
GCTTGTAAGTCTTATTGTATGAACTTCGATTCTTTCTAGTGGATTTGCTTTTTACCTTGAGGATAGCTAAGTCAATTCATCCCCAGGTTTTTACCGGTTTAGTTTCCTGGGTGATCATAACTTGTGTTATTTATTTTTCTGCTGCTTAGCATGATTTAATCTTTATTATTGTGATAACCTAGACTTGTTTAATTGGACTAAGTAACAACTTAGTTAATTACCTAGGTTAATTAAATTGTTTAAGGGGTCTAAAAACTGACAAAATTGACTTTGTTTCATAAATTGTTGAATAGGTAAACTATTACTGTTGAAAGAATGATGGTAACAATGAACTCATATTCCTTCCAATCAATACTTCCCCTAATCACATTGTAAAAAGATTTTTTGTTTTTGTATTGATAGAATAAAAAATTGATATTTCCCACATATAACACACTACGCGAAATATATGCAATCTTCTAAAATTATTTATAAAAAAATAAAAAATCTCTAATGGGAATTGAAGGACAACAACAACAAAATATATCTTATGTTGTGTATTTTTCCCCTTATAATGTATCCACACAGCTATAGAATTCACCCAAAACCAAAAAGGATACATATATGGAATTTATGATATAATTAATATTGAACAAGAAGAAGTAGTAGAACAAAAAAAAAAAAAACTAAGAACAAGCAGCTGAGAAACACCATTTGTTTTAAGTATTTTTATTTTATAACAAAAAACTCCATTAAAGAAATTAAAAGTTCATTATCAATTAATTTATCCCTAAATATTTATTTCTCTTTACCTTTACCCATATTTTTTCCACCAGCCAAAGGATCTAAAAAATGAACTTAGTACTGCAAAGTTACATTTTTTTTTTTAATTATAAAACAAGACAATATTCTCAAGATTTAAAAAACAATTAAATGCATGTTTCGGACCTTGGGTAGCTGAATGAAAACTCATCTTCCTTCATATTCTAGAGACAAAAATAGCATAAAACCTAAAACCCACAACATTAATCTAAATCCACATTTCCTTTCTCCACTTTCCATCTTCTTTTCCCACATTTTTCCATAATCGATCCAAAAAGACTGTAAAAGCCAATATTACACTAAAAAACAATTTTCTTCAAATATAAAAGCCTCTAGAGAGAATTGTACGGACAAACCAGATCGCAATTTGTTCATATTTTTCATCAAATCCCAGACCCAAAACAGCATAAAACCAAAAGCCCTACTTTGCTTTACTTTTACCCTTTGTTTTCTCTACAGTTTTCCCAGTATCCAAACAGACACTAACCCAACATAACCATAATAAAAAAAATAAAAACACACACACACACAAAATGAACACCCTAAAGAGAGATGTACGGACGGGCAAGAGAGAGAAGGCCAAATGCAACGGAGGTGAAATTAAAGTGTATTTGAGATTCACATCCTATTAGAACCAAGAAAGAAAAAGAACAAAAAAAAAGACAAAGGAATCTTTTAGATGAACTTTTAGGGTATATGGCATATATATCTATATTGGTTATATTGAAACTTAGATTAGAAAAAAATGAACATATCTTTTATCATGCTTTTTTACGAGAAGAATTTGAAACAAGATTGTGGAGTTACGCTTCAATAATGGACAAAAATGTTGAAGATGCAAAATTTCAAATATACTCCATGGCAGACTAGCCTAGGCAACATCTATAACATCTGACTTCAAAGGAACTTGTTTGTAGCTGAGGTAAATTATAGTTCCTTAGCACTGATGAGCTGGTTTCTTCTGTTTTAGGACCTGGGCGTTTGTGTTGTAGTCGTTAAGTTTGGAGTTCTTGTATTTTGGTCCCATGTTTTGACAAAAATCTCTCGTCCATATAAAAATAAGAAAGGAAAACAGAGAAAGGGTATCGAAGAAAATTACTTTTGAACAGTGAAACCAAGAAGATGAGGGAGAATCACAACCAAGAAGACGAGAGACAACCATTGAAGATGTGACTGAGACCTATACATTTTTCTCCGTAATTAAGAAGAACTAACCTGGACATCAATAGGTAAAGACATTTAAGCAAAATTCACAGTGCATGTCAAAAACATTTAAAGAAAATAATAAAAATTCACAAAGCAGCAGAGATTTTAAGCTCACCTTGCCAACTTTAACTTTGAAACTTTGCTCCAGAGAGAGAGAGAATATCAAGAATGAGAATTTGTGACAAAAAGAAGGGCGAATATCTGAGGGTTTATATAGAGGTAACCGTAAAACGACGAAGTAGCGTATGAAACAGTGAGGAAGTTTGTTAAATATATTTACAGACGTGAATTATCCGCGTTTGGTTTATATTTCTAGACGTGAATTATCCGTGGAGCATAGCAGATAAGATTTGTGAAAAGCAAGTTTTTGGAAACTATGGTGTCAGTAGCTTCATTGTTAAGAGTTGGACCTTTAATTTTTGTGTTTATCGGATCAAAAGGACTCGGTTGGTTTCAGTAGCTTACCACAGCATTTCCAACTTTTTATTTTTTATTTTTTATCTTTGACAATTATTTTGCAGCTATGTTGTTTGTTGTTACTAATAAAAAATAAAAATAAAAACTCTCTTTTGGCTTAAGATTAATATAAGATTATAAGAGATCGCCACTATTTATCAAAAAATATAATCTTCACTATAAAACATAAGTTCAAACAAAAATTATATATATATTGATAATCTCAAAGCAGTATATTGATTTTATTTAAATAAAATCAGATCCAAAACTTCGATCTAGAAGAAGAAAAAAAAAAAAAAAAAAAAAGACAAAAAACGGTAAGTATAGTCCCTATCCATCTAAACTCGTCACATAACCACATACGCTTTGTTAGATTTTCTTTACTGTCACTGAATCTCTATTTTGTGAAATGAATAGAATCTGGCAGTTATTAGAAACAAAGAAGGAAGGCTGGCCAACTACTACAGTCTACAGTGAAGTCATTTATAGCCAGTTGGTTGCTCTTTTACATAGAAGGAGTGGGAGTGGAAATTCTTAAGAGTAAATCTATATATATTTTTTAATTTGTTGAAGAGGTAAATTGTAGGATTGTAAATGATCAAAGTTTTTTTTCTTTTTTCTTTTTTTATGAATAGTTCGAGGCTGGTTTGAAAAAAAAAAAAAAAAAAGAAGCTTCTTTTTGCCCATTTGTTTAGCAAAGAAGCAACGTTTAAGCCTAAGTATCGGTTCAATTATTAAACACGTCAAGGTCAAACATAATAATGTATTCGTGAATAATTTCATAAATATGAGTGCTTCATTTAATTATATATAATACTATATATTTGCATATATACTTGTTTAAGAATATATTCATATAGACTCGAAATTGAATTGTATAAGTTTGAAAATAAGTTTATATGATATATAATTATTATTTGTAGTTTACTGATATTATAAATCGTCATTTTGCAATATAAACCATCATATTATGGTTATTATTTGTAATTTATTGATAATATTAACAAATTAATTATGACTTTCTTTTACCCTTAAGGAGCTCCTCATTCTAACTAATGTTGAATTGTTAAAAAAAGAAAATAGTGAAAAGCTAGTGATATGAGACAAGAACAAGATTGTATATAAGCTAGACAAGGAAGTCTAAAGTCTATAGCCATACATTCGTCATTTGGAAGCACTATCAAGAATTTATTAGTTATAAATTCTTTGAAACCAATAAATCTCTGGCTTTACTCAAAATAAGAAATCTTTCAAATCAATAAAATAAATAAATAAATAACATTTAATTTTAGTGAGGAAGAATTTTGGACTCTTAAAACTAGAACGGAATAATGGATCATTTTAGGAGATATTAATACCAATTTCTTTCATGGTTTCTTTCACCCCTGGTAGAAAACAAAATAAGACTTTGTGCTTAAAATAGGATAGTTTGTGTGGTGATACTGCGTGGTTGTGATCATAATATGGTAAACTCTCACATACTCAAAAATCCCACTTGATAGATGGTATTGCTTCATAAGATAGTTTTCATACAGAGAATTAATAAGAAAATGGAACTTGGATAAGGGTATGAATCTTATACTAAGTATATTTGTTTGTAACAGATATGTGTATTTCCTAAGAGGTATATACTTGCCTATAAATACCCATTGACATTCAGTTGGACACATACAATTTTCTCTCTATAGGCTCTGCTTGTATTTTATAATCACCATCCTAATAGGACTACCATCCACATTAAGGACCAACATGTGGTACTAGGGTTACATTTACCTCGAGATTAAAGACCTGGTGCATAATCACTTTGTCAACCTCTAGACCTCAGAATTAGAACATTGCCTCCTACACCCTCCCCGACCACTTTCTTTCCCTTGTTTAGCCTCTGATATAGTAACTTCCATTCAAGCAGCCCTAACCAAGGCAGAAGTCGAGGACTCGAGAAAGCAATTATATTTTTTAAGCCTTATAAAGCCATTGGACTTGATGGTTTCCACCCCATCTTCTTCCAAAAATTTTAGGACAATATACAACCTTGTCCTAAAGGTCTTTAGCTAGAAAAAAGTCCCAAAGGAACTGAATTCCACCCTTTTGTACCTCATCCCGAAAGTCGGTAGACCAGAAATAGTTAACCAATTCAGACCGGCCAGGTTATGCAACACCTTGTACAAGACCATCACCAATTTTTTTGTGAATAGACTTAGACTGTACGTACGTTGGTGATTTGATCCACCCCTTCAAGTGAGTTTCATCCTTGTTGAAAAGCCGTGACAACACCATGTTGGTTTAAGAAATAATTCATTCCATAACTACTTTAAAAAGTAAACTTAGCAGCATGGCCATCAAATTTGACCTAGAAATGGTTTATGATAAACTCGAATGGAGTTTCATCAAACAAACATTGATGTTTTTCGAATCTTCCTTTGTTGGATTGAATTTACTATATATCTATAAGTAATACTACAAACACAAATTATTTTACAACATTTTTACAAAATATTTTTATGACCAACTTCTTACTGGTTTTTATCTAGATCCACAACTAACATCATTTTTTTCATTTACCAATAACCACTTATTATTTCATCAGTTTGTAAAAGAATTTATCAAAAAGAATCATTTTCACTACATTGATCTCCACTTAGGTCCTCTCTTATGGGTCCGTATAAGTTTAAAATATTAGGACACTGGTTCCTTAATAAGCTTAATATAAAACGAGTCTTTGTCAAATTAAAGGAATCATTTTCACTACATTGATGGGCGGCTTGCTGACTTCATTACTTACAATAGGCTTAACAATTAAACATCTATTAGATTATGATGGTGCTGCAATGTACACACTAAACTTATGTGAGATTATTTACAATGGATATCACTAATTTGAACTCTAATTAAAATGGTGGGTGGATATCATGTTATCATAAACTATTCTTGAGTTAGAGTGTTAATTTAAAATTTTGAAATATATCACATTATAAATACCCTTATATTTATGATGGATAGCTACAATTAACTCTCTCTCCCTTTTTTGGAGGGGGGTTTAAATTTAACAAGTTGTTTTTTTTTTTTTTTTACACAGTGAATACTATATATATAGTTGGGGAATGATGATTTAAATTCTAAATGTTTTCGATAGAAATACCAAAAAGAACTACCAACTAGCATAGTTGTCAGTATCATACAATTCGTGATACGTATCATATGATATGTATCGTATCGTGTGTAAAAAGTTTTGTATCATATCGGCGTATCGTAAGTGCTCATAAATCTTATCGTAAAATCGTACGTATCGTACAATACATAGACAAATGCTTCAAAATGAAATTTTTTTGTTAAAATTTGTACTTTTATTTGAATCTAACAAGTTGTTAAACTTGTGTTTAACACAAAATTATTATTATATAGAATTTAGCCTACTAAAATAACATATTCATAAGTTTTTTTCCTCTCTCTCCTACAATTGAACTACACAGTACACACTTACCTTTCACTTTAATATTTAAAATTTTTTAATTTTAATTTTTATCATTATTGTTATAACTCCAAAAAACTAGAATGCCCAAAAAAATATATAAAAAAATTATTAAAATAAAAACAACAAGAAGAGATAGTAAAGGTTAATGACAAATGACGAATGACGAATGACGAATGACGATGAAGAAAAATTTAATGAAGAAATAAATTTGCAAAATTATATGATGATAGCGTTGACTTAGATGAGGTTGATTAGGCAATTTGATGAATATGATGAAAATAAATTATTATTTTTGGGTCATTTGTAATATATTATCACTTTTGAATCTAAGTAATTTGAATGTGTATGTTATGAACACATGTTAGTTTGATTTATTTAATTAACTTGTTAAATATTATTACATAATTGATAAATAAATTATAGTCATTAGTTGAATATATTCAAGATTTATAATGAATATACCCTTTATATATGTATATTTATAATTTTTTATAATTTTTATTAAGTGTTTGTGTATTTTACGATACACGATATGAAAAAATTAAAAATCGATTCACGATACGATTCACGTTTTGACAAATATGCAAACTAGTTGAATTATAAGATTATGGGCGTGAATATTAATACTAATCTCACAAATGCCTAGATTTGGTTATCCTAATTTCGATATGACCAATTTAATTTTGCTGGTTTGAATGGTCAAATTTTAACATGCCCAAGTTCAAATTTGATAAGGCCCAATTTAAAGAAATGTGGATAGACAAACTTGTTGCCGCCGGGCCCAGTTCCAAATTTGTAAAAACTGGAAGTTGCATGTGCCACTAGCATTCACATCAGCTCTTGCATAAATATGTAAAATACACATTTTGGCCACTTTTACACATTTTGAACAAAAAAACACTCCACATCAATCCGTTTAAAAATGTGTAAAATCTTCTAAATTTTTCAACGAGCTACAATACCCGTGTAAATTTACACGGGCACTGTAGCATGTGTATTTAGTTTTTTAATAGTTTTTTCTCTCTCCTCTCCACTTGACTCTCACCTCCCTCTCTCTCTCTCTCTCACAGGCGCACAGCTTTCTCTTTCTCTTATCTCATCCATTTTTCTTCCTCTAACTTCCGCCGATCACCATCGCCGCCGATGAGAACGAGGTCAAGCAAGCACCGCCACGGCCACAACCATAGCCATGGAAGACGAAAGGTTTGAAACTCGAGACAGTTGCTACTACCCTGGGTGTAGAAAAGATGCAAATTGCAACTATGAGATTTGCTTGGCTAGCATCAATGCCACGCTTGATCTCATTCCCGTCAGTGTCCACAAAGCCACACTCACAAAGCTCTCATCTTCTCATGCCCAGAACAACGACGTCGAACACACTCCCATCTCTTTCAATGCTTCAATTTTGTCCACACCCAGATCGAGTTCTCCCGCTGTTTTGGCCTCTCCGGTTCTCAAATCGAGTGCGAGATCGAATCTGATGGAGAGGATGGAGAAGAGTGGAAAAGAGTGGGTTTGGAAGGGTTGGTTTGTGAAATTGGTGGTGGGTTTGAGCTTGATTTTCGTGGTGGAGTTTGGTTTTTCTAGTGGGGTTTATGGGATTTTAAGACCAGTGTTGTCTGATTTAATGGCTTTTGGTTTCTGATGATGGTGGTGATGGTGGCTGTGGGTCTGTGAGAGAGAGGGGCAGTGAGGGAGTGAATAATAAAAACTTGTAAAATAATGACTATTTTATTGAATAAATATGTAGAATAGATAAACTAATGTGGGTGTTTTGTAAAAGTGGATGTGTAAAATAGAAAAAGTAGGTTTTTTCGTGTAAAGTAGATAGAAAATTTCCACAAACTAATATGGATGCTCTAAGTTGAGCAGTGAAGAAAATCATGCGCAACTGCAAAAAAAAAAAAAAAAAAAAAAAAAAAAAAAAGAAGAAGATAAACGGTTGTGAAAAAGAGTAAGAGTAAAAAGTGGATGGTGAATTTCATAAAAATAGGTTATAGGTTATAGGTTATATTTTTTTCAATGGAAAATATTTTTTTTAATTAAAAGTGTTTGATTATGTTTAAGAAAATGTTTTAAACAACACTTTTGAGAATTAAGTTGCATTCTTGAAAATGTTAAGAAAAATATATTTTCTACTAGTTTTTTCACATTTTCTCATCTTTCAACTCATATATAACAATAACAAAACATGAGAAGTTTAGATGAATAAATAACTAAATAAATAATGACCGGCAGTGGTGTCAATGGCCGAAAATCAACGATGTTAGTGGGGTAGCAGTTGGGCTATTGACAATTGGGGGTAGGGATAGATTTAGGCTAATGAGTTTTTGGTGAGGAGTAAAATGTTACGATTTCAAATAAAAGCGTAAATCACTTTTTGCCCAAAGTTCTTCTATTTTATGGTTGATGATGCAAAAAATCAGCAGTTGAGTTTTTCATCGTAACGGATGGAAGAAGCTGTGATTAGGGTTGTCTTTGCTAGAGGAAAACCTACAAAATGAACTGAAGGAAAACACGCCGATGTGGCGTTAGCCAAACCACCTTTGGTGCTTAAGTTAGTAAGGGAGAAAGATTTTAGAGAGAAATAAACTAGAGAGTGATTTTGGTAGAGTATTTGTGTGTTCCTTTAACTTCTGTTACCTTCTCTTTTATAGTTGAGTGCCTAATCAATGGGCAATGAATTGCTGTATTTATGTTCAATGGCTAGTGCGTTATAAAATTTTTGTCTAAAGTTCACAGCTCATTTGGTGACCATTGCTCCATCCTCTACGTATTGTCATCAATGAGCATAATAAATTCCTGACATCGTCTCTTGGTAAATGAAGGTATCATCTTAATAACAATCATAAATTTCTGACTCATCAATGGTCAATCAAAAATTATTTTCAAGATGACTAACAATTTCAATCACCCTAAACTAAACACCAACAAATACATAAAACATTTTTCAAAAACTAATTTCTATCGAAACAAACAGAGCCTAAGATGTAATTACAAATGCTCTTATGGATTAAGATGAATAGTTACACACTAAATTGCTAATTTTGACTCTAGTTTAGATGTCATAATGGACACTGAAAATTAGCATTGAATTATGGTCTTAATTGAAAATTTTTGAAATTTCACATCAAACATTCCTATAGTACTTTTGTACTTCAGGATTGATGATTGCATTAACCCAAGAAACATACTTCAAAGTTTGAACAACTGTGCATATTGGAGGCAAATTACCGCCTACATGTTTCTTAGCATTCGTTTGGGTGAGTTTCATTTAATCTAAAGCACAACTTTAATATCCTGTTGTGTGACACTAGTCTCTGTGTTGATGCCGGCTGTTCCAGCGAGATTTTGAAGTCTTTCTATAGATAATGACTTTCTGTAGTAATTTCTTTGATATAAAATTGTTCATTCATCGAGAAAAGAATATAGAACTTTATTTAAACATCGCTTTTATTAAATTATAATTTTATTTTGTCCACCAGTGGAGTGGCTGGCCATTGCTATCGGACATGCATCAATATTCAATATGTTGATCTTGCGCAGTTGCATTTCTATATTTACTCAAACTTACACAGTCATAGTTTTCAATCTTTCGGATCTATCTTCCATTCTTAAGTTTCTAAAGTGAACAAAATGGGCACATGCATGATTAACCTAATCACCACTAGTTAATTTTGTCAAAAACTTAGAATATTCTGCGTCTTTCTTGAGCTTTAGACTATTAATTTGGAAGAGCTATGTTTTGTCTTCATATGTTCTCCAAATAATATAACTAGGGTTAAATTTTAACTTCAATCTTTTTAACAAAATGGAAAAAGAAAAAGGCCGTTCTTGCTCATAACCGCATATTAATATATATATATATATATATAAAATAAAAAATAAAAAACAATTGGCACAACAGTTGAAGATGACCTTAGTGAATTGCTTTCTGCGTTGCTGTCAAATTACTAGTTAAAATAGCAAAAAAACAGTGAGTTCCTAGATATCAAATAACCACTAGTTGATTTGTCAAACTTAACATAGTCTGCGTCATTTTTAAGCATCAGTAATTGAAAGGACGTATGTTTTGTCCCCATATATATGTTCTCAAATATAACTACGAGTTAACTTTAACTTCAATGTTTTTAACGAAAGATAGAAACCAAAATGGAAAAAGAAGAATAAGAAGAAGAAAAAAAAGACGGGTCTTGCTCAACCTTGAACCCTTTCCACAACACACAATAATAATAATAATAATTATTATTATTATTATTATTAATTTGGGTGAAAAGAAAAAACAAAAGTTGAAAATGAACATAATGCCTTGCTTTCTTCTGTGCTATCAAATCATTAATTAAAATATATATGACTTTTGCAACTCTTTTTTTAATTATCCAATGTCAAGGAAAGCAGTCACCAAAACTGTCAATTGTTGTTGAACCTGAAATTCTCACTGTTTTATTGCTGGAGCTCATGCTAGTTGAAAAAGATTAAAGGAACTATGTATTAAAAGTAATGATTATTACACACATACTATTTGTTAGGTTTTAGACCCTTTAAAACACAATTGGATTAACCTAGAAATTTAGCCAAGTTGTTACTTAGTCAAATTAATTAAATCTAGGTTAACACAATCAAATAATCATATCAAGTAAAGCAACAGAAATATAAATAACACAAAGATATGATCACCTAGGAAATCAAACCGATAAAAACCTAGAGAGGATTTAACCTAACTATCCTCAAGGTAAACTTGAATCCACTATCTTGAAAGAATCGAAGTTCATACAAAAAGACTTACAAGCCTCCACGCTTGACTTCTTATTGCTATCCACCAGTAGAACTTACTGACACAACCACGTGCAAGCTCCGAATCCACGGACTCCTTCTTTCTTGGATTCTCCACCAAATACAAGCACATCGCTTGTGTATCTTTAAGCTTCAATGGCAGCAATTGGAATGATCATCAAGGTGTAAAAAATTCTTCTCCTTGGAAACCCTAAATTTATGTGAAGGAAAGCTCCTCAAAGATCTCATAAGAGATTTCACATAAACTGCAATATGAGCAACCAAATCCTTAGAGAGCTTTTGGGTAAAAAACCCTAAAATAGAAAATGAGGCACACTCTTTTCTCTCTAAAAAAAACTTATAAAAACGTTTTAGGATTTGCCTTATATATAGGAGTGTTTTACTTGAACTCTAATACGTTTAAATAGAGTTTGGGCTGAATTGGAACTCTGCAGAAAAATAAATCTATACGTGGTTCGATCGATCGAGTCTAATTTTCGATCAATCGAGCCTTGCAGATTTAGTTCAATAAATTCTGCAATCACTCGATTCCAATTTTACAAATAAACATACTTTAAGCAAGCCTAAACTTAAACTCTATATTTTGATCATGGTTTGCCAACATAATACAAAGTAAAGTTCTAATACATTAGTTCCTAAGGTCTTAGAACCTAACACTATTACATACACACTGTTTAAACGCATGTATAAAAATTATTTTTCATCTATTAAAGGAGAAAGTATCTCTTGAAATAGTCTCATGAGACTAATGTTTCACTAACAGGCAAGTCACACGGTATATATGTGTATTAATACATATACACTGTACATACGCATGTATAAAAATTATTTTCCATCTATTAGAGGAGAAAATATCTCTTGAAATGGTCTCATGAAAACTAATGTCTCACCAACATGTGGCTCCCACAGTGCGGCATTGATCATATAAGGGGGAGTTGAACCCAAATTCTGCACATAAGAATAGCTAGAGTGTTAGGTTTTTTTAGTGTCGACTATCCGGCCATGACAAATATATGTTGTAATTTTGGGTTATGAGCATTTGTAATTGGTATGGGTATTATTTGGGTTGAAGAATGAAGTTTTTGTTCACTATGCTAGTTTGAAGATCTCAGTCTATCAAAATCCTATGATCAGTAGAGATTGAAACTAGAGTTTGGATAGAAAATCTTGTTAAAGCCAGAAAACCTTGTTTAAGGCTAAAATGAAAATAGACTTTAACTTTAAGAGGGAGATTGCAATAAAATGGAAGATGATTTTTTAACAAGCTCTTTGATTTTGCAAGAAGAATAATATATCTATATAGCGAGATGATGGGAGAATCAACTAAAGTATTTGGCTTTTGCAACCACAAAATTTGTCGAGAATAAGTTTTGCAATAAAATGAAAAGATGATTTTTTTAGGATTCATAACATGATCAACCATAAATAATTTTTGGAATTCAAAATGAAAAGATGATTTTTTTAGGATTCATAACATGATCAACCATAAATAATTTTTGGAATTCAAAATAACATCGAGTTCCATTTTAATAGGCAATTAGATTGAAATGTATATTTATTGTTCCATTTGAATCTCAGCATATTTCTTATTCTTGAAAGGAAAATTTTGTTATTTCATACTTTGACCCCTCTTAATATGAAATTCCAATTTCATCATATTGATGACGCTCACACTTATAACATCAGTTTCGTTTAATATTATTTTTATCACTAGAAATATATTTTCACATAATATAATCTCAATTTTAGAGATGGTTAAATACAACTACACGAAGACACTATCCAAATTTGTAGTTCAATGATTAGAGACTTGGTATAAAATAGCCAGCACTGTGTTCAAATTTAGTAAGCAACTATATATGTATCGATCACTGGTTTGGTTTAATATTATTATTGTCGTCTCTAGCTTCTTTGGATAGGATTGATGTTAGGCTATAGTTCAACTTACAATCTTACATAAAGGAATCATTTGCACTACAATGACAACAACAAAAAGATGAAGAAAGAAAAAATCATTTGCACTGCTTGCAATGTGCTTAACAATTAAACATATACTAAAGCCTAAATTAATGGAATTGCACCTCCACTTTTACTCTTTTTAACAACCAAAATTACTCTTTTGTCTCTTCTCAAAATAAAAATAAAAATAAAAATAATTCTCTTTTGTCCTCTTGGTATGTGTGATTTTTCCTCACCTCTCAACTTAGCACATGCAACATGCAGTTCTTCCAAATTTAGAATTGGGCTTCGCAAAGTTCGGCAGTCCACATTAGTTTAAGTTAGGCCTTTATAAAGTTGAGCTTGAGTCTGTCAAAATCTGACTAATTAAACCATCAAACTTTAACTGGGCTTTATCGAAATTAGGATATCTAAAATAGTCCATACCTAGGAGTTTCTGAGTAATCACTGTATTGTACGTGTATGGGTTGGTCAACCACGTACTTTCAAGAAAGCACAAACGTAGATGATGAACATATTAAAAATTGCTTTCTGCGTTGCTATCCAACTATGAATTAAAATACCAAGAAACAATGAGCTCCTAGTCCAAGATATCAATCAACCACTAACTGATTTTTTTCAAACTTAACATAGTCGGCTTCAATATAATTGTAAGAACTTATGTCATGTTATGTTCCCTTATGTTCAAGGGTTTAACTTGAACTTCTATTTCTTAAACAAAATATGGAAACTAAAATGGGAAAAAGAACAATTTGGACCGTTCTTGCTTAACCACGTATGATATGTGTTCAAGAAAAAGTACAAAAGTTAAACATCAACATAATGACTTGCTTTCTGCCTTGCTATCAAATTATTAATTAAAACATATATACTAAGAAAACATGAGCTTATCTCACCATATATATGCCTTTGCAACGCTTTGATGTCCATTGTTGTTGAACTTGATTCTCACTGTTCTATTGCTGAAGCTCAAGCTAGTTGAAAGAGACTCAAGTAGAGATCGCTCAAGCTCATGTAGTATGACAAAACATTATGGAGAAAAATTTGAGGGTTTTTATTTTATTGTTTCATATTCACGCTCTTTCATATTCAAATATTTTTCATATCATGGGTAAAATGTGAACATTTACTACGAAAATTTGGATATTGTGTGAAATATTTTACGTACAAAAATATGAAATGATAATTAGCCTTATTTTTATTCAAAAGCAAGGGCAGATAGAACAACAACAACAACAAACTATTATGCACAAACCGGACATTTTCCACTACTCATCTTATGGCCACCACTACTGCCATCAATGGTGCACGAAGAAGGGGCAGAAGGTGGAACAGAACCTCTATTAAGTGGAACAACTTCACCACCATGAACACTGCTCGGACCACCACTCATCTCATGGTTCCTCGATCTCCATGTTTGGATTAAGAGGGTGAGCTTCAAATCTAAAACACAAAAGCAACATGATCAATATAAACCATACCCAAAATCTCAACCTACCCTTTTTTTTTAAATGTCTCTAATTAAGCCTTCGAAAGCAATATCAGTATGTGGTGTAAACTGTAGAAATGTTAATGTAGGAGTGAAGAATGAAGCGTGTTGGTTCAGTGGGTTTTATAGAGTTGAAGAAACTAGCTTTTAGATGATGGGGGCCAAATTAATTACAGGGCCAATTGGTGAATTAAGAATTTTGTGTGTGTCGTTGGACTGTAGGCCACATATGGGATAGGGCTGGCCAACCCACTAGAGATGGTCGGCAATAAGGTTGCGTAAGGTTAAGTGTCCCCCATGTCAGCAAAGCTAGTCTAGGAAAGAAGACTAAAAACCAAGAAAAAGTTTGGTGCCACAACTCATTTATGGGTGAGTTGTGGTTGGTGGAGTGATGGTGGGTCCATGTGGGACACCCTTCTACTAACCATAACTCGCCACATGGACGAGTTGTGGCACCAGAATTGCTCTAAAAACAATTGTTACTGGAAAAAAATCTAATACCACGACTTATTTGTCACAACAATGAGTAGTAGAGAAAAATTAGTAGATCCATGTGTAAGTGATAGACAATTATTTACAATCTGTCACATCAAAATTATGGTATAAAGTTGTGAAATAGTGTGTGGCCTTAGAACCACTCATTTTTTAGGGTGGTAGTTCATACAATTTGTTATGAGTTACTCAAGTGGTAAGTCATGGTTGTTGATAGATGAAAACATTGAAAAGCTAAATAATGACGACTTTATATTCCTTACAATCATAACTTATCATTTTAGCAAGTTATAAAAAGGGTCATGTTAAGAAGTGTATTTGTGAACTTGCTAAGTTTGAGTTTTATAACATAGTTGATTCCATTTTATAAGAAGTCTAGTAATTTTTAGTTTAAAGTTCATATTTTTATTAATTTTTGTTATTTTTCAATTCAAGAGAAACCATTTTGAAACATTTGAGATAATGGTTGTCTATACCCACCACAACACAAAAACATAGAGGTAAGTGTGAAAAAATTGGTGAAACTTTTGGTGCTAAGAGACTTTTCTCATAAGAAACTGTTAAAACTATTACAAATTTTATTACAAGAAAATTTACAAATTGATATAATAATAAACGTGATTGGTGTCATTTTAATAACATAATAAATAAATATTAATTTTTTAAAATTATTTGTGACACATCAATTTGTAACATTTATATAATACATTTTATAATATATATTTTTAGAATTATATATTTATCTATAATTTTAGGATGCACATATTATTGGAAGAAATATACATCAATAGATGCATGTTCCCTTTATGTAAGAGCAATATATAGTTATATAAGAAATATAGAGAGAAAAGATACACATTTCTTTTTTAATATATAGCACTCGATGTTCATGAGATATTGGATAAATTCCATAAACCGTGGAATGAAGATATAATTGAGAGAGAGAGAGAGACCCTTAAAACCTTCCATGTGCTCAATTTAAAAAATAAATAGACATTAATGGGAAGAGAAAAATAAGTGATATGTAAATCATATATAATTTTCTAATATATATTAACAAATTAAAGTGAACAGTGTGTGTGAATCTTCTATCTCTAATTTACGTGGAATTGTTAAAAAAGGAAAAGCTAGATAAGATGACATATTTCATCAAATTGTAAAAGTCATGCTATTGTATGCTACATTCTAAGATAACTTTCTTTTGATTTAATATATATATATATATATATATATATTGCAACCAGTTTTACGAGGTTTGAGAGAAGTCATAATAGTTAACTTTATCCCTAACTTTGTTTTGAAAAGCTATTTTTCATGCCCAAATTCACATTCTGTCACTTTTAGTAGAAATCATTTAATTGCCATCTCATCAAGGGGGAAATATATATATATATATATATATATATATATATATAAACTAGATGATGTTAACCCTTTTTGTTTTCACCAAAAAGGAAAAGGCTACAGCAGTTGGAAACCAATGAAAGCAGAGGGCCATGTTGAGATTGGATTTTTACTGTCCGAATAGAATAACAATCAAATCAACATCATAAATATGTTGAAGGCAGATTCATAGGCCAGCTCAATATGCAAGATATGTAGATGACTATGTTATGTGGATGGAGGAAATTAACTCCAGATTTTATTGCACATGACATTTGCATGATGTTACTTTTGCCTCAGTTTGATAAGACTTCTAGAATTTAGAAAAAACCCAATATATGCGCGTGTGGAAGCAATTCATAAAACAAAAGTAAAACATATGATATGAGGGAATATATGGTTTCCCTTTACAAAGGTATATGTTAACCCTAGCATGTATTTTGGAAAGAACAAATATGTAGGTACTGTAGAGTCTTGTTGAAGTTCTTAATTATTTGTCCAAAGTACTATAAAAAAGAAAAGAGAATTTTATTTTAATTTTTTTTTTAAAGTGTGCAATCGGTAAAATAAATTTGTTTTTTTTTTAAGTAAAAAAAAAATGTTTCTTTTAAGGGGGTCAAACGTATTAACATGGTGGATGTGTGAGTGCGAAAGTGAGTTTAGGCATATTGGAATTAGGAATAAAATTTGGATATTCTATCTTATGTTTAAACCAAAAAAAGAGAATCAATGTATATAGACAGATTGGTGAAGAATTCCTCGTATCACTTCCTCATAAAAAAGGAATCATGTATATGATTTTAGTTGGCCCTTTAGAAAAGATGAGGAAAACTCTTCTTCTTTTTTCTTTTCTTTTTCTTTTTTTCTTTTTCTTTTTTTTTTTTTTTTTTTTCTTTCTCGGGTGGCAAGTAATGATAATTTTATGAAGAAAAATAAAAAGAAACCAGCCCATATCCTCTTCAACATGGAGCAAGAAGGAATAGAAGAGATAGGTTTGGGCTCCCAAACCAAACAAAAAGAGTCAGCCCATTTTGAAATTGGGAAAATTCAATTAAAATATTGATTCTTATGGATGAGAATGCTATATATATATATATATATATATATAAATTACATACTATTTTTCACAACAATTAAGTTAATAAATTTTTATTAGTTCTTATTTAAGTTTGGTATTGATATCATTTTTTTATGTATCACTCATAATCTACCACATCAACAGGTGTGAAATTTGTTTTCAATTTTTTTTTTTTTTTTTTTTTTTACATCTATAAAATTTCCCCTTATAAATAAAAATGAAAGACTATTATGGTTATATTATATGAAATCATACGAACTTTACAAGATAATTGTAAATTTATAAATTATAAATTTTTTATCTCTCATCAATTTGGAAAGGTAAATCAACCTACCAATTAAAAAAAGAGTTCAACATAATAAAAAGCCATAGATTTATCTCTTAAAAATACAAAGAAGTTTGGAACAAAATTTAGAAGAAAAAAAGAAACTAAAAAATGGATAATCCTTTTGTCAAAGTGTTAATCAGCTGTCTGCCTGCAGCTCCCTTTTTCTTTTCTTTTTTTCCTATTGGCAATTTTTATTGTGAGATTTTTTCAAATCCTTTTGGTGAGATTAAAAGATATACTTTTTCATATAAAAATAAAGCTCTGTAAAGGTCCTATAACTCTAATGATTTTTTCTATATATAAAAAATAAATATAAATAAAAACCTTCATCCACCCTACCGAAACTTAAATCTTGGGTCTTCTTCTCCTACAAACACCCAAAAGAGCTCAAAATTTCCAGAGAATAATAATTCAATTTTAGTTCAAAACAAAACTTCCATCAACCATTAGTCAAAGTTATCAACCTTAATCTTTTTCCCCCCTCAGTGAATGGATTTTTTTTTTTTTTTTTTTGGACTCAATCTATACCAATGAGTCTATGACTACTATATATACCCACCAGTCATATAAAAAAAAAAAGTTACCAGTTTGGACGTAACACCCATGTGATGCCATTAGACTAAATAGCAAATATTCAGCAATAGATTTCTATGCGATCTTCACACACACACACACATATGGTGTTACAACTTACAAGAAGCTTTAGGGGCATAAATGCACCAATACACACACATCCTTACTTTTAAATTATTGAAGTATTAAATATTATTGTCCAATCAAAAATCTTGTGACTTACTCGACACCTCATGACACGTTCAATAGAAATTATGTAAAGTTAAGTATCTTTGACTAATATGAATGATTTTTTTTTTTTTTTTTGTTCATGTAAATTCATCTCAAATCACATTAATTGATGTTAGAGTTTTTATTATTACGCAATAATTGGTATCAAAGCAATTGGTTCGAGTTTTTGGCCATGACAAATATAAAGTTTGAGGTGGATCTCTTTTATGGGATAAATAATTTTTCTTTAACAAAGAACCGTCAAAGATATTTTGGTGCAATAATGATTAAGTAACGCGTTTCTTGAAAAGTCAAAGAAGCATGCCACTATATCTAATGGTGAATGAGAAGAGCTTGAGATGAAAGTAGTATCTGGTACCATTCGTTTAAGTCTTGTGAGAGAGATTGAAATGAAAGTAGTTATGTTAAAATAAAAAATAAAAATAAAAATAGTTTTTGGTGATGCAAAAAAACTTTTTTTTTTTTGTTTTTTTTGTTTTTGGAATCTCACTCTTGTTATCACACTGTTTCGGGGAAAAAGAAATCATCAAGCGCGGTAACATAATGGGCTAGCTACATGCTTTTGCAACTTCTTAAATTTGCCGACAAGGCCCATTACTATCCCAGTAAATCAGTAATAAGTTTGCTTTTCAAATCTTGTTTCAGAGGTCCATCTCAGAGTACAATTGCAGCCCCCTTTTTTTAAAGTACACTGGTCTTTAGAAATTGGGGCTATTTTTTTTTTTTTTTGAATCAATGTTTTTATTTTGATAATTCATGTTTGACTGTTTTTATAATGGCATGCCGTCTATTAATGTTAGTAATTTGACTGTTAATTGCCTTTCATTGTTAACTATTTTATGAAATACTGACAATAAAATAAGATGGAATGTAGGAATTTCATCATTGTAGGTAGAATAACATATTATGGACAAGTAACTTACTAATAGTAATGGAATGCTGGATCAAAAAAAAAAAAAAATTATAATTTATAAACATAAAGGACTAAAACGGAAACCATCCTAAACTTTAAAAGTCAAAAGTGCATTTAGTTTAATGATTAATTATATTGGTTTGATTCCTTCTAAGGTCACAACAAAAAAAGAGTCTAAAACCTTACACTTACCCACATACTTTGACACAACTTTTTTTTTTATTTGACTTTGATACAACTTAGACACGTGGTAAATAGTCATTATATTATTTTCTACTAATTTTCAATAATAGATCCGTAACTGATATAATCCCATCATAAATTAATCAATGTAAGTTTTGTCAACCTGTGCGTCCATAGAAGAACTTTGCAACACCACTAAATTTGTTAACTATACCACACATGGTTCATGCAAAAAAAAAAATTTAATACCATCTTTTGGTGGCCCAAGTGCGAGGTGATATTTTTTTAATTTTTCTTCAAAAAACAAATTGAAAGATGTTGTGAAATTGTTGTGATCGTAGCTTTATTGTATTGGTTTTGGTCCAAGTTATTGAAGTAAAAGTCAATTACAATTAAAACACTATCTAGATTTTCATTAAATAATACAATTGTTTTGTAGATTTGTGACCTCTGGTTGGAGGGTTTCTATTGGAGTTGGACTTGTAATTTGTTATGGTGCATAACAAAATGAAATTATTCAAAATCCTGGCCAAGCCTTCAATTCAACCCAATTCCTGTCATTTTCTTAGAAAATGATATAGTTGTAGTAAGGTACTCAAGACCTAAAAATGGTAAATGTAAATAAGTTTAAGTTATTGGAATATAGTAAATTTAATCATACTACTTTTTAATAAAAAAGGCCTAAAATGTGGGAATTAAAATAGGAGATAGAGTGGAGGAGATAATAATCGAAATAGGACCTTTTGCATTGACCCATTATCTAGAAAATTTTTTGGTTGAACTCTGAATTTTATAATGCAACTATCATCATGGGCTACTTCAAACATGTAGTGTGAAACATATGACTATGAGGCAACACATGGATGCTGAAGCCTTCATCTTTAGAGGTAATATTTTCAATTATTAACATTCCACAAGATGCAAATTAAAATAAGTGCTCTGATAGATGTGAAAAAGAAATCCTTGAAGCTTATGCAGGGCCTCATCTGAAAAGAAATCAAGTTTACGTGTCTTCTCTACATATGCTCAAGAAATAACAAATTTTGAGTGCATTTCAAAATTTTATTATAATTATGAGTACTAGCTCATTTTAGTTGGTGATCTTAGCAATATTTTTGTGGAATATCTCTAAGGAATATCAAGAAGGCCTTATTTAGAAAGAAATCAAAATTACTTGTCTTCTACATATGCTCATGAAAGAACACATTTGTGAGCATTTGTAAAATTTAATAGTAATAATTATGTGTATTAGCTAATTTTAACAAGTGATCTTAGCAATATCTTTGTCAAATATCAAGAATTAATGCAAATACATATGTTTATTAGTTGTTGCATAGTTGGTTGGGCTTGCTTACCTTTAAAAAACAAAAAAAAAAACAAAACAAAACAAAACAAAATATTGGAAGAATTGAGCCTTTCTTGTGTTAATTAATAAGGATGAATGATACATTTCTTAATGTTTACAAACAAATACTGTGTACAAACATTTATATCTTTATTCCTATATAAACCCACGGGTTCCAAGTTAGTTTTTGATATAAGAAAAGCAATTTTGTGAGTTTGAAAGAAATAGTGATGGAGTACCCATCTTTTTTGAAAATTTTTATTTTTTTTATGAGCTATCTAATTATAAGAGAGATTTTCGGACGCAAGTATTTTTGTGTTAACGACGATGCTAATGAACAAGGTGGTCAAAATTGGGATCTTACGTAGGATCGTGGAAGGTAGATAGGATCGTAGATCATAGGATTGGATCGTGGATCGTGGATCGTAAGATCCTACTTATTTTCAGATTTTAAGCAAAAAAACCAATTGATAGTGACTTTGTATGTTATATAATCACTTAAAATATGAATCCATTCATTAAAAAAAATTGCATCATAAAATGTAATTTGTACGCATTACATCATTCTTATATCATTCTAATTAAACAAAATATATTTAACTTTTGACATAATGTATCTAAAAAGTTCAATACATGTTTAATTAGCAACTAAGTAACAAAATATTATCTACACATATGGAAAATGTTTTCCAAATTCTAAGTTCCAAATCCAAAATAAGTTAGGCTAGTTAACATATAAAAACTAACTAACTACAAATTTACAATATGTAATCCAAAAGAGAATTCTCAATCTAAGGTAAACTTGCTAATTACAAATATGAAATCCAAAAGAGAATTCTCATTCTAAGGTTCTTCTAATCTAATCACTGTCATTGTCATATCCCATTTCATCATCTAAATATTTTAGGTTTTGTTTTTGAAAACGTTAAACTTAAGTACTATAGGTTTTTTTGAGATTTTATGTTGACATAAGGGTAAATTTGGGACTTCAATTCATTATTGGGCTTCTGATAACCCGTTGGGCTTGTGGGTTTAGATGGATTATCTTATCCAAATGAATCCCACTTAAAAAAATAAATAAATAAATGAAAATAAGCCAAATGGTAGGATCGGTAGAATCCCATACGATCCTACAATCCTATGCGATTCTACATGCTCCTACATACAATCCTACCATTTTTGCGATTCTGCTACGATTTTACACTTTTTGGTAAGATAGGATCGTAAAATCGTGCGATTTTACGATCTGGATTGCAATTTTGACAACCATGCTAATGAACCAAAGAAAAGGTCATTGTTCATGATAGAATACCATGAGTGTCTCTTATAATATGGTTTTTGTAGCATCAACGGGTAAGTTATTATTTTTTTTAAAATTTATATCCTACCTTTGTTATCATGTGAATTTATTGATTTTTTTTTAAGTTTTGCATATTTGTTTCTTGCTTCATCCATATTTTTCGAATTATATATCTAATTATGATTTGTTGTTTCTTGAAGGTTGGGGGAGCTCTTATGTATTTCATGTTCAGGAAAATTGGAGAAAGAAACCACTTCATGAAATGTTTCCTCAATAAAATTAATAAACATTGTATCCCAAAGCTCATGTGTATTTCATGTTCAGAAAAATTGGAGAAACTAACCACTTCACAAAGCGTTTCCTCGATAAAATTATAAACGTTGTATCCCACTGAAGCTTTTCTTGTTCAATAGAACTTCTCTTATTCTTCTCCTTGTCTCTAATTTATTAAAAATTTATTTTCCTTTTTCCTTCCTTTATTTAGGAAGAGCTTGCTGGCCGACAAATTAATGGATTATCAATTAAGCATTCTTTCAAGTTGCAAGTTACAAGACCACCGCACACCCTTAGTGCGATGGTCACTCTACAAATATAAGTGCTTGTAGAGTGTAAGAGCAATTACATCAGTTGGTGCAAAATTTTTTCCATTTTGCACCTTTAAAACCTACTTTTTCTATTTTACCCACATCAGTTTGTCTATTCTACACGTTTATTCAAATAAAATATTCATTTCTTTACCTACACAGCCACCGACCCACACCGATATCACACCGGAATCCACACAATCCACCGGCAACAAACCCAGCAAACCAGAAAAACATACCCAGTAACCCACACCGGTATCACACCGGAATCCACACAACCCACCGGCAACAAACCCAGCAAACCAGAAAAACAAACCCAGCAACCCGGAATCAACACAACCCAACAACACAATCCACACAATCCAGCAACCCGGAATCAAAACAAACCCAACAACACAATCCACACCACCCACCCGAAATCGACGCCACGCCTTGAGCAACAAGATTGACGCCTCTGGTGGCGATGGCGAGAACGAGAAACAAGATCGACGCCTCCAAAGGCAAGCAATGGCGATGGCGATGGCGAGAGACATTCAACCCGAAACCCACCGATTAAAAGACCATTCAACCCGAAAACAACGAGAAACAAAGGAAGAAAGAGCGATCAGTGGCGGCGATGGCGATCGATGGAAGCTAGCGGAAGAAAGATTGATGAGAGGAAGAAAGATTGATCAGATGAGAGGAGCTGTGTGCCGAGAGAGAAAGAGAGAGGCAGCTGAGAGTTAGTACAGAGAGGAGAGAGAAAAAATACTTAAAAAATTATATGCACATGCTACAGTACCCGTGCAATTGCATTTATGCACAAGTTTGCATGGGCTGATGTGGAAGGTTTTTTTGCTCATATCGTGTAAAATGACCACCTTTTTCCATTTTGCACAATTTTACATCAACTGATGTAATTGCTCTAAGGGACAAGGGTGGGTTCAAGTCTCCAGGAGGGAGTTTCACACACATATACACTTAGATTAGACTAGAGTAGAATTATATCTTACATAAAAAATAAAAAATACAAAAGTTGCAAGTTACAAGAATCTCAAAACATGCTCTCATACTAGTAAAGGTGTTCTTGATTACGTTCATTTAAGTGAAAAGGATTTCCCAAGCTGACTTACCATTGAAATTATTTTTCTATTTATTAGTAACAACCTACTATGTAGGATTTATTACAAAAATGTTGCAAAAATGAACATAACATTTCTCGTAATTTTTTTGTTCAACATTCAACGGATCAAAATTTTGGAGAGGTTGAATTTTATTTTGATAGTTTTTAGACCCCTTAAAACCACAATTGGATTAACCTAGGCAATTATCCAAGTTATTACTTAGTCCAAATTCCAAATCTAGGTTATCACAAACAAACAATCATATCATGTAAAGCAGCGGAAATATAAATAACACAAAGATATAATCACCCAAGAAACCAAACCGATAAAAACCTGGGGAGGATTTAACCTAGCTATCCTCAAGGTAAACTTGAATCCACTATCTTGAAAGAATCGAAATTCATACAATAAGACTTACAAGCCCCCACGCTTGACTTCTTATTGCTACCCACCAGTAGAACTTACTGACACGACCACATGCAAGCTCCGAATTCACGAACTTCTTCTTTCTTGGATTCACCACCAGATACAAGCACCCACGCTTGTGTTTCTTTAGGCTTCAATGGCAGCAATTGAATTGATCATCAAGGTATAGAAAACTTCTTCTCCTTGAAAATCTTAAGCTTGTGTGAAGGAAAGCTCCTCAAGGATCTCACAAGAGATTCACACAATCCGCAATATGAGCAACACTAAAACGTGGCTAGGGTTTGCCTTTTATACCTAGGGCAAATTAGAAAACCCTAAATATTTTAAATAAAATAGGGCTGAGTTGGAATTCTACAGAAAAAAAACATTCAGACTTGATTTTCGATTGATCGAGCCTAAGCTTCAATCGATCGAAATAGGCTGAAATGCTTTTTTAAATCCTACAACAACTTATTCCAACTTTACATAAACAAATCAACTTTGAGCAAATCTAAACACGACTAAACACATTGTTTTGATCATGGTTTGCCAACAATACAAATTAGAGTTTTAAATACATAAAAACCTAACAAACTCCCCCTTTGGCAATCTGTAACAAAACACAACTAGAAGCTCAAAGTTTACAAATAAAAGCCCTTTACACAATAATGCTTAAAAATACAAATTCAATCCTAACTACTATCCATCAGTTGCAAGAGTAGACAGCAGCTCAATTGAATCAACCTGTATATTTCCTGAAACACTTAAACAAAATGCATAACCGCATGTGTGGAAAATACAAGTAAATAAAATAAATTCTTGATTTCAAACAACACACAATAAAGACATATATCAATGAAGAACTCATAAACATAAATCAATAAGCAGTCGAAACAAGAAACATATAAATCAAAAAAATATACTCCCCCTAACATGAATATCCCACAGAACAAAACACATGTGGTAAAAGCTAAAAAGATAAAATACAAAGAGAACCACCTAGATACAATCTAAACAACTCCACAAGCTCTAACCAACAAAAATGAAATGCTCTCCCCCTGAAAACAAAACAAAGTGCTCTCTCAAATCAAATATGTACTCCCCCTTTTTGTGACGGAATGCCAAAGGGCAATCAAAATCCATCATCAAAAGGAGGTGGCGGTGAAGAACGTCGAAACTGTGCCAAATCCGTGCGCAAGCCACGAATCTCATCAAGAACGTCCACCAAAATTTGTCCTTGAGCCGCCTGAACGGTCAAGACATGATCCAACGTACGTCGAATGCCTGAATCATCCGAAGTAGTCGATGGAGGAACATCAGCATCAACAACAGCACCACCAAACGTCTCAACAGCATCAGCACCTATAGAAGATGAAGGAGGGGGAACAACACTAGAAGATGCACCTTTAGGACGTGAAGGATCAACTCTCAAGTGAATAGCCATCTGTCTAAGGAAGGTAGCACCTATGGAAGCGACAACATGAACAGGCTCACCAGAAGGGAAATCAGCTAGATCAAGAAATAACAAAATCCTATGAATGAAAATAGGATGGATAAGCGCATGCCCTACGGCAGAACTCCTATGAACTTCGTTCAAAGAATGAAGAAACAAATAAGGAAAGCTGATAGACGCATCAGACATGAAAGCATACAAAAACACACATTGCTCTAGAGGAATGGTGTGGAGATGAGAAATAGGCCACAAGGAATGACATGCCACCCTAAGAAAAATATAGGCAGTCTTAGAAAGCTCAGAAGACGTGATCTGAGGATCAAAAACTCACTGGATAGAAGACCCAGTAATGTATGACATGACAACATCCAATAGAAGAGTCTCATCATAGAGATAGACAGGCTCCCTGACAACCTGAACCCCAAGAGCCTCAACCACTACCCTAGGGGTAATGGTGAACTCAACACCTCGTATCTAACTCCTAACTAGAGTGTTGGAATCACAGACGTGGCAAGAGAGGTTCAAGAAGAACTCTCTAATCAGGGCGGTTGGGGGTGGATGGTCTATCTCTAATAGGGACAACCAACCTCTAGACTCTAGGTTTGCCCTAATGGTTGGATCAACCTCATCTAGGATCACAGAATGCTTAACCCATATCTTACGCTTACTGTTCAATTTCTCAAAAGCCTCTTGACAACAGTCGTTCTTAAAAAGCTGACTCCTAGAGGGAGACACAAATGGAGTAGAGGGAATCCTATTAACTCTAGTTTTCCTAGGCATGGTGCTAGGATAAGAACCAAGACACAAAGCAAAAAGAAAAACAAATACCAAGGGCAGACTGTAAGTTAGCACAAAAAAGAATATAGAACAAAGACTATATGATGCATGAACAGAATAAAAGTCATGATGCATGTCCTAATGCAGTGCAATTAAGTTCAAATTAAGTTCAATTTGACAAAAATTGCTTGAGTATAGAGTTTCTAACAAAAACCCCAAAAATTTGAAAACACCACTTGAAAATTTTGTAATGAATTGACCAATTGATCATCACACAAGAAAGATTACTCAAAATAATGATCAATTACATCAAGTCAACAAGCCAATTTCATCAATTTAAACCAAATTGAACAAAATTCCCAATTCAGGTTCAACACAAGCCCTAGAATTTTGAATTCACCCCAAAACCCCAAATTGATCAAATCAACCAACATAGATCATGAATATAACAATATATTATCAAAACCCAATGATCAATTTCATAAAATTTGGCTTGAAACATCAAAAACCCCAATTTATGCATAGTCCAAAAATAACCCTCCAATGCATGAAAAAATGCATGTAAAATAGAAAATAAAAGAAAAAGAAAGGGTATAATGGACATACCGGCTTATGGAGAGAAAAATCTTGCAAAAATTTAGGAGGAAAACGACAAAAAATTGTTGTGGAGCCTTGCCGAGTCGGAGAGAGAGAGAAAAGTTTGAAAACTTTTTGAAAAAAATGTTTTGAACAGGCCAAGATCTAACTTTTAAAAAAGCTCTTTTATGATTTTCGATTGATCGAAAATCAGTTTCGATTGATCGAAATAGATAGAAGCTCACAAAAAATTTTAAAAGAAATTTTGATTGATCAAAAAACAGATTGGATCAATCGAAAATCTTGAAAAACAGAATTTTATAGAAAATATCCTGATTTTTGAAAACACTCCTCAAAGCATTGAAAATAAGAAATAAAATGCATGAGTATGAGATGAAATGCTTTTCCAAAACATAAGTTTTAAACCCAGTTTTCCCATATTTAAGATTTTCAACCAACCTCTCTTAAAATTCTCAAACACAAAATATGTTTTGCACAAAAACTCAAAGTAATTTCAAACTTGGTTGGTCAAACCGAAAGACACACACAATAACATGTACAATGTTTAGCAAAGAGTAACTTGTGTAGTGTGTGCAACTAGCAAAAACTTGAGTTACATGTGAGGTGATATGTGTATAGCAATTTAACACAAAGTCTACACAATCCATCAGATAGAATTTGAAAGAGACTATCACCTAATGAGTTACATCATATAACTCCCACATCTCCTAGATCATAAGCTTGTAATCATGTAAGTTTCTTGATTTTGCCTCATATTGTTCACACAAATTTCAATTATTCAGAAACTTATTAAAATAACCGGAATAATGTACACACCAATTTTAATTATGTGATTTGGCATCAAGCCTAATAATACACACCAATTTTAAGTACTAAGCAATTAAACCAAGGCTACACTTTATGTTCTTCTACACTTTCTCGAGTACAAAATCTTACAATATACACTAAGGTATTCATGATTGGCTAGTGAACAGTGATGAGATGGTTATTTATGCCTTTCTCAAAAGGTTCAAGTTCGACAGTCAAATAACATATGACATCAAGATTAAGACAAAGTGATAAACACCGTAAACATCTTTCCCACACAACATGCACTACTAAGCTTCAACTAGTTAAGTGCAATAAATAAGCTCTTTAAAGCTAAATAGAGTACAAAAGACATGTCATGTGAAAATAAATTGACCAACCTTATTTTCAAAAACAAAGAAAATAGTGCACAAACACAATTTGCTTCCTTTTTCTTCCCTTTATATATATATATATATATATATATATAGAATAAAAATACCTAGAAAGAAATGCATGAATGTTATACAATGCAAATCCTAGAGACAGGAAAAAAAAAAAAAAAACAAAAAACAATGGTTACAAATGGAAAAGCAATGAAGCACAAGGACCATGTCAGAAAGACTCAATTAGATCGAGTCTTTTGCATCCAAAACCTTTTAGATGCACTATGAGCATTGGAGTTTGTATTCACATTAGAGTGATTTCCAACTCCAAGATTGGAATAAAGGTTGAGAGTCTTTACCAATTCACCAATAAGTGATATAGGATCTTGTGCTTGTGGCACAGACATTTTTGGCTTGTTTGCTCTTTTAGCAGCTTACAGCTTGTAATAGTTTGGACGTATGTGTCCAGACTTTCCACAAAAATGACAAACCCAAGCAGGCTTACCATGCATCTTGTCCTTAGAAAGGGTAAACTCCTTAGGTTTAGACTCTTTCAAATCAACCCTAATCTTCATAGATGGTAAAACTTCTATAGGTTTGACAACCTCACTCACAGGGGGTTTAATAGTTTCACTCACAACCTCACTCACAGAAGGTTCAGAAGAAGATGAAGGAACAAAGTTAGTGGAATGGGGAGCAGACACAGAGATGCTTTCAACAAAACCTAATCCAAATTTGTCAGAAAGAGACTTTTGAACACTCAGCATTTGATCAAATTTAGAACTAGCAGATCTTGCAACAGATAAATCAAGTTTCAATAATTTAACTTTATCAAGCAATAACATATTCTCAGTATTCACATTATTCAAAAGTTCATTAGCATCAAGCAGTTTAACAAGCAAATCCTTCTTATCAAGCTCAAGAGATTCAATTTTCTTCAGGCCAAGTTCAACATTCATAGCATCATTTGCAGTAACTTTGCAAAGTTTATTATAGGCCTCTTGAAGATCTGTATCCTCAAAGAGTTCCCTATCAAAAGGGTTCTCTTCAGTAGATATGCTTTCATTTACTATAGCAGTATTTCATTACTACAGCAGTAGCAGTGAAAGCAATGAAGTTTCCATCTTCCTCACATTCTAACTCATCATCAGACTTCAAGTAAGTAGGACACTCAGATTTCATGTGACCATAACCTTAACATCCAAAACACTGAGAACTCATAGAATTATTTGAAGATTGACCTACTTTTTCTCTAGGTTTATCATTATTGTTAACCTTAGTGGGATCATTCTTCCTAAAATTTCTAGGTTCAGTAGTGTTCGTACCTCTTGCCTTTCTATTATTATTATTTCTGAGAAAGTTTCTAAAGTTCTTGGCAAGGTAAGCAATCTTGCCAAGAAGGCTTACCATGCATCTTGTCCTTAGAAAGGGTAAACTCCTTAGGTTTAGACTCTTTCAGATCAACCCTAATATTCATAAATGGTGAAACTTCTATAGGTTTGACAACCTCACTTACAGGGGGTTTGACAGTTTCACTCACAACCTCACTCACAAAAGGTTCAGAAGAAGATGAAGGAACAAAGTTAGTGGAATGGGGAGCAGACACAGAGATGCTTTCAACAAAACCTAATCCAGATTTGTCAGAAAGAAACTTTTGAACACTCAGCATTTGATCAAGTTTAGAACTAGCAGATCTTGCAACAGATAAATCAAGTTCCAATAATTTAACTTTATCAAGCAATAGCATATTTTCAGTATTCACATTGTTCAAAAGTTCATTACCATTAAACAGTTTAACAAGCAAATTCTTCTTATCAAGCTAAAGAGATTCAATTTTCTTTAGGCCAAGTTCAACATTCATAGCATCCTTTGCAGCAACTTTGCAAAGTTTATTGTAGGCCTCTTAAAGATCTGCATCCTTAGAGAGTTCCCTATCAGAAGGGTTCTCTTCAACAGATATGCTTTCATTTACTACAGCAGTATTTCATTTACTACAGCAGTAGCAGTGAAAGCAATGAAGTTTCCATCCTCCTCACATTCTGACTCATCATCAGAAACTTCATCATCACTAAGGGTTACAGCCATAGCCTTACTCTTAGACTTCAAGTAAGTAGGACACTCAGATTTCATGTGACCATACCCTTAACATCCAAAACACTGAGGAGCCATAGAATTATTTGAAGATTGACCTACTTTTTCTCTAGGTTTATCATTATTTTTAACCTTAGTGGGATCATTCTTCCTAAAATTTCTAAGTTCAGTAGTGTTCGTACCTCTTGCCTTTCTATTATTATTCCTAAGAAAGTTTCTAAAGTTCTTGGCAAGGTAGGCAATCTCTGTAGCAAAGAGCTCATCATCAAATCTACCAACCTCAACATCATCAACTGACTTAAGAGCTATTGATTTGAATTTGCTAGTTTTGGGTAGGTCCAACTCATAAGATTGAAGAGACGAAATGGGTAATTAACCATAATTTCCCAACTATTCAGTTAGTATTTTAAGTTTTCAAACTATATTTTTTACTAGCATCTCGAGTCTAAGAGACTCGATTTAGGGTCTATAAATCGAGTTTTTAAGACTCGATTTTCATGGCTTGTTCACGTCTGATGTGGCACTTTTTTCACGTGACGTCTACCTGGAAATCGAGTCTCTAAGACTCAATTTCTAATCCAAAAATAATAATTATTAATCACCCAAAATGCATAAACAGCAAAAAACGCGGAAGGAAAGAAAAGAGAGAGAGAGAGAGAGAGAGAGAGAGAGAGAGAGAGAGAGAGAAAGAGAAGAAGAAGAAGAAGAAATGGAGATGCAAGCTCACCGATCCAGCCGCGCAAGACCAGGCCGCGCCAGACCCAGGCTGCCGTGCGACCCAGGTCTCTCTCACTGCAACCCCTGTTTCTGTTTCTGGTTTTTTTTTTTTTTTTTTTTCCTCTCTGATACATATTCTTCTTTGATGAACACATATTTTCAGGAATTGTTGTTGCTATTGTCGTTGTGGTTTTTTTTGCTGTTATTTTTGCTGTTGTCGTTATGGTTTTCTTTGTTTTGTTTTTAGATGTAAATCGAGTCTTAGAGACTCGATTTCCAGGTAAATGCCATGTGGAAAAAGTGCCACATCAGACGTGAACAACCCATGAAAATCGAGTTCCAAAAACTCAATTTATAAACCCTAAATCGAGTCTCTTAGACTCAAGATGCTAGTAAAAAATATAGTTTAAAAACTTAAATTAATAATTATAATGTTTGAAATTTAACGTTAATTTCCATTTTTCTCTAGATTGAAGTGATCCTACAAGTTCATCAACAAGGATGGAGTCTACATCCTTGCTCTCAGTGATGGCAGTCACCTTGGGTCTAAAGTTCTCAGTTAAAAATCTAAGAATCTTCCTAACAGTTTTAGGTTGATCATAGATTTCACCTAAGTTATAAGCAGAATTAACAATATCATTAAGTTTAGCATAGAATTCATCAAAAGATTCATCATCGGACATCCTAATGCTTTCAAATTTAGAAGTTAACTGATACAATTTGTTGATTTTGACAGCCTTTGTGCCTTCATGCACAGTCTGGAGGATATT
This sequence comes from Quercus rubra, assembly GCA_035136125.1. Lineage (NCBI taxonomy): Eukaryota > Viridiplantae > Streptophyta > Magnoliopsida > Fagales > Fagaceae > Quercus > Quercus rubra. The sequence goes on along the minus strand of CM068732.1, from coordinate 4,355,666 downwards.
CCAAGCAGTATGAGCAACCTCAACATTAAAGATTCTTTTAAATTCCTCCATAGAAACAGCGTTAAAGATAGCATTCATAGCTTTGCTATTAAACGCGGCTGCTTCTTTTTGAGAATTTTTCCACTCACTAACAGGAGTAGTGGGCTTCTCCCACCCGTATTCAACGGAGTTCTAGACTCTTTCATCAATCGATTTCAGGAATGCTTTCATCCTTACTTTCCAATAAACATAATTATTCCCATCAAAGTAGGAAGGAATAACCAGAGAGTGTCCGTGTTCCATGACAACAGTGGTCAAGGATCAGTTAGTGATCAAAAGATCAACAATAAAAGAGCAACTCGCTCTGATACCATTTGATAGTTTTTAGACCCCTTAAAACCACAATTGGATTAACCTAGGTAATTAGCCAAGTTGTTACTTAGTCCAAATTCCAAATCTAGGTTATCACAAACAAACAATCATATCATGTAAAGTAGCGGAAATATAAATAATACAAAGATATGATCACCTAGGAAACCAAACCGGTAAAAACCTAGGGATGATTTAACCTAACTATCCTCAAGGTAAACTTGAATCCACTATCTTGAAAGAATCAAAGTTCATACAATAAGACTTACAAGCCCCCACGCTTGACTTCTTATTGCTACCCACCAGTAGAACTTACTGACACGACCACGTGCAAACTCCGAATCCACGGACTCCTTCTTTCTTGGATTCACCACCAGATACAAGCACCCACGTTTGTGTTTCTATAGGCTTCAATGGCAGCAATTGAATTGATCATCAAGGTATAGAAAACTTCTTCTCCTTGAAAACCCTAAGCTTGTGTGAAGGAAAGCTCCTCAAGGATCTCACAAAAGATTCACACAATCCACAATATGATCAACACTAATATGTGGCTAGGGTTTGCCTTTTATACATAGGGTAAATTAGAAAATCCTAAACATTTTAAATAAAATAGGGCTGAGTTGGAATTCTACAGAAAAAAAAAAACATTCAGACCCGATTTTCGATTGATCGAGCCTAAGCTTCGATCGATCGAAATAGGCTGAAATGCTTTTTTAAATCCTACAACAACTTATTCCAACTTTACATAAACAAATCAACTTTGAGCAAGTCTAAACACAACTAAACAAATTGTTTTGATCATGGTTTGCCAACAATATAAATTAGAGTTCTAAATACATAAAAACCTACGTCTTTAGAACCTAACATATTTTTAATGGACTCAATTGTTATTAAGGGTGTTCAAGTTTTTTTTGGGTGGTCAAGTTTTTTTTCTAGGGTAGTCAAAGACCTATATTAATTTAAAACTCAAATTTTTTAAGATATATATATATATATATATCAGGGTGTTCATTGATTAACCCGCCCCTGTCGAAAACGGTACTAATCGCTAATAGTTTTTTTTTATTTTGTCAAATTTATTAGCGAAGCCTCTGCGTCATTCTTAAGCTTTCGTAATATTTTGGAAGAAGATAAAAAAAAAAAAAAAAAAAAAAAAAAAAAAAAAAAAAAAAAAAAAAAAAAAACTGAATTGCTTTTCTGCCTTGCTATCAAATTATATAACCTTTTGCAATTTCTTTTAATTAGTGACCCATTATCAACGAGATCAAAAAAATGATAAAAGAGGACTAGAACTAGAAGTCTAGAACTGTAGAGGCCCTGGGCCTAACAACCTTGAGTCTTTCAGGCTTAGACCTCCAATTTATTTGTGTTCTAAGTTGGGCTTATCCCACAATGAGATGTTCAAGAAATGGCTCCGGAAGCCCCTTAGGGTGTTTAACTAACATTTTCCTTTATTGAACTCTCTTAGTTTCGGCTCAACCGAGACTATGATCAGGCAACCGAGCTCCTACCTTGACAACCGAGCAAGATTCCCTGGATATTATTTCTCTTACCCCTCTCATATTTCTCTCCCTAATTTTTCTAACCCCCAACTCTTGACCCATTAGCCTCTATTTATAGGCTCCCCTTAGTGGGGTCATCATCATGAAAGAGCTACTCCCTATGTTAGTGGACCTCTCTGTGCTATATTTCTGATCAAATGGGACCCCTCACCCGTGACTAATGGGACCTTCTTAGAACTTGCAATAGGCGCCGATTAATGCTTGACGGGCGGATTCTTCCAAAGCATTACCTCCTACAGTCGGCATACTAAGAGACACTCAGTCAGTCATGGGCTTGGGCCCAGTCCATCTTGGAAGTGCTAGGTGCTCGGTTGATTGTTAGAATGGGTAAGGCTCACCTAGGAGATGGGCCGTGAGCTCGGGCTGTGCCGATGCCTGTGGACCGTACAAGAACTATGATAAAAATAAATAAATAAATAAATGATAAAGACAAACTGTCATTGAAAAATGGCCGACTATGGTCTTCTTCTTTTTTCTTTTTCTTTTTCTTTTTTTATTTTATTTTATTTTATTTTATTTAAGTAGAATTGTAGAAGAAAAAGACTAATAGCGAGGCAGTTGAGTGTGACTGATTCAAATTGTGACGTTGATCAGCATGAGTGGCTGATTCAATCTCATTTCGTAGTCAAAGAGGCATGTATTCTTTTATATATTATATTGTTATACTTTTCTTTTTTTAATTGAATCTCAATTGAGTGTGAATGCACAAAGATGGAAATGTTACGTTATCGTAATCATACATTAATTTAATCTTAATACAAAAATACAACTACATTGTTTAGGAAAGTGATGAAATTAAAATAATGTAATATATTTTGTAATTTAAAATTATAATAATGTTAGAAAAAATAAAATAAAACAAAAACCTCAATATCATATTATCGTAGTGTACATCATATCAAAAACATATTATAACGAACCAAATGTCCCTAGGTGATTTGATCCACCTCTTCAAGTGAGTTTCAACCTTGGTACGATGGTAGTTCAGAAATGTAGGTATAGCTCAAATTTTTTTTTTTTGGTAATAGGTGAAAAGCCTTGACAACATCATGTCGGTTCAAGAAATAATCCATTCCATGACTACTATGAAAAGTAAAATTAACAGCATGGCCGTCAAATTGGACCTAGAAAAATATAAGTTCTCATAAGCTTTAATGATGCACGAAAATCAGTAAACTGAATACTTCAGGTTATGGTGATTGCTTGATGACCTGAAGAGAAAAAGAAAGATTGTCAAGGGTGACCGATGTAAACTGGCCAAGAACCCTTCGATAGTTAAGTCAGTTTTTTCTATTGAATACAAGGATAGTGGTTTTTGTAAATAGTAAAGCTTACCTTGGTTGAATGTGAATTGATTCTTTTATAGAGAGTTAGGAGTGGGTCTACTTGTTCGGATCCACTATCATTGTGGGAGGTGTGTGGAGTTAATGGAGAAAATGGAGAAAGTAGAGTGGATTATGGGGAATCCTCCCCACGTTCTTGGAATGGCTGATTGTGCTCTGATTATATTGAACCCTTGAAAAGTTCTTTTAAAATTCACTAAGTGTGGTTAGGTCGTCCATGGACAATTATCTTGAAACTGGATAATCTCGTTACCCATGGACAGATCCTATTCATGCTTGTGGTGCTTCTGTTGGGTTTCTTTCGCTGCAAAACCTTATGGACATGATCTGGACATGGACGAACTAAGCTTGATTTGGACCCCATCAAGCTTTATCCTAACATTCATTGAATCTGACCATTGTTATTTTTCGGGTAAGATAGATGAGAATCATAAAAGCGTGGCAGTGTAATGGGCAAGCCATTTGCTTTGCAACTTGTTTAATGACCCAAATCAAGGCCCATTAATCATTGCCTAATAAGTTTGCTTTTCCAGTACCATAGTTCAATTGCATCCAACAGGGACAAAGGCTGTTAATCATTGACAAATCCATCATTAGATTATTTCTTTTTTTATATCTTTTATACTTGTAAAATTTTTTAAAAATTAAAAATTAATATCTATATTATCAATAAATTTTTTAAATTACTAGTTTTTGTAATTTAAAATTAATTATAAAATATAAGCTTATAAATAATATAGTAAATAATATTCGATTGACACAAAATTTAACATATGTATTAAGAGCATAAAGAATATGCAATTCAACGGTTAGATTTTCAAAATATGTAGTAATATTTATTTTATCGAGTAAGGTTGTACCTTAATGGTTAGATTTTCAAAATATATAGTAATATTTATTTTATTGAGTAAGGTTATACCTTTAGGCTACAATCAATTTTATGGTTAAATTTTGCCCATCCAACCTTCCAACTTGTAATTAGTCAGTTTGGTATTATGTAATAAAATATATGTTTATATCATATCTCAATCTGTTTTTATTTTTATTTATTTTTTATTATCTTTAGCTATATTGAATTTGCTCTAAGTTAATGAAGAAAAATATCAATTATAATTAAAACAAATTAATCTAAGTTTTCATTAGATAATAGTATTATTTTCAAAGAAGCTAAAAGTTAAATTATTTTAAAAAAACCTTTTCAAAATAGAATTAAAATACAATCTAGAATGTAGAAACAACTGGACCAAAAATATAATCGCCATAATTAAGCCTCTATATATATATATATATATATAAACTAACACTTTCAAGTGTAATGATTGGCCAATAGCTAGATGACATTTTTTTACTAGAAAAGGAGAATCCTGGACCACAAGAAACACCGAAATAAACCATGTAAATCTCGTGCTAGGGTACGTAGAAAGAAATCTGTCAAACCAATTACAAATAATAAAAAAATAATAAAAAATCCATTTTGAGTGAGGAAGAATTTTGCGCTTAAAGCCAGAACGGAATAATAGATAATAATAATTTTGGGAGATTGTAGTGCCAATTTCTTTCAGTGTTCATTCTCAAAAAAAAAAAAAAAAATTCTTTCGGGGTTTTACTGTAGGGTTCATAGGACTAGATTGAAAAACTGTGGCCTTACGTATTTATCCAACATAGCTTGCCTATTGGTGGGCAAAAAAAGTGAGATCAACGATATATAGGCCCAAATTAGATTAAGTTATTAACAACCTATTATTTAATATTTGCTATGAAAATATTGTGAATGTAGTATTTTTCATACTAAATAAGTTTGAACAACAATGCATATTGGAGGCAAATTACGGCTTGAGATTAATTTCATCTTATAACAAAATTTATAACTTTTTAATGCTTCATTTTTTTAGTTACAATTTTACTTTAGTAGAATAAACAAAATAAATAGATTTAAATGAGTTCATCCAAATATTAGAAGTGCGATTATCAAAGAGGTACAAGGTTAGATTTGCTATAAAATCATTGTTGAGGTACAAATTTTCAGGCCTTAATTTCATTAGCCCACTCACAAAAATACCTACACAGGCCCATAAACTATTTTAAGCTCACATAAATATTCCCCATAATTATTACCCAAATATTCTTCATGTTATTGGGCTCCCATAAATATTCCCTATATAAGCCTCATAAATTGCCTTGGACCCTCTCACAAATATTACCCATTATATTCCACATATTATCCAACTTGTATTTTCACAAAAATACTCACCATATTGCTACTAAAATTGGGCCACAAAATTATGCTATCTCCACAAAAAAAAAAAAAAAAAAAAAAAAAAAAAAAACCCCAACAAAAACCCCTCTAAAGCCCGTTACAATATGGCACTCTAAAGCCCGTTACCTCTAAAGCCCATTATGATACAACATCTTTAAAACCCGTTACGATATGACACTCTTAAGCCCGTTACGATACGGCACCTCTAAAACCCGTTACAATATGGCACTCTAAAACCCATTACGATACGGCATTTCTAAAACTCGTTACGATACGGCACTTCTTAAAAGCCCGTTGTTACGCGGCAATATTTTTACAAAATCCTACAAAGTCCAAATGCTAATTTGGCACTTATTTTACAAAGCCCAAATACTTATTTGGTACTTATTTTGCAAAGCCCAAATACTATTTTGGCATTACTTTATGAAGCCCAAATCTATTTTGGCAATTATTTATAAAAGACCAAAAAACAATTTTGGCAAAAAACAATTACATTATGCTCAAAGCCCAAAACTATTTTTTAGCAAAATATATACTAAAGTCCCTAACTCATGGGAAATATAAATTCTCTCAAGAATGTTTCTCTCAACAAAATTTATAGGAACTACGCTTATTTTTCCATAATCAACTAACTACAAAAGCCCATGTATATCAACCATGGCAAAACTCTTCATTTTGTAGGGATAACCAAGCCCAAAGAAGCTTAACTACAAAGCCCAGTTGAGCCAGCCCAACCCACACACAAATTCCAGCAGCTGGAGATCACGTAAGTTGACCAGCCAAATTTCAACACAACTAAACAGTTGAAGCCCATTCTCATCAAGTCCCAACTTGTCCAATCAAATCAGAAGATGACACGTGTCTATCAGGGGTTAAACCCTTTCTTCACAAGCTGAAATTTCATCATTTCTCATATGACAAAAAACTGAAAGTGACGTGACAAAAAGCTGGGAAGTTTCAGCCAGCTATCCCTTCTTTCTTCTCCAACCCATCCGGTCAAGAACCAAGAGTAGCCATGACCAGGCCATTAAAGCTCCTAAAACGACTTGAAATCAATTCATTTTCATACTAAAAATGTGTATTCTTTAGTTCGTGAACTAAGCACATGAACCTCAAATGGGGAAACTTAGGGAAATGTGGTTTGGAAGGCACCAAAGGGATCCCAGCAGAGTTCCCAGCAAGGGCTCCAAGATTGACACCTAGCTTAGGGTGATACAATCTGCCCTAGGGAGCTCTGATTCTAGCAGCAGCATAACCAAGATCATTAGCCTAAAGCATGCTTTAATCCCATTAGTCATGGCCAATCAACATTCAATGCTAAGTCAAAATTCCAGCTGTTATTTCCCAAAACAAGCAAGAACCCTCTAAAAGTTGAACTTACCACTCTTAGCTAAATCCTAGGAATGATTCTCTAAGTATTTTCTAAAGATTGAAAAGATTTAGCAGAGATTATTTGCTAATTACCCCCTAAAAACCCAAATATGAATGAACCTCTCCATTTATGCTTTACTAAGACACTAAGATACACACCAAGAAAGAACTCTTCCTGAACCTCTCTGTTTAAGCCTTCTCTAAGCTCTGAAAAAGGTCACTGAGTTCTTAGTTTCAAACTTAGAAACTATGTTCCCCAACTCCTAGCTCACAAACACTCCTCATAACTCTGCTCATAAACACTTATCTACCCCCAGCAGAAAGCCCCAGCAACTTTACTATACACACTCTCTCTTACTACTCATACTACCTAATAGAAGCAACGGACTTAGTAGAAGTGTCGTATCATAACGGGTTTAGTAAGAGTGCCGTGTAGCAACGGGCTTTAGAGGTGCCGGATCGTACCGGGCTTTAAAGGTGCTGTGTAGTAACGGGCTTAGTAAATGATGCCGTGTAGTAACAGGGTTAGTAAATAGTATTGTTGGGCCCTTTTGGGCTTCACCCACAAGTAAAATGATTTTGGGCTTTTTGTGGAGATAGTGTAATTTTGTGGCCCGATTTTGGTAGTAATGTGATAAGTATTATTTGTGGAAAATCTAAGTTGGATAATATGGGTAATATCTGTGAGAGGGCCCAAGGTAATTTATGGGGCTTTATATAGGAAATATTTGTGGGAGCCCAATATCATGGAGAATATTGAAGTAATATGTGGGAAATATTTATGTGGGCTTAGAATAATTTATGGGTTTGTGTGGTTATATTTTTATGAGTGGGCTAATGAAATTAAGACCTGAAAATTTGTACCTCAACAATCATATAGTCCATGAGATGCATAGTATGTGATTTATGTGATTTAGTCACAGAAGATATAAGTCACAAGTTCTTTTAGTTCATAGTCGATGATGAAATTGGGCATTTCATCTGCAAAAACTATAACATATCAACTAAGATAATTTGTCTTGATCATGGAAGTGGAGACTTCTAGTTGATATGTTGATATGTTTTAAGAGTTAAGACATATTGAACTGAACTGTTGTGAGATTTATTATTCTCTTAACGACTGTCAAATGAATAATAAATCTCACGACTTCTATTTATATGAACTCTTAATCCTAAGAGAATAATGGACCCGATCATGAAGTGTAAGTTACTTTGATATATCATGAGTGAGATCTAATATAACGGTCCAAATCTCATTATGTTGGACAGTCACATTTAGTGTTAATGGAACATATATTCTCAAGATGGAATTCATAGTCTCTTAACGGAAATATAAAATATTTCCTTGAGATAAGTTTAATGGGTTCAGTTATTCAGAGAGCTAGGCCTAACCACTTTAGTAAGGAATTACTAAAGTATATATTTATGAAATTGGATTTCATAAATATATGATAAATGACTTAAAAGGATTAAACCTAGTATTCAAGGATTAAGATGTAGTGATCTACAAAGTGACAATCTTCGTTCATGACTTTGTATTACTATGAATATTTTATGAAGGAGTTGCATGTACAATAAAGTCTTAGGATATAATTTACTAATAAAGCCTAGAGTGCAATTATATTTATATAGTGGTATTAAATATAATTATTGGTAAATTTGGACTTGTCAAGAGTTGACAGAAAAGCCCAAGGCCCATTGGAGCTAAAGTCTTATTTGTTCCCTTTTGGTCCCACTCCAAGCCACACACTAAAGCCTAATTGGAAAGGTCCAAAAGGCTAGCCCAATTAGTTAATCAATTATATGGAGAAAAAAATACAGAATTTTGTAAGAACATGAAATGGTATGTATATGAGTGTTGGATACTCTTTCATTCTCCTTTTGAACAAATTCATAGAAATTGATTAAGAGACCACACTTCTTGGGCATAAGTGGAATTAGAGTGAAGATTAAAAGTGTTCTCAAGAACTTCTGATCTTTAGTTTTGAATTTTACCGCACCAAGGTGCACTCTCTTGTTCTTATATTCTGAACTTACATAGCACATGTTATCAATTGCGAATGAAGTAGATCCGTTAATTTTTCCGCTGCATATGTATTTATCCAACAAATGGTATCAGAACGGTCTTCAATTTCGAATCTGTATAACATGTTTTATGAGTTTTGGAATTAGAGATAATAGTTTCATGATGTTAGAAGATTATATGTGTATTTAATTTTCTGCATGGTTGTTGAAACTATGATTTGATGAAAACTGATATTGATGTTATGATGTTGTTTAAATTTGAATTCAAGTATGTTGAATTGAACTTTAAGGCTATAGCATCAATGGAATTCAGTTTTGATATCAAATTCTATCTATCATGTTCATATGGTGTTTGTTTATTCATGAAAACCATTGAAAACTGTTCAAGATTTTCCCTTCAAAAATTGAAAACACGGGTTTTTCGCGGGTTAGCTTCTCGTGAAGTTACTAGCAAAAAATGCATCTGAAGCACAAAACTCTTCGCGGGTAAGCTTTACTAGTGAAACAATCGCGAGACAGCCACGAAAGTTTCTATCTGAATTTTGTGTTTTCACAAAACTTTTTGCGGGTAAGCTTTACTAGCGAAATAGTCATGAGACAGTAGCGAAAGTTCTGTCTGAATTTTGTGTTTTCACTTTTTGGCTTAACTCAATTTTGTGGGAAGAGCTTAGTCATGAGATTCTCGCGAAAATGCCACTATAGGGAATTTTGAACTTTTTCTATGTGTTTTCAAATGTTTAAAGTGCAAGGCTGTTTGTGATTAGATTACACTTGTTTACAAAATAAAAAACCTTTATTTTAAAACATTTGGTGGGAGAGAGATATAAGGGTTGAATCTCACGGCCTCCATTATCGGTTCATAGTAGTGTGGATAAGCACCTTGTCTTGGCGTATATGCCTCGCGATCCCAAAGGAGGGTGTTTACTTTATAGTACTACAAAATTGAACTTACCTATTTAAAGTAGTGTGGACAAGCACCTCGTTTTGGCGTATATGCCTTGCGATCCCATAGGAGGGTGTTTTGTTCCATGGAACTACAAGTTTAAACATTATAAGGGAGATGAAATGTGGCTACACATGATTCTATATAATTGTGTACACTAGACTAAGTGTAATGTTAACCTCCCAAAAGAGCTATGTCATTATTACTTAAAGGCTAAAGATAATATGGCATATTATTAGTGTATGATAAGAGTTATCATGATAGCACTAATAATGAGAATAGTTCTCAATCAATTAATGTGTTTATAATAAACTTGCTACCAAGGAATTATAGACATGGATTGGGTTGTCATTGCATATATTATTTTATGGTTTTATTAAGGTTCCATTTTATATGCTTATATGCCAAATTGATAATGTCCATTTTACTTATTATATTCATGTTTATTATTTTCAGATTTGAACATGTCATCATTTAGCCCACTTGTTACTATTCTTAATCAAAACAAACTGACTGGATCCAATTATGTTGACTGGAAAAGAAATTTGGACATTGTTCTTATAGCTGAAGAGCATAAATATGTGCTTACTCAACCATATCCTAGCTTTTCTTCATTAGATGCTCATTTAGAGAAAAAATAGCGATATGATCATTGGTAGAAATCTAATGAGATGGCCAAGTGCTACATCCTAGCATCTATCTCAAATGTTCTACAACATCAAATGTAGGATATAGAACTAGCTTCGGACATTATGCTAAGTCTAAAGGAGATGTTTGGTGAGCAAGGCCGTTCTGCAAGGCAAGAAACTATGAGAAAATTTTATAATACCAAAATGACTGTAGGCAGTTCAGTGAGGGAGCATTGTCTTACAATGATCTCTAACCTGAATACACTGGAAGTTTTAGGTGCTGATATTGATGGAGAATCCCAAGTGAATATGATACTCCAGTTACTACTAGAATCATTCAAGGAATTCAGACTCAATTATAATATGAACAAAAAGATTTATTCTTTGTCTGAATTAATGAATGAATTGGTACCGGCGGAAGACATTCTTGGTACTTCTAGTGTTGATGCTAATATGGCTGAAGCTTCTACTTCTCAACCTAAGTCGAAAGGCAAGGGTAGAAAGAAGAAGAAGAAGGACTTCACCAAGCAAGATGGTAAACAAATTGCCTTAGAAGTTGCTGACAAAGGAAATAAGATCAAAGGAAAATGTTTTCCATTGTGGTGAGAAAGGACATTGGAAGAGAAATTGTCCAAAATTCAAAGCTGCCAATAATAAGGGTATGAAAAGTTCGTTCCTCCTTGAAATATGTTTAGTAAAAAATCCCACAAATTCCTGGTATGTGGATTCAGGTTGTACTAATCATATATGCAATTCTTTGCAGGGGTTCTAGGAGACCAGAAAGCTTAATGAAGGGGAATTGTTTATTACTTTGGCTGATGGGAGCAGGATTCCGGTTGTAGCTGTTGGAATTTTTAATTTATGTTTTGAGTTTAGGGTTTTAATATTAGAAGATTGTCTATATGTACCTAATGTTCGTAGGAATTTAATGTCTGCAACTTATTTAGGTAAACATGGATATTGTGTTATCCTGATAATGTTGTAATAAAGAAGGGTAAAGTGTTTATTTGCTCTGGCAATATTGTTGATGATCTTTATATTTTAACTCTTGAACAGTTAGAGTCCTAACCATTTCCACAAGCTGGATATATAGATAAGGTTCTAGAACGGTTTAGCAAGCAAAACTCCAAGAAATGGTTGTTTCCTTTCAAACATGGAGTTCCTTTGTCTGATGACCAAAGGCTTAAGACTCAAGAGGAAGAAAATATAATAAGACAATTTCCTTATGCTTTTGCAGTAGGAAGTCTCATGTTTGCCATGCTTTGTACTAGACCAGATATCTGTTATTCAGTTAGCATGGTCAGCCGATATCAATCAAATCCTGGACCAAAACATTGGCAAGTTGTAAAACATATTCTTAAGTATCTACGGAGAACAAGAGATTATATGCTTGTTTACCGGTGTGAGGATTTGATTCCCATTGGCTATACAGATTCAAACTTTCAATCGGATCTAGATTTCATACAGTCCACTTCAGGATGTGTATCCACCTTGGGAGGTGGAGTCATAAGTTGGAGGAGTGTTAAGCAATCTTGTATTGCAGACTACACCATGGAAGCTGAGTATGTTGCTGCTTGTGAGGCAGCAAAGGACGCTGTTTGGCTCAAGAAATTCCTTTTTTACCTTGGTGTAGTGAAAATGGAGCAGGTTCCCATCACATTGTTTTGCAACAATAGTGGAGCGGTTGCACAATCCAAAAATCCAAGGAATTATAAGAAAGGAAAGCACATTAAGAGAAAATACCACATCATTCAAGACATCATTGCTCGTGGAGATATAGTAGTTACAAAGATTGAAAGTGCAAATAATCTAGCAGATCCCTTTACCAAAGCCTTGCCTCAAAGGATTTTCAAGTCACATTTGGAGGGAATGAGAGTTAAATTAGTGCATAATAGTCTTTAAGGCAAGTGGAAGATTGTTAAGATTAGTACCCTTAAATCCTATTGTATGATGCTATGTATGACATTATGTATGACTTAATGTATGATTAAAAAAGTTGTTTTATTATTATCTGAAATAATGATAACATGAATATTTGGACATTATCATATAGTCTATGAGATGCATAGTATGTGATTTATGTGATTTAGTCACAGAAGATATAAATTACAAGTTCTTTGTAAACTCAGAATTTTAGTTCGTAGTTGGTGATGAAATTAGGCATTTCATTTGCGAAGACTATAACATATCAATTAAGATGATTTGTCTTAATCATTGAAGTGGAGACTTCTAGTTGATGTGTTGATATGTTTTAAGAGTTAAGACATATTGAACTGGACCGCTGTGAGATTTATTATTCTCCTAACGACTGTCAAATGAATAATAAATCTCAAGACTCCTATTTACATAAACTCTTAATCTTGATAGAATAATGGACATGATCATGAAATGTAGGTTGCTTTGATATATCAGGAGTGAGATCTAATGTAACGGTCAAAATCTCAGTATGTTGGATAGCCACAGTTAATATTGATGGAACATATATTCTTAAGATGGAATTCATAGTCTCTTAATGAAGATATAAAATATTCGCTTGAGATAAGTTTAATGGGTTCGGTTATTCAGAGAGTTATGCTTAACTACTTTAGTAAGGAATTACTAAAGTATATATTTATGAAATTGGATTTCATAAATATATGATGAATGACTTAAAATGATTAAACCGGGTACTCAAGGATTAAGATGTAGTGATCTACAAAGTGACAGTCTTCATTCATGACTTTGTATTACTATGAATATTTTATGAAAGAGTTGCATGTACAATAAATTCTTGGGATATAATTTATTAATAAGGCCTAGAGTGAAATTATATTTATATAGTGGTATCAAATATAATTAATGGTAATTTTGGACTTGTCAAGAGTTGACAGAAAAGCCGAAGGCTCATTGGAGCTAGAGTCTTATTTGTTCCCTTTTGGTCCCACTCCAAGCCACACACTTAAAGCCCAATTGGAAAAGCCCAATTGGAAAAGCCCAAAAGGCTAGCATAATTAGTTAATAAGTTATATGGAGAAAAATATACAGAATTTTGTAAGATCATGAAATGGTATGTATGTGAGTGTTGGACACTCTTTCATTTTCCCTTTGAACAAATTCATAGAAACTGATTGAGAGACCACACTTCTTGGGCATAAGTGGAATTTGAGTGAAGATTAAAAGTGTTCTTGGAATTTGAGTGAAGATTAAAAGTGTTCTCAAGAACTTCTGATCTTTAGTTTTGAATTTCACCACACCAAGGTACACTCTCTTGTTCTTATATTCTGAACTTACATAGCACATGTTATCAGTTGCGAATGAAGTAGATCCGTTAATTTTTCCGTTGCATATGTATTTATTCAACAAAGATGACACGAGTCCATCAGGGGTTAAACCCTTCCTTCACAAGATGAAATTCCATCATTTCTCAAGTGACATAAAGCTGAAAGTGACGTGACAGAAAGCTGGGAAGCTTCAGCCACCTGTCCCTTCTTTCTTCTCCAACCCATCCGGTCAAGAACCAAGAGCAGCCATGACCAGGCCATTAAAGCTCCTAAAACAACTTGAAATCAATTCATTTTCATACTAAAAACGTGTATTCTCTAGTTCATGGACCAAGCACATGAATCTCAAATAAGGAAATTTAGGGAAATGTGGTTTGGAGGGCACCAAAGGAATCCCAGCAGAGTTCCTAGCAAAGGCTCCAAGATTGACACTTGACTTGGGGTGATACAATCTGTCATAGGGAGCTCTGATTCTAGCAGCAGCATAACCAAGATCATTAGCCTAAAGCATGCTTTAATCCCATCAGCCAAGGCTAATCAGCATTCAATACTAAGTCAGAATCCCAGCTGTTATTTCCCAAAACAAGCAAGAACCTTCTAAAAGTTGAACTTACCACTCTTAGCTAAAATCCTAGGAACGACTCTCTAAGGATTTTTTGAAAATTGAAAAAGATTTAGCAGAGATTATTTGCTAATTACCCCCTAACAACCCAAATATAAATGGAACTCTCCATTAATGCTTCACTAGGACGCTAAGATACACACCAAGAAAGAACTCTTCCTAAACCTCTCCGTTTAAGTCTTCTCTAAGCTCTGAAAAAGGTTACTGAGTTCTTAGTTTAAAGCTTAGAAACTAAGTTCCCCAGCTCCTAGCTCACAAACACTCCTCATAGCTCTGCTCATAAACACGTATCTACTCCTAGCAGAAAGCCCCAGCAACTTTACTATACACACTCTCTCTTACTACTCATACTACCTAAAATACTCCTTGTTACTCACTATATTCATGAGCATGACTTGGCACCATAATGATCTTGCTGCGCTAGCTGGGATCTCTCTCTCTCCCTTCATCTCACACTAAGTTTTCCTCATTATTTGTTATAATGGAACCCATGATATTTACATATTCATTTACTATTGATGGTTATGATGTAACTGTTACTATAGAATTTTTCCCTCATATTGTTGTACTAGAAGACTATTTTCCAGAACTAAAGAATGATGAGTCCAAAAATGTAGATATTTTCCTTAATCTATGAAATAGCTAACAGCTGGAGGTTTATCCTGCTTTATCTCATTTTACCGTTGAGACATTTTATTGTTGAGCCAGTTTATTGCAGAAAGACTTTACCGCTGGACTATTTTTTACAGAAGCACTTTACTGTTGGGCTACTTTTTACAGTATGCATTTTAATCATGCTGACGTGTCTGTTGTAGGGATTGTTATGGGCCATTCTTGTCAGTCTCAACCTAAGCCCAAGGCATAGGATACAGTGAATTCCTTGGATCTTCACCGATAGCCTTTGGGCCGTGTATCAAGCCCATCGTCGAGTTTCGGTTTAGGCCTCTAACCCAATATAAATCTCATTTGTTGGAAGGAAAACTTTTTTGCCCCCCACAATCATTTTATTAACATAGGCTAGAACATTGACTATTGTCTAGAAAAGTTTTTGGTTGAACTTTAATTACAAAATGCAACTCATCATGGGCTAATCCAAATATACATGCAACTCATTATAGGCTACTTCAATTAGGAAGTGCATTGGTATTACCTATGGTTGGAGACTCAGGTTTGTCATTGGGGACACTAGATGTTCCACACTCCATCACATATTAAAAAAAAAAAAATTGGCAAAAACAAAGAATAAGATGAACTATAAGAACATGTAATATATAACATATTAACTGTTTTTTTTTTTTATAGAAGAATATAACATATTAACCTGAATATACCCAAAAAAATAAAAAGTAATGAAAAGAAAAGGGAAAACAAAGAGTTTTCGATGTATTTACTATGGACTGAGTAATTCTATGTTAACATTAATCAATTACTGAATTTAGAATATATATACTTACATACAAGGATAACCAACTCTAATACCTAAACTAACTGTATTACAAACTATAAAAACTCCTAAGAATATTATAGGTCTTATAGAAAAAAGAGTATTATACGTGTATAACAGTATAACTAATTTTATTATTAGAAACTAAATAATATCCAACTTTTCAAGAAGGTGTTACATGTCGTTTTGTATTTATTTGCATCTTTAGTAGATTGATTTGAGTTTGTAGTTAGAGCTGGCTTTACATGTAATATTGTAACAATTTTTATAATAATATAAACTGGAACAAATCTAAGACAATGAATCAGATTTGAGACAGATCACTTTGTTCTATTAGAAAAATAACGATTTACTCTCTTGACTTTGTAAAGGCAGACCATTCTGTATATTTACAAGAATATATGAACCTAAATAAAATAAAAGACAAACAAACATACTCAATAAAAATAAAATATTTAATAATACAATATTAAAAAAATAATTACTTTTGTGGTTGTCTAGAATAGCAAAGAGATGGAAGGTGAAGAATTAAAGAAATAAAAAAATAAGGCTTCAGAAAGGTTAAGGGAAAAGACAAATCAGCAAGAAAGAGTTTCACTTCGCCGGTGCTTTTTAGTTTATAGGGAAATGTGCAAGTTCCTCGGAATCACAAACAAATAAACGCTCAGGCTCTGCTGAGCTTGGCCAGTTGTGTTCTTCTGATCTAAATTTTGGAATTTTCTCAGTAAAAAAAAAAAAGTAATAGGGAAATGTTAAAGAATTGGGTCCGTGTGTCTGACTAAGGTTTAGCACGTACATTTGAAGGCGCTCTTCTTCCCTAATGTGTCATGCTAAAATAGGAAAGATGAAATCCAGTATTATTATTTATTGCTTTGTCCAAAATAATAAATCTCAGTTTTGATTCGTTAGAGAAGATGAATAAAAAATTAATTACCTTACAAAATTATAGCTTTAGATATTAAAGAGGAAGGGCATTTTTGTTTATTTCCCTTCTGAGTTTAAGAACTCCAATTTCAAGCATTAAAACTATATATTATTCGGTTTTCTTTTTATAAATAAGGAAAATTACTGAATTATAAGCTTTTTTTTTTTTGATACACAAGATAGAATTCTATTATAATCTAATCTAAGAATATATGTGCATGAAGTTTCTTCTTAGAGACTTGAACCTCGGTCTTTACCCTCCACACCCCACAAGCACTTATACTTATGGAGTGATCAACGCACCAAGGGTGTGTGGTGATTACTGAATTATAAGTTTAAGCATACAAATGCATGTGGATACTGTCAGGATACAGTAACAAAAAGTTAGCTTACGTTACTATTTTTTGTAGAGATACAAACTTTTTTACAACAAATTTTACAAATTATTGATGAGGCGAATGATTATTGGTAAATAAAAAAGTAATGTTAATGGCAGATCTAGATAAAACCAATAAAAAACTGAATATATTAATAGTTTGTAAAAATATTGTAAAATAGTTTGTGACTAAACCATTACTTCTTCTTCTTCTTCTTCATTTTTTTTTTTTTTTTTTTTTTTTTTAGGTTAGATGCAGGATCGTTGACATCTGCTCTAAATGATGTGAACTATTTTTGACCATTAATCTTAAATAATTTTAAGATAGTCTCTTTTATTGTTCCTCCAAAGGCCCAAAAAACTTAAAAAGAAAGTTTTAAGAAAAATTGGCAATTTTATATTTGCCATTATAGTTTATAGGCTTAAAAATAAGAGATCTTGCTCTCTGACTTTCCTAGATCTTCAAGATGCCAGTTTTGAATATTTAAAAGCATGGAGCCCGATATAGTTATTGGTCTGTGAGATCCTTCTTGCTCCCTTTAAAAATGAAACATGGCATGCCTAATTATTTTTCAGAATTTTAGCACATGCTCGTGCACAACCTTTTCTTTTTTTTTTGAGAAAGCGTGCCAAAAAAAAAATAATTTAATTAATTACATTTACATGTGTGAGAAATTTTCTTTGATCAATATCTCATACGTTATACACTAATGTATGTAAGTAGTGGAAGACATATTTCTATAGATTTCGTTTAGGAGAGAAATCCCTGAGCGTATGACTGATCAAGGAATTCACACAAAATGATCATGACCCACTATTCCGAAAATTTCAAATTATATCCACTGCTTTGTTTTATGAGAAGGAAACCAAAATACATACATATTTCTATTACATAAACACTCAAAGGAAGGATACTATGCTAAAGACTGTGTCATGGACACATCAACATATACTGTCCTTAAGCCACAAAAAAAAAAAAAAAAAAAAAAAAAAAAAAATTCAGAAATTTGTGGTTAATATTATTTATGCTTGACAATGTTGCTCCAAGTCTAACACTTTGTGTAGAAATAGTACATTATAATACAACAACTAGACTAGCTATTGTACGTATATTCTAAAGTCCATAGGATTAAGAATGAGAACTTGTTAAGAAGAGCCAGCCAAGAAGAAGATCAAAGCTAACTCTATCAAAATGACTCATCTTAAATGGCCATGGTCAAAGCACTCCCATCAAAACTAAGATTAAACTTGAAGAAAGGAAAATACAGGTTCAATTCTTGATAGTCCATTCCTTTGGTCATCCCCAAACAGAAACTACACCCTTCATGTTTGAACAAGGGCAACAATGTGGCCTAGTCGTTAAACCTTCAAAAGATTGAAGTAAGAGAGATCTAGGCCTTAGACATGAAATATCATATTAAGGTTAAAAAATCTTAAAAGAAAAGAGTTTGTCAAGAAGATCCCAACAATGAAAAGTTTGAAGTATATGTCAAAATGATGTTGTCATCTAAGGTAAAACATTTATTTCTTTCTTTTTGATATTCATGTGCATCTAATTAGCAATGTGAGTGATTATCTTATTAAAACTGAGTACATATCAAGCTTGCGTAAATAATCAATAAATGAATAAAATAGAACATGTATTTTGGGTTTGCAAAATGAGTAATGCTACAGTCACAAACTATTTTACAAAATTTTTACAAACTGTTGATGTGGTCAACTTTTTATTGGTTTTCATCTAAGCCCACCGTTAACATAATTTTTTTACTTACTAATAACTATTCACCACATCAGCAGTTTATAAAATTTTTTGTAAAAAATGTTTTATCTCTAGCATTATTCTTACAAAATTCATAAAACTTTCATAAAATTAAACCCATCAAATTAATAAGACACAATAAACTAATGAACATTATGTCAAACTAAATTTTCATTACTTTCATCAACTCACCAAGACCTTTTTTTTGAGAACAAGATTTTATATGGTGCAACCACCAAACAAAGCTATTTGTAAGGAATAACTCTTTATGAATGCTTAACGTCATTAATATATCTTGGAACGTGGGTTCTAGTTAGTTAAACTGACAAAATCTCTGATGGTTGTATAAGAGATCTGGAGTTCAAACCCCGCCTATACCAAAAACTGATTGGTTTCTTGGTCTGATAATAGCTCTTTATTATCAGGAGTGGACGCCAAGATTGAAACTCTCTCTCAAAAAAAAAAAAAAAATATATATATATATATATATATATTGGAATGATGATGAATAAAATCAATTGACAAAAAGCTCAGTTTAGCATGGATAAAAGGGGAAAGAATAAGAAAAACAAACGTATTTTTCTCTTGATAATGTTTACCCACTATGATCAGCAAATGTGTAACTCCTACCCCTAATAAATAGCAGTTAACTTTTCACATGAAATATTATCGTTACAAAGCTTATTTTTGTAGAAGCTATAAAACTTATACCTAGTGAGATTTCATGCGAAAGTGTATATACTACTAGATGAATTATAAAAGAGGCAAAGCTCTAGGATTACAAGAAAATAATTGGTCCAATCAAAATATTAGCTCAATAAGAAAAAGGCCTAACTTGGCCATTGTTAGCTTATTATTTATGTATAATTGTTCTAAAATTCTTGTTTAACCAAATTTTGGCAAGCGCATGTGCCACTTAATGTAGATAAAAACTTGGCCTCAAGAAGGTCCAAAACGATGTAGTGTCAATGAATCTTTCTAGCAACAAATGATACAAATTTTTCAAGTAAGAATATAAATCATACGATGAGCATAAATACTACAAATTCTTCAAGTAAAAATATAAATCATACGACGAGCAAAAAATGGTACAAATTCTTCAAGTAAAAAAACAAATCATAAGACGAGCAGAAAATGGTACAAATTCTTCAAGCAAGAATATAAATCATTCGACAAGCAGAAAATCATAAAAATTCTTCAAACAAGAATATAAATCATACAACAAGTAGAAAATGATACAAAAGCAAAATATAAACCATACGATGAGCAAAATATGATACAAATTCTTCAAGAGAGAATATAAATCATACGACGGGCAGTAAGTGATTTATTGTACAAGAATACAAATCTTTCAACGATGCATTTTTTGTGAAGAATAAAATCGTCCAATCAACAAATGATAAAAATATTTCACACAAGAATATAAATCATGGATGAATAAGATCGTCCAAATATCAAAATTCTTCAAGCAACAAAAGAATGATGAAAGCAGCTGAAGAGGCCACTAAACCTCATTGAAAAAGACCCACTTAAGGTGTGGTCATCCAAAGAAATTAGCTTACTTACAATATCAAGCTATGATCTCTTAAGCATCCAAAAGGACCTTCAGAAGGTAGACATTGAGAAGTCGTCATAGATAAACCATTGTCCTTGAAGAACAGAGTAACTGCAAGATAAAGAAATTTGAATCTAAACGAGTCAAAAAAAAAAAAATTCCTTAAGCTTGGCCAGCACAAAGCAAAATTAGACCCTGGAAATAAGGGGCAACCGATAAGTCCATAAAAATCATTAAGATCACCCATCTTAATGGACAAGCATTGCATCATTAGTAGTCTATCAAAGAAAGAAGAATAACCACTCAAACATATTCAATAATGACCATCAAAGATCTAAAACTCTCATAAAGAAAATGAACATTACTTTTAGGGTAATAATCACCCCAATTATGTTTAACATCGGAGGCTTTCCCACTGAGTACAACTCGATGACCTTTTCTATCAATTCTTTTTTTTCTTTTTTATTTTTTTTTTGTGTGCAAATCTTAAGAACCTGTCAAAATCTATGAACGAGTGACTAAAATGACAATTTTTTGTTTTATTAACAATATATATATATATATATATATATATTTTATAACACTCAGAGCTTTCAGTTGTGGTCGTTCATATAATATTTTGTTATTGATTGTGACATTTATTTATTTGTGCGTATAACATGCATCAATACATTGAACTTCCATCTCCATATTTGGATTGTGTCATTATGAGGCCGAGCTAAAAAAACAAAAGTGAGATCAGTATAAAGCACGCGCATAATCTCAAACTCTTCCATTTTCACTCTCTACCTTCCACATTTTTTTAGTTGTGTCTTAGAATGTTGACCAAAGATTGAAGAGATGGTAGCGATTACAATTTGCATGCGCAGACGCAACCTTGTCCCTAGAGTCACAATATTTGCTTAATGAGCACGGGCAACCCGACCATCTAGAAATTGGTGGTATCCAATGGAAGTAGGCTATGTCAGTCGGTTGTCAATATCATTGGGATAACAAATTTGATGGAAACAAAATTGTTTTCATATGCTTCATTAGAAACAAATAGTTTTTACAACCAATTGAACATGACATCCAGCGAAAAAAAGCAACTTATTCCAGCCTCACGCAGTTCCCTCCACTCTAGAAACCATGTGACCCAGAGCCTTCGCCAAAGCACATGGCTCAACCCTTGGCTTGGAATGGGCAGGCCAATTAGTAGCCACCTCGCACCCGACCAGTTGAGTTGTCCCAAAGTCCCATCAACTTATTCATTCAGCAAAAAAGAAAAAGAAAAAAAGCAACTTATCCAAACAAGGATTTTTTGATTGAATACATTTACTAATTTAACCTAAATAAAAAAATAAAAATAAAAAATCTTGTACAGCATTATAACTTTATAAGCTCAATCCTGAGCTACCTGGCGCGGGACCCACAGCATAGTTGCTAATTAAACCAAAGTACTTTGAAGTGGGATTGGTTAACCATTAATAAACTACTATTAGAAAATAAGGATTCGTTTGATGAAGTTGTAGTAATGTTATTTGTATATTTTAGAAATATGTGTAGGTAAAAAATTATGTAAAATATTTTGTTATTTAAATACTAAAAACTGTTATTTTAGTTACACTACCAAACAACCCTTAAATCAATTGAGGAGTGTATATAGCTTACAACCATGACTTCGGTTGGTGCATAGATTGCACCAAGTAATTCTTTTTAATGGTTATGATTAAAAGTTAAGAGCGTTACATTTAATAGATCAATTCTTGTGATCAAAAAGATTTAAAATGTAAAAGAAGTTAAAATCATGAAAAAGTTAAAACTTTTTGAGAGGCATTTATCGGGTTTTGCACGGTAGAATAATCCTAGCTATTGCACATTGCTGCCACAAGTGTTATTTGCCGGGTAGTCATGTCATCAAGAGCTAGTGCAGTTACCAATGCTTGGATGTTCATGGTATGCAAAAAATATATTAGACACCCATGACTATGAGCAGTGGCGGAACCAGAATTTTAGCTCAGAGGGGACAAAATTAAAAGATATTATTTAAAGTGAAATTGATCTAAAAAATATTAATAGATAATAATAACAAAATAAATAAACAATTGTAAGAAAATAAATATATTTCATATTATTAAAATAAATTTAAAAAAATAATCAATTCATACTACAAGATTTACAACAAAATGTTTACAAATTGATGTGGTAAAAATGTTATTAGTATTATTTAAACAATATATAATGAATAAATGTTTGAAATTATTTTTTATAGTTAGTGACATATCAATTCGTAAGATATAAATAGTAAAATTTATAGTTTCTTTAGCATTGACAATAAAATAATGTAAAGAGTATCAGTGCAAATGACAATAAAATAATGCAAAGAGTATCAGTGAAAATGGCGAAAAAAATAATAGGAAGGAAAAAAAAATGATGAAACAAGTGTCAAACTTGGGACAAGACAAAAACTACCTATAAAAACAGTAAAATATGTGACAAGGTGGTAGATTTGATGTTTGAGAAAACTTTTTTTTGCTTTCTTTTTTCTTGTGTCAGAGCCACTTTGTTTCAACCAAGTGGGAGTCTCTTTTTTTGTTTTCTTTTTTCTTGTGTGAGAGACACTTTGTTTCAACCAAGTGGGAGTCCCTTTTTCTTGTTTTCTTTTCTCTATACGTGGAACTCTTTAAGAATTAAGGTTACATATACATGCAAATTTTAGGAGTCAGGGGGGGTAGGTGCCCCCCTCGTCCCCCTCTGCCTCCACCCAGTGCTGGCTCAAGGCCTAGGCAACTTAGGCCTAGGCCTAAGGCCCCACAACAAATAAAAAATTTTCCTACTTAAAAAAGGCCCCATCTCCCTTAGTAAAAAGTCCAAAATTTTATAAAAATATAACATTTTTTAAATAATTGGTACTTTTTTTTAAAGAGTAAAGCTAAAAATACCACAAATTTTATTATAGATTTAAATGACATATCACCAATCACATAAAAAAGTAATTCAAATACAAATAAATTAAGTTGTTGAAATTCATCAATTACAATCATAATCACATTTATTGTAAACATTTTGTAGTATTTTTAGTATTTTTCCTTTTCATTTCTAACAAGGCTTTTAAAATAGGAGACCAATAAAAATTTAACGAAATTGAAATCCTAAGATGTTTCAAATAAAATGTTGCAAATGTGATAAATCACCAATGATGACTAATTTCCTACTAAGCCACACACCAAATAATATTTATCTATCTCTTTCTCTTAAAAAGAATATATAAAATTAAAATTTAGATTACAACTGTACTTAACTATGCATAGTCATATATCCAAGTTAAGTAAGTTCCTTTTGATTCAACTATAATATTCAATCTTCCATTTGAAATTAACCTTAGTTTAGTTAGTATTATTCATCAATTTCTATATTTACATCAAATTAATCTTAATTTAATTAGTATTATATAATTTTATTTAATTAATGTTTACATATAAAAAGGTCCCCTATAAAATTTTTGTCTTAGACCCCAAATTTTATTGGGCCGGCCCAGGTCGGTGATCGATGTCAATGTCATCAGCTAATCATAGCTTGATTGGTTGTGATGTGCTTGGCAATCGTGGCATCTTCCTAGCAACCCATGCTAGCATAGCCAACCGTGCCTTGAATTGCTTGGTACGTGGGCTCGCTGAGTGGTCTGGTTAGCTATGGCGTGCTAGCCAGCCACGGTTGAAATTGAAAGAGACTAAAGAAATTAACTACGGTTGAAATTGAAAGAGACTAAAGAAATTAACTATAGAAGTACTAAATATGTCGCATAATCAAAGCTCATTTTAGTTTTACAGCTGAAGCTAGCAAAAGAAGATATAACATCCTTTTGTTCCTAGCTAGAACTTGAAACCAAACATTACAGGGAATAATGAAATATATGTTTAATGAAAAGCATTGAGCAGAATCAGAGAATTATTCCAGAGAAATAGCATTGCAGAAACGACTTTTATGAACACCAACTCAGCTTATCAGGGGTTGCCAATGGCGTCATGGTCCTTGTGTACTTGGATTAGGGGCAGAAGGTGGGACTGGAGCTTTTTTCAGTGGAACATATCGATCATCACCATGAACCCCCGGACCAGCACTCATCTCATGGTTTCCCATGGGAGAAGGAGCGGAATGCAGAACGGGAACGGGCGGACCTCCTGGAATCTCTCCATTATTGGCTACATATTGCTCTTTGACATATTTTGCAAAAGATGAGCTGAGTAAGGATTGGTTCTTCCTCTCCTCCATGTTTGGATTAGGATGCTGAGCTTCATATCTTAAAAACAAAAGCAATATAAAGTGTTTGTTGGAAACCATAGTTTAACCATGTGAACAACAAGAAATAGAAAAAAATAAACATAAAATATCTCAATCAAGAAGCTGATAGCTAGAAACACTATAATAATAATAATAATAATAATAATAATAATAATAATAATAATAAAAACAAAGAAAACAAAACTCCATTAGAGCAATTAAAAGTTCATTATTCCTAAAAATTCATTTCTCTTTTCCTTTATCCACATTTTCCCACCTGCCAAAACGGATCTAAAGATGAACTTAGTTTTACAAAGTTACAATTTTTTTTTAAAAAAGAAGAAGAAGAAGAAGATAGTATTCTCAAGATTAAAAAAACAACTAAATGTTTAGATAGCTGAATGAAAACTCATCTTCCATCCTAAAACCCACAACTTTAATCTAAACCCCCACTTTTGCTTTCCATCTTTTTTTCCACATTAACCCATTATCCAAATATTACTCAATAAAAAAAAATTTATCTTTGAATTATTAAAAACAGAAAAAAAGAAAAAAGAAAAAAAACTCTCTAGAGAGAATTGCATGGACTACCCACATTGCAATTTGTTCTTATATTTCATCAAATCCCACGACCCAAATCAACAAAAAACCAAAATAAATCCATCATTTTAATCTACTTAACTTTTTTCCCCCTATAGTTTCCCAGCATCCAAACAGACAATTAAAATTAGAACAAAGTTTACACAAAATCTCATTCTATCTTTTAATTAGATGTGAATTTCATAAATCCACTATTAAATTGCATTTACTTATTATATCTTCTATGCTTGAAAATTTTCAAGAATATAAAAAATCAAAAACTATGTTCATAAATAAAATATTTAAAAATAAGTTTATAAATCGAATAATAAATAACTTTCCGTTTGAATAAAATTTGACATACATGTCAAGAATATAAAAAATATATAATTTAATATTAAATTTTCAAAATATATAGTAATGTTAATTTTTTATTTGGAGTTTGTAGTTGTCGCCTTCAAACAAACTTTGTCCTTCAAATTAAACCAAAAAAAGCAAAACACAAAATGAAAGCCCTAATATAAAGAGACAGAGTAATGGAGAGATGTACGAACCAGCAAGAGTGAGAAGGATAAACGAAAGGGAGGGGGAATTGAAGTAGATTTTAGTTTCAGATCTTACTAGAATCAAGAAAGAAAAAGACCCAAGGAATCATTTGGATGAACTTTCAAGGTATGTAATACCTATATTGGTTATTATAATGATACCCAAATTAGAAAATTGAACATATGTTTTATCAACGCTTCTTTACCAGAAGAATTTGAAGGAAGGTTGTGAAGTTATGCTTGATCAGTATATCTGGCTTGTTTGTAGCTGATGTACCTATTGTTCCTTAGCACTAATGAGCTTGTTTCTTTTGTTTAGGGCGTTTATGTTTGGTCTGTTGTAGTTGTTGATGAGTTTGGAGTTACTGTATTCTGGTCACTTTTTAGCTTTTAACAAAATAAGTTCATTCATATCGAAATAAGAAAAGAAAACAGAAAAGGGTATTGAAGAAGCTTACTGTTGAAATTCTATATTGATATAGGAAGAAGTGGTAGATGAATTTGCAATAGTCCCAAAAGCTGTCGTGGACAAAACCATGGTTTTGTTATTAGCTGAAGGGGCTTGACCAATATAATCAACAATCTTGATCTGAATTGTCTGGTTTTGATTACAAGCATATGGTGTTGAAGTACTAGTGATGCACCTAACCAAATACAACCTCCCACATGCTGTACCATTGGCCCATATTCCATCACCGGCCGCTGCAAACAAGTTGCTTGATGGGAACTGAAATGCATCGCTTCCATAACATGCCGTTGGTAAATATGGTGGAGAATAAAGGCCGGCAGTACCAACATCACCATATGAGGTATGGAAGTTGAAAAGCAGTGAAACCAAGAACGTCATGAGGGAAAACCATTGAAGAAGTCGCAGAGATGTATACATTTTTTAAGGCTTCAGAGAGTTGGAAAGAGAGGATATGAGAGGTTTCATTTTCACATGCCTTAACCTAACTATATAGTTGTAGATTTGTATTAGTACGGTTGGGGCCACACACATGTTACCTTATGTGTGTTACCTTAGTGCTTTTACTATGTGCATAATTTCAATTTGCGAGACAACTAGCTTAGTAAAATTCACATATATACAACCTTGCCCGCCTATTACTTTTACTTGTTAAAAGAAGAAATTTTAGTATAAAGAAAACGGGTAGTTTAAAGCAATTCATTGTATAAAGAAATTAAAACTCTCTTTCCACCCTTGAACTTGTTTTCAGTTTCACACTCTCAACTTCGATTCAACAAGAAAAATGCTAGTCTCGAATTGTGTCATAGCTACACTATTCCTATGTCTCTTGGTAATGTCTCTTAATTCATGAACCTGACATTAATGGTAATAAATCAAATTAAATTCCTAATTTACTCAACGTTTATTGAGGCACCGCTACAACCAAAAGTTGATCTTTATTTAGAACAGTCTGATTCAGCTTAATTAAACAAGGTCACCTGGCTAAATCTTGTCCCTTCTAAAGTTTCTAATTAGTGAATAACTTAGGCTCGATTATTAAAAAAAGAAAAAAAAAAGATAAATAACTTGGGCACAAGCACAATAATCTAATTATCATTAGTTGATCTTGTCAAACTTAGCATGGTCCGCCTCATTCTTAAGCTAGCTTCAGTATTTGAAAGGATGTGTGTTTTAACTTTAACTCTCAATCTTTTCAATAAAAAGATGGAAAGCAAATTGAATTATGGTGTTAATTGCAAACTGTACTAATCGCTAATAGTTGATTTTGTCAAACATATTAGCACATGTACAGTCTCTGCGTCATTCTTAAGCTTTCGTAATATTTTGGAAGATGAAAAAACTGAATTGATTTCTTCCCTGGCAATCAAATTGGTAATTAGAAATAGTATATATATAAATATATAGTTGTCAATGCAATGATATCAAGTGAGTGTACTGGGATCAGAGTGCGTTTTTCTATATTTATAGTAGTGATTGTAATTACTAATTAGTGAAGGGGACCAATGCTTATACGTGTCTCCATTCAACACACGTCTGACAAAAATCCCAGAATGTGGACACGTATAAGCATTGGTCCCCCTTCACTAATTAGTGATCGGTAATTAGCATTCTCCGTACCGGATACTTAAAAATTATTCGTTCTAGGAAAAATTTTTAAGTAGTCTCGAAGTATAGTGAAATAGTATTCCTTTCTCTCACATTCATAATAGACCTTACCATGAATTTAATAAACGGATCCCACCATGAATGTGAGCGGACCCCATCATGATTGCGAGAGGATGAAGTACCATTTTCCGTATTCTGGGAGTAACTAAGAATTACTCGTTCTAGGGAAAATTCTTAGGTAGTCCCGAAGTATAGTGAAGTAATGCTCTCTCCTCTCACATTTATGATGGACTCCACTATGAATTTAATGAGCGGACCCCACTATAAATGTGAGAGAAGAGAGCACCATTTTCCGTACTCCGAGAATACCTAAGAGTTACTCCTGTTTTAGAGGATTATAACTTTTGTTAAAGACAAACTATATATGTATGATATCGTTAACATACAATGCCATGTGCAACATTTTTTTTTAGGTTTTATTAACTTACTTGAAGTTAAATATTTTGAAGGGTTTGTAATTGCCTGCATATATATATGATTAGGAAATAGTAGGAACATTGTGCTTTGTGTGATTGCTGATACTCTCGGCGAGGCCAATGTTGACAAGTTGTGGAGAGCATATATGATTAAGGTTCAAAAGAACTAGACGAGCGGTAAACTATAATGGGTCTTACAGGTCTTTGAGAATATTGATATATTTGATGTTTGTTGTTTGTTGTTGTTGTTGTTGTTGTTTTTGTTTTTTTTGTTTTTTTTTTTTTGAGAATCGATGTTTGTTGTTATGCTAAGCATTATTTATATATATATATATATATATGAAACAACCGCAAAACATTGGATCATCCAAAACAGACATGCCTATATATATATATATATATATATATATAATGACAGATATGCCTGTTATCCAAAAAAAATAAATGATAGACATGCCACAAAGTGTAACTCTTTAATTTTTTACTTTTTTTTTAGTGTGTTTTTAATGTACCTATTAATTATGTTTTAACCCATTTATACATGCCACATATTTCTTCGTACAAGTGTAGTGTATTATAACTTTTTGTTTTTGTTTTTGTTTTTTTTTTTTGTTTTTTTTTTTTTAAACTTTTAGATGAATTATACAACCTTTATTTTGAACAAAATTATATGTTCTCTTTCACTTTTAAGTTGTATTACCTTCAAGCAAGCTAAATATTTTTAACATAAAAGAATGTTATATCTATAATAATTTCACAACAAATTATCAGTAACAAATTGATATTAGAAGACAAAAAAAAAATTGTTATTTCATTATAACCTAAATTTAAACTAACATAAATTTTTTTTTTTTTTTTTGGTTAAGGGGAACATACAAAGACAACAAAGTTATCCCACACCAAAGGTGAGACCATTACAAGTAGTTCTAACAATACTAACATTACAAACTCCAGCCAAGTCCGAATTAATTAAACACAAAATATCAGCACTTGGTGGATGATTAAACACAGCAAAAGCATTATTCATAGAGCATCCCCATCTTGCCAACGCATCAACAGGACAATTCCCTTCCCTAAAGACATGCTGCACTTGATGAACCCAATGAAACTCCCTCAGTAGACACCTACAGTCACACAGCAGAAGGAAATAAAGTTTAGAAGAATCCACATTGGACTTGATAAGGTCGACCACCACTCTCGCATCTAACTCCACAATCAAACTTCCAATTCCTTCCCTTAGAGCCAAATTTAGACCACCCTTAGTGCCCGCATAAACTTGCCACATATAGCAAGTGACTGCTAATTTATTTTATTTTATTTTTTTCTAAACTGGTGTATGTAAGATTTGGCTGCTCAAGACCAAACATAAAGCAAGTGACTGCTAATTTTTTATTTATTTTATTCTAAGCAGGTATAAAGCAAAGAATCTACAATAATTTTAGAAAGATAGTACTACATGCTAGCAAAAAAAAAGAAAGAAAAAAAACAGAATGATTACACCGCATGATAGGTCATACGTCAGCAAACTTGTTCAGAAATGCCATCTTTATATTCTGTCTTGGAATTTACAATCGCATCATTCCCCAATTCATTTGGCGAAAAAAAAGAAACAATTTTAAAATGTGTCTCTTAATATGGACATGACATAATGACATAATAAGACAAATTACACCATAAATAATTTTAAAATATTACTACATGCAGCCATGACAGCTCATGAATGGTTGGGTGTTGAGTCAAAAAGTTACTAGAATGAGTGGTTGAAATTTAAATTGATTAAAAAACTATATTTGAACACAGGGGCGGAGGCAAAGGGGGACGAGAGGGGGCAAGTGGCCCCCTTACCTCATTAAAAAAATCTAGAGTAGCAACCTATATACTTAAATATTAGGTTATCAAGTATTTTGACCTTGACATAAACGTTTCACACCTAGAGTCTAGCAATATTAGCTGCAAATCTTTATAACATTATTTTGTCTTTTTCCCAACAAAACAAAGTTTTGTGGGTCCTAATTAACACTCATATTATTTTTCCTTGCCACATGTTCTCAAGCATTGGAAACTTTTTTTTCCTGGAGTGCTTTTCTTAAGGCAATTTGTTCCTCAAATAAGGTATTCCCACATAATTATAAAAAATAAAAAATATTTAGGTCCTTGTAGATCAAACTAAAACCTTAGCGTTCCCTAATCTTTTTCTCTTCTACTTTAACTTTTTCATAATTTCAATTTTGAAACACTTTATTTTTACTATAGAACCAATTTTGACTACTTACTACTTAAAGAATAGAGTAAAAATTGAATATTGAATTTTGCATAATTGAAAATACAACTTTATAATTCTTTTATATTGATTTATTTTCTCAATTTATTTTAAGGGATCAAATTACATGTTTAAATTCTATATATTTAGAATAATCTCTTAATTTGATTGTTATTAACTATGATTTTTTTTTGTTTTATTTATTTTAATAATATGAAATAGACACTTATAATCAATTGAGATTATGGAGAAGCCAAATTATAATAATGATTTAGATTCAAATTCTAAACTAACTCATATCAAGGTGTATTTTACTAATCTTCCAATTGAACAAATTAAATTATGTATGAAAAAATAAATTAGAGTTTATTTTATATTAGATTTTGTATGACAATTGCATTAATAATATATAATTCTATATCTATTTTGTTATTAACATCGATTAATAATATTTAGATTAATTTTACTTTCAATCTTGTCTTTTAATTTTGTTCCCCTTAAATTGAAATCCTGACTCCGCCACTGTTTGAATGAATGGTTGGTGTTTAATATATTTGTATTGTGGATATATAATAAGATAATGCTTACTAATACTGTTGAATATTCTGTCCATAATGCTATATGTGCATTTATCTTCATTTAAAATGTCAAATACAAACGCAAAACATGCATTCCGTACAATCCAATCGCACTTCGCATGATAGGTCATACGCCAGCAAACTTGTTAATAAATAACTTTAAATTCTGTCTTCCTTGGAATTTGCAATGCAATTCGCATCATCCCTCAATTCATTCAGCAAAAAGAAAAAAAAAGTAAAAACTTTGAACCCATTTTAAGTCCCTCACCAGCAAAGTTCCCGGAAATTGTTCCAGTAAATAATTTATAAAAAATCTTAACTGATGTTTTTAAAGTAATAGTTAATAATTTATTTAAAAAAAATTATATATAAAAAAAAAATTAATATTTTGGTAATTTTATCAATTTTTCATAAAAAAGGTGTCAATTTTTTTTTCTTTTAAATGGATTATTAATCATTGCTCTAATAGCACTCATAATTAGCATGACCCATAATTCATTATAGGGTATTGAAAAGAATAATTTTAATATTAGAGCATGCATCATTATGATCTTCCAAATCATATTACTTACATTTTGGTTGGTTGTAGTTAGGGGAAGAGAAGAGAAAGGAAAAGAGAGAGGGAAGGGCAAGAGAAAAGAAATTGTAGTTAGCTTCTTTAGGTGTGTTTTGATACCTGAAAGAAAGGGAAGAATTTCATTTATTTCCTTTGTTTGGTTTATAAAGGGGAATGAAATGAAGTTTGTATATTTTTATCTTTATACCCTTATTTTTACCTTTATTTGTCTGTGAGTAAGTAATGTTTCAATTTTGAATTTTGAAATTTGTTTTTCGAGACATAAAGGGTATTTCAATAATTTTCTTTAAATCAAGCCCACTATATTTCATCCTTCCTTCCTTATCCGGCCAATTTGGGCAGACACAAAGGAGTGGGCCCAACAGAAATACAATCCATCATTTTTATCAATTCTTTCCTTTCATCATTGTAACCAAACAGCGGAAATTCGATCATTTCCTATCTAATTCTTTCTCTGCTCCCCTCTTCCCCTGTATCCAAACAAAGTGTTAATCTATATTGCCAAAATTCAAGATCTCTCAAGAAGCACTAGGTTACAACAAGATGGTCTTTGTCACTCTACTTGGCACATGTCCGAATCAAATTTATCTATTGATGATTTTTTAACCTTTCATATTAAATGAGACCGCAGCCTAAATATTAACCTTTTATATTAAATGAGGCTGCCTACATCCCAAGATTTTTCCTGATGCTCTTATGGGTTCTTGTGTCTCCTGACCCTCAAAATAAGGTTTATTTTATTTTATTTTTTATATTAAAAAAAAAAAAAACCCATAACCATGCACATATTACAATACCTATATTACACCAAGACACAATGTGTATTACAACCACATATACATCAACAGCCAAATATTATAAAGTCCACAATAGTTCCAAAATCCTAACATGACAACGAATACATTAAAATAAAATAAAATAACTAAAGTCCACATATCGCCAAAAAAAAAAAAACTATTTCAATGATGTCATCTACATACTCGCCTCAAGGTGCGAAGTAGTACCTGCCTTAAAAGAAGGGGTAAGGATCATTTTCTTACTAAAGCACTATAAATGAAAGAAAATTTGAATCGAAGTTCAAATATAAAAAAGTTTCACTTTCACGTCTTTCTCAGCAAAGGTTTACAATGATGTTTCGCCTTCTCAATTAGTTTCATTAAAGACAACACATTTGCAATATCATATAGTCACCTTAGTTTTGCTGCAAAGATCAAACACCAAGATGTTAGTAAAGAGTTTCAGCTCCATTTCAGTCAGCGGCAAGAATTCAGGAAGGAAAAGACAGAATTTATTACTTTCTCATTATCGAAGAATTAAGGGCATCCCTAAGCAGTAACTCTACAGCTTCATCAAGGGAGATCAATTTCCCCTACAGAATCATTTGGAAACAAAGTCATGACTTATTACAAGGTAAATCAATGACAGAAGTATAAAAAATAGAAGGATCATGTTTCCACTCACATTAGAGAAGAGAAAGAGTTTGAAAATTTTTTGTGTAAGAAGTGCGAAAGAATTTTCCCTCCAATTATCTGCAAAGAATCATAAACGCATGGTTGCAGTTAAAATTCTATTCCACTTCTATGACAGGTTTTTCAATTCAAATTATACTGACATTTCCTTACAATAAAAATTGATCTATACACAAAAAGAAACTATTCAATTTCCAAGCCCTTGAAATTAACTCTAAAAACAGACCAAAGACAATAAACTAACTGCCTAAATCATATATGACCCATCAAAGCAATGAAAAATTGAAAATTTGTTTGCTCCAAAACTTATGTTTAGGATAATTTCCGACTCCAAAACATTTACAAACATTGCAATCTTAAATAAACAGAACATAAGCAAACTACAAACAAAAAAGGGTTCCAAAAAGAAATACCTTTTTGCAAGCATTTGGCAGCATTGTTAGGGTTTGACTTGTCATTCTGACTTCCAGTACTGGGATTGGAATGTCTTTCATCATCGTCTTCATCATCCAAAGCCTGCCCAAAACAAAAACAACCTTTTCAATTAAAATACGCAAAACAATTTTTCAAAACCCAAATTATTACAAAGAGGGAAAAGCTGTTGAAACCGTATAAACTCACATACTTTGCAATAGTCATTGCCATCAAAGCCATTGGTATTCTCTCTCATACCCTCTTCCTGTCACAGCACCAAACGCACAAATCAAAATTCTATTCCAAAAATATAAGCTTTCAACTATATCTTAGATAAAAAAAATAATAATAATAAACCTTGAATTCCTTTAAGGCTATAGGGATTGCACCAAACCCTTTCTAGGTATATTGATTCTTGGCTCTTCTTGCAAGAACCTAAAAAAAATTGAACCAAAGCTTAAGTATGGAAAAATTCAATAGCTAAAAACAAATAAAGATGAATTTTTTTTGAATTAGAGGGTGAAAAAATTGAATCAAAGTTCAAATTTTGGAAACTTGTACCCTTTTCTTCATTTCTCAGAAACCAAGCAATATGAAGAAAGAAAAATAAAATAGGAACTTAATTATATCAACAATTAAACATGTATACACACATATACAGAGAGACATAACATTTAAAAAAAAAGAAAAAAGAAAAAAAAAAGGGTAAAAATAGAAGCTAACCTTTTTAAGAGCAAGTTTCTGCAATTTAGGAAGCTCCCCCAAGCAAATGAGCTTTCGTTCGTCTAATCTCTGCATTCAAAGCCACCACCGTAGCCCTGTTCTTCTCGTTGGCAGCCGCATCTGATTTCTACAAAATTGAATAAATATAAATATAACCAAAAAGTCAAGAATTTTCTAAAATAGAAAACATATTAAATATAATCACAGCAAAAACCTTTACTCTATACTTGGCCTCCTACTAACACTTTTTCCTTAACAAATAAGTTAATCATTTAAAATGTAATTAAAAAAAAAAAAAAAACATCAAAAAAGAAAAAACTACATTCTTTTCTTCTCCTTTCCCTTTCAATTTTCTTGACATTCAATTTTCTTGACAACCAAACAGAGCAAAAGGTCCCCCACCCAATAAATAAATAAATAATAATAAAACACAAAACCAACATGCACCCTCTACAAATAACATTAAACAGAAGATTGGTTAACTTTTTTATTTTATTTTCCTTTCTGTATCAGTTTTTTCTCAGCTGGCAAGCAAAGGAGAAAAAAACATTCTTAAGAAAACCA
This sequence comes from Quercus rubra, assembly GCA_035136125.1. Taxonomy (NCBI): domain Eukaryota; kingdom Viridiplantae; phylum Streptophyta; class Magnoliopsida; order Fagales; family Fagaceae; genus Quercus; species Quercus rubra. The sequence goes on along the minus strand of CM068732.1, from coordinate 4,320,729 downwards.
GCAAAGATCCTTTTCATCATCCGAGACCGCCTTGAACACATAGAGATAGACAGACATGGAAGGCAGCAAGTATTTGTATATGCACATTTCTAGCATTTATGCAATTCGCACTTAGTCATTCAATATGTGAGATCAGACCAAGATACGTTTTTCATAATGTTTCCCCTGGTTCAACTTATTTCGTTTTTCCTCATCTTATGGTTACCAATGCCATCAAAGGTGCATGGAGAAGGGGCTGAAGGTGGGACTGGACCTTTATTGAGTGGAACAACTACTGCACAATGAACCCTTGGACCTCCTGGATTAATCTCTCCTTTGGGTTCATATTGGTCTTTGACCAATACTGACAATAGGGTTTGGTTCTTCTTCCCCTTCATTTTTGGAGGCGAGCTTCGGATCTAAAAAAACAAAACCAATATGATCAGTACAAGACACAAGAAAAATCTCAACCTATCCATTATTTCTATAAACTCTCTTAGCTTTCAAAAGATATATTATCAATATGTGTAGTAGACTTTAGTAATGTTATAAGTTGAAGACTGGAGCGAGGAATGAAGCTTGTTGATTTGGTGGGTTTTATAGTGAAGAAACTAGCTTTTAGACGATGCCACGTAGCATGCCATGTCAGGTGGGACCAATTGCATGGCCAACTTGATATCCTTAGGCTTTCTTGGAAACATGTAATGCAATTGGCGGTTCACTTCATCCCCAGGTTTTAACCATGAACCCATTCAAAGTCCTTAAACAAAGTCTGCAAGGAAATTGTTTTCTGGGTTCTGAGTTCCAACCGACCTTAGAAGCTACTTATAAACGGTAATAAAATAAGCGTTTTTTTTTTTTTTTTTTTAAAGTACTGTAGAAAAAAGTTGTGTACAATTACAACTAAGAAAATCAAATATTGAAGCACAATAATAATTTAAAATAACATTATGAACAAAAATTCTTTAAAATGTAATTTGCTCTCTTTTTTTTTTCTTTTTTTTTTTTTTTTTTTTTTTTTGGCATTAAGATAATATTTCACCAAAATCATCAACTAGATTTACCAAGAAACCATAATATATTAATGGTAGTTATAATAATTAAAAAGCATTGGATCAACGGAGAGTCCAAAATCATACAAAAGTACCACACAAGGGGATTGAGCATGCAGAACTTAATCAAGTTAAAAAAAACACTCTCTGTTTCTATTGACCTATTTGTTTAGATTGAATACTGTTATAATTTAAAATTTTCCTCTCATAATTTATCTAATTTAATTTTAGTTAATAATTCATTATAGGGTATTGAAATAAATAATTTTAATATTAGAGCATGCATCATCATGATCTTCCAAATCTTATTACTTGTTTATTGCCAAAATTTAAGATCTCTGGTCAAGAAGTACTAGGTTACACCCACAAGGTAGTCTTTGTCAAACTTGGCACATGTCCAAGTCAAATTTATCAATGGATGAGTTTTTAATCCTTCATATTCAAATGAGGCCTCTGGCTAAATATTGTCCATTCTTAAGCTTCTAATTAGTGAACAACTTGGGCACAAGCACAATAACCTAAATACCTAATTATCATTAGTCAATATGATCAAACTTATCATTCTTAAGCTAGCTTCAGTATATGAAAGAAAGTATGTTTTAACCTTTTTTTTTTTTAGGAAATATGTTTTTACTTTAACTTCAAATCTTAAACTCTACTTTTGCACAATAAACAAAATAAACTAAAGAAAATAAGTTCATCCAAATGCATATTTAGAGGTGCAATTCCCAGAAGAAAAAAAAAATAAAAGTGTTGTATTTTTTTTTTTTTTTGAAGGAAACTTTTTTGGATTTTTATGCATATACACATTTGGATTTTGATGTTCAAGAGTACTTTCAAGTGGTTTTTCCACCACTGGAATGGCTACCCATCGTGAGAAGTGACAATGGTATTACTATGATCTTCCAAACCTATTACTTAATGTTTATAGGCAAAAATTAAGATCTCTCAAGAAGGATTAGGTTACAATCAGGGTTGATCTTTGTCAAACTTAGCACTTGTCCGAGTCAGATTTATTGATGGATATGAGTTTTCCATTTCTTAATACCTAAAGTGAGGTACTTAGGCACCGATCGACGTGATTAATTTTATCACTCTAGTTGATTTTGTCAAACTTATTAACACCGTATACGTCATTCTTAACCTTTCGTAATATTTTGGAAGATGGAAAAACTGAATTGATTTCTGCCTTGCTATCAAATTATTAATAATTAGAAATATATACTAAGAAAATTAACGATAGTTTATGGCTTGATTGGTGCATGAAAAGCTAGCCTTGGGTCGCTGCCAATAGGTGTCAAGGTGTGCTGCAATATGCTTGGCGATCATGGCGTCTTGCCAGCAAGCCATGCTAGCATAGCCAATTACCGTGGCTTGCAGAGTGGTCTGGTTAGCTAGCTATGGCGTCCTAGCAAGCCACGGTTGAAATTGAAAGAGACTAAAGAAATTAACTAAGTACTAAATATCGCATAAGCTCATGTAGTTTTACTGCTGAAGCTAGCAAAAGAATATATAACATCTGTTTTTCCAAGAGCTTGAAACGAAACAATATTTACAGGCAATAATGAAATAAATGTTTATAGCTTGGTTCTTCTTTTCATGCACCAACAGGAAATTTTTCACCACTACTCATATAAATCAGGGGTTGCGAATTGCATCATGGGAGATTGGATTAGGGGCTGAAGGTGGGACTGGACGTTTATCAAGTGGAACATATTGATCACCACCATGAACCCTCGGACCTGCACTCATCTTATTGGCTACGTATTGGTCTTTGACCAATGATGAAAATGATGATGTATTCTTTCTCCCCTCCACCTCCATGTTTGGATTCAGAGGTCGAGCCTCAGATCTGTAAAAACAAAAATGTAACATTTGGATGAAGCACACCTCAAATAGAAAGTTTGTTGGAGTGTGTATACAAAAAATAGTAAACTAAAATAGAATTTTACTGTATATTTTATTAGCTACATCAAATAATTCCATCAAAATTTAAATAGAGAGGAAAACCAAAGATGAAATTGACTTTGTTTCATGAATTTTTGAGTATGTAAACTGTTACCGATGAAAAAATGATGGTAACAATGAATTCATATTCTTTCCGATCAATACTTGCCCCTAATCACATTGTGTATGTGTGTGTGTATATGTATATATATTGTTTTGATAGAATAAAAAGTTGATATTTCTCACATATCACACACTACACGACATATATACAATCTTCAAAAATTATTTAACCAAGAAAAAGGAAAAAGAAACTCTGTAATGGGAATTGAAGGACAACAGCAACAAGATATATCTTATGTTGGATGCATGTATTTTTCCCCTCATAATGGATTTACATGGCTGTAGAATTCACCCAAAGAGGATACATATATATATGAAATTATGATATAATTCATATTGAACAAGAAGAAGAAGTAGAAAAAAAAATCTAAAAACAAGAAGCTGAGAAAATTTCATTATCCATTAATTTCCCTAAATATTTATTTCTCTTTACCTTTACCCCTATTTTCCCACCGGCCAAAGGATCTAAAAAATGAACTTTGTACTATAAAGTTAAAATATTTTTTTAAAGAACAATATTCTCAAAATTTAAAAAACAATTAAATACGTGTTTAGATAGCTGAATGAAAACTCATCTTCCTTCACATTCTAGATACCAAAATAGCATAAAACCTAAAACCTGCAACTTCAATCTAAACCCACATTTCCTTTCTCCACTTTCCATCTTCTTTTCCCACATTTTCCCATCATCGATCCAAAAAGACAGTAAAAGCCAATATTGCACTATAAAAGCAATTTTCTTCAAATATTAAAGCATCTAGAGAGAATTGTACAGACAACCCAGATTGCAATTTGTTCATATTTTCCATCGAATCTCAAACCCAAAACCGCATAAAACCAAAAACCCTACTTTGCTTTGCGTTTTCCCATAATCCAAACAGACACTACCCCCCCGCCATAACCATAATCAGAATTAAACCACCAAAAAAAAAAAAAAAAAACAAAACAAAACAAAATGAAAACCCTAAAGAGAAGGCCAAATTCAAGGGAGGTGAAACTAAAGTATATTTGAGATTCATATCCTATTAGAACCAAGAAAAAAAAATAAAAACCAAAGGAATCTTTTAGATGAACTTTTAGGATATATGGCATATCTAATATCTAGCTATATTGGTTATATTGAATATAGCTAGATATTGTGGCGTTATATAGCTAGATATATGGCATATCTAATATCTAATATATAGCTTTTATCATGCTTCTTTATGAGAAGAATTTGAAACAAGATTGTGGAGTTATGCTTCAATAATGGATAAGAATGTTGAAGATGCAAAATTTCAAATACACTCCATTGCAGACTAGCCACTAACCTAGGCAACATCTATCACATCGGACTTCAAAGGAACTTTGTTTGTAGCTGATGTAAATTATAGTTCCATAGCACTAATGAGCTTGTTTCTTTTGTTTTAGGACTTGGGTTTTTATGTTGTAGTTGTTGAGTTTGGAGTTCTTGTATTTTGGTCCCATGTTTTAACAAAAATCGTTCATTTATATAAAAATAACAAAAAGAAAACAGAGAAAGGGTATTGAAGAAACTCACTTTTGAACAGTGAAACCAAGAAGATGAGGGAGAATCACAACCAAGAAGATGAGGGACAACCATTGAAGATGTGGCTGAGACCTATACATTTTTCTCTATATTTAAGAAGAACTAACCTGGACATCAATAGGTAAAGACATTTAGGAAAAATTCACAGTGCATGTAAGCAAAAACATTTAAAGAAAATAATTAAGTATACACAAAGCAGCAGAGATTTTAAGCTAACCTAGCCAACTTTAACCTTGAAACTTTTCTTAAGAGAGAGAAAGAGAGAGAGAATATCAAGAATGAGAATTTGTGACAAAAAGAAGGGCGAATATCTGAGTGTTTATATAGAGGTAACCGTAAAACGACGAAGTAGCATATGAAACAGCGAGGAATTTGTTAAATATATTTACAGACGTGAATTATCCGCGTTTGGTTTATATTTACAGACGTGAATTATCCGCGTTTGGTTTATATTTAAAGATAACAGAAACTACTTAGAGCAAGAATCCAAAAGACAAGAGAGGCTCGAGCTAGAGAGTGATTTCGGATTGAAAGAAAAGTTAAAAACTGAATTGTATTGAATGAAATGTATCTGTACATGAATCTGTATTAAATACAGAAAACAGAGCAACTAACTTCCCCAATTACACGGAGACAGTTAGTGCACGTGCCCAAGTCAGTTAACCACACGTGAGAATATAAAACTTAATACTAAACTACAATCAACTAATCAACTAATAAGCTACAGTATACATGGGCAAAGCTACAAGAGATAATCTGTCGTTTATACTAAAATTCTTCATCTGTGTATTTCTTCCTTCTTTTGTTCCTTTCTTTCTTCTGCCTTATGATGTGCACTATGACTTTGACACTCCCCTTCAAGATGAGAATCAGGTTTGTGAATATTCACAATGCTCATCTTGGCAAGTAGAACTCTTAGTTGTTGACCACTGAGGGCTTTTGTAAGAAGATCTGCTAGCTGAGAGTGAGTGGGTGTGAAGAACAATCTAATGACATTGTCTTGAACTTTGTCTCGAATCAAGTGACAGTCAATTTCTATGTGTTTGGTTCGCTCATGGAACACAGGATTCTCACCTATATATATAGCTGCTTGGTTGTCACAAAACAGCATTGCAGGCTGTGGATGATGAACTTCTAAGTCCTTCAACAGTGCTAGTATCCAAGTCATTTCGCATACAGTCACTGCCATGGCCCTATATTCTGCTTCAGCAGATGATCTAGAGACAATGGATTGTTTCTTAGCCTTCCATGAAATCAGAGAGTTGCCTAAGAATACACAGTAACTAGTTGTTGATCTCCTGGTATCAACACAGGATGCCCAGTCTGCATCTGTGAATGCCTTTAAGTGCAATTCTGACTTAGATGATAGCAAAATGCCTTGCCCTGGACTACCTTTTATGTACTGCAAGACCTTGTAGGCTGCATCCAAGTGAGGTTTTCTGGGTTTTGACATAAATTGGCTCAATTTGTTCACTGAATATGTGATATCCGGCCTGGTAATGGTTAAGTATATTAGCCTGCCAATCAGTCTTCTATAAATTCCAGGATCAGGCAATAGTTCTCCATGATATTTGCTTAACTTCAAATTTTGCTCCATAGGGACTCTACTAGGCTTACACCCTGTCATGCCTGCATCTTTAAGTACCTCCAAGGCATATTTCCTTTGGCATAAGGAAATGCCTTTATCTGATCTAGCCACTTCAATACCAAGGAAGAATTTCAAGTTTCCTAGATCCTTTAGTTTAAATTCTTGATCCAAGAATACCTTAAGTTCTTCAACAGCATGCATGTCATTGCTTGCTATAAGGATGTCATCTACATACACCAAAAGTGCTATGAAAGATTGATTGAACTTCTTGGTAAAAAGGGAGTAATCAGACCTTGACTGTTTGAATCCACACTTGAGAATGGTGGATGAAAATTTTGAATACCACTGCCTTGATGCCTGTTTAAGACCATACAAGGATTTGTTAAGCTTGCATACTATGTTCTCCCCTTTGCTGTGGAATCCTGGAGGCAGCTGCATGTAAACCTCCTCAGAAAGCTCTCCATGAAGGAAAGCATTGTTGACATCAAGTTGAGTTAAGTGCCAGCCCCTCACAGCAGAAATGGCAAGCAAGGTCTTAACAGTGGTCATCTTGGCAACATGAGAAAAGGTCTCAGTGAAGTCTAGACCTTCCTGCTGGGTGAACCCCTTTGCCACAAGGCGAGCCTTGTACCTCTCCACTGTCCCATCAGCTTTAAACTTCACTTTGTAAACCCATCTGCATCCAATGGCCTTCTTGTGAGAAGGTAAGGGAGTGAGGGACCAAGTCTGGTTAGATTCTAATGCAGCAATCTCAGTAGCCATTGCAGTCTGCCACTTGGGATCCAAGACAGCCTCATTATAGGATTTAGGTTCAGTAATAGTAGAAATAAGGGAGCAAAAACTGGCATAAGGAGTAGACAAGGTGGAAGAACCAAGAAAATGGGACAAGGGGTAAGGTGTACCTGAAGGAAGTGGAGCAGAACCAGACTTGATGGCTTGATTGGAATGACTAACCTGATCAGTCACAACTGTGCTGCACCTATAATCTTGCAGGTATGAAGGAGCTTTAGAAAGTCTAGAAGACTTTCTTAATGCAGGAGCAGGAGGAGTAGGATTAGTGGGGGCAGTGATTGCAGGAGGAGGAATAGCAGTAGTAACAGAAGGCAAAGGGCATGAAGGAGGAATAGAAGTAGGAGGTGAAGGAAGAGTGGAGGCAGGAGCAGGAATAGAAGCAAGACTTGAATCAGGATGAGGAGGGGGTGAATCAACACCAAGGACTGAATCAAGACTAGAATCAAGGGGTGTATCAACTAAGGCAGATTGGGAAGTGTCCAAAGGAGGAAAAAGATGAGGAAAGGTGATATTGGAGTGAGGGGAAGAAGAATAAGTGGAAGAAATGAAGGGAAAAACTGTCTCATGAAAGGAGACATCTCTAGAGACAAAAACTTTCTTAGTGGCTAAATTGAGCAACTTGAAACCCTTTACCCCAAAAGGAAATCCTAGAAAAACACAAGGTAAAGATCTAGGATCAAATTTGGATCTGTTATGAGATAGGGTAGAGGCAAAACATAGGCACCCAAAGACTTTCAAGTGATCAAAGGAAGGGGGTGTGTGATAAAGTTTCTCAAAGGGAGTCTTATTTTCTAAAATGGAAGAAGGCAGCCTATTGATGATGTATACAGCAGTTAAAACACATTCACCCCAATAAGAAATAGGCACATTGGATTGAAATTTCAAAGCCCTAGCAATGCTTAATATGTGTTGATGTTTCCTCTCCACAACTGAATTTTGTTGTGGAGTGGCAACACAAGAATGTTGATGCAAGACTCCATGACTAGCATAAAATTCATGAAGGAAGAATTCAGGAGCATTATCAGTTCTAATGGCTTTAATATTGGTATGAAACTGTGTTGAAATCATTTTAAAGAAGGAAATCAATAGAGGCCTAGTGGCAGACTTTGCTTTCATGAGATAGACCCATGTTGATCTAGTTGCATCATCAACAATGGTAAGGAAATATCTAAAGCCATTATGAGTAGAATGTGAAAAAGGGCCCCAAACATCACAGTGAATGAGATCAAAAGCATGCTTAGACAAGTGATTGAAAGAAGGGAAAGGGAGTCTTTTCTGTTTTGCAATTGGACAAAGAGCACAATCTTTATTGCTGTGTATAGTGCTTACATCAGGGAGAATTTTACATAAAGCCTGAAGTTTAGCATCTGAAACATGGCCTAATCTAAGATGCCAGAGATAAGACTTTGTTGCAGCAGGGATATCTACAACATTATTGACAAAAGAATGAAAAACAGAACTTAAAGCAGAAGAAACATCTGAAACAGATGAGCAAGAGTCTTGTGGTTGCAGCAGATAGAGGTTGTGATGCAGCTTACCCATTCCAATCGTTTTCCAACAAGAAAGGGCCTGTATAAAACACAAATTGGATAGAAAAATGAAGCAGCAAGATAGGCTTCTGGTTAGCTGACTAATGGATATTAAATTGAAGGTAAAAGATGGCACACAAAGCACATTTTCAAGAATTAGACTAGGTGATATCTGAATAGTTCCTATGTGAGTGACTATGACTCTTTCACCATTTGGTAATTGGACAAAAGAAGCTATGGAACTGGTAATTTTGGTGAACAATTTAACTGAATGCACTATGTGGTCTGTGGCACCTGTATCAAGCACCCAAGTATCTTGACTAAAGGTTGATTTATGTGAGGGATTGACAGCAAAAATGGAATGTTGCATACTTAAACACATTGGATTTTGCATAAAAGTACTAGATATACCTGAGAGAGCAGAATTGGCAATATGAATTGCCTCATTAGAACTACCAGAATTGGATGGCTGTGTGTTCAACAGTGAGATCAATTGCTGGTACTGTTCTGGAGTAAAAGAAAAATTGGGGGTTTGATGCACAGCTTCATTTTGAGATTGATCAAAATCAATCATGACCTGATTTGCCATTGGAAGCTTTCCCTTTTGCTTGTATCCAGGAGGGAATCCAACAAGCTTAAAACACTTCTCTTTGATGTGTCCAACCTTTCCACAGTGGCTGCACATAGGTCGTCCCTTACCACCATTTCCTTTGAAATTTTTGCCATTGTTTCCTGGATTAAAGAAACCTTGATTGAATGCTTGATTCTTGACAGCAAGTGCAGTGGACTCAACTGAAGGAGTAGCATGAAAATTTGAAGATTTTTGCCTTTCCTCCTGAATCACCAGAGAAAAAGTTTTGTCCACAGAAGGAACAGGTTCCATCATGAGAATCTGAGTTTTTACTTGTGAGTAACAATCATTCAATCCATTTAGAAATTGCATGATTGAGTCTTGGTGATGAATACGGGAAATCTTCTCATTCACACCACAGGTGCATTTTCCACATGAACATGATGGCAGAGGCCTTAGATTTAACAACTGATCCCAAGAAGCTTGAAGATCAGTGAAGAAGCTTGTTACTGTGGAATCTCCTTGCATCACAGTGGAGATCTGCTTCTGGAGTTGTGAAATCCTTGGTCCATTTGCTTGTAAGAAGCGATTCTTGAGAGCATTCCAGACATCAAAAGCTGTGTCTCTGTAAATGACACTTGCAGTAATCTGAGGTGAAACTGAATTCAAGATCCATGATGAGATCATTGAGTTACACTTCGACCATGCTTTCTTCTCAAGTGGAGTAATCGCCATTGAAGCAGTAATGGAACCATCTACAAATCCAAGTTTACTCTTAGCATCTAGAGCCATTCTCATTGCTCTAGCCCAATTAGGATAGTTGTCTTCAGTAAGGGGTTGAACAACTAGAATCGCACCAGGAGATTCACCATGGTGCAAGAAGAATGGGCTTCGAGGATCTTCTAATGGAGTAAGCTCACGTGTAGTAGAAGAAGTATTTGACGCCATTGATGAAGGGTCAAGCTCTGATACCATAACAGAAACTACTTAGAGCAAGAATCCAAAAGACAAGAGAGGCTCGAGCTAGAGAGTGATTTCGGATTGAAAGAAAAGTTAAAAACTGAATTGTATTGAATGAAATGTATCTGTACATGAATCTGTATTAAATACAGAAAACAGAGCAACTAACTTCCCCAATTACACGGAGACAGTTAGTGCACGTGCCCAAGTCAGTTAACCACACGTGAGAATATAAAACTTAATACTAAACTACAATCAACTAATCAACTAATAAGCTACAGTGTACATGGGCAAAGCTACAAGAGATAATCTGTCGTTTATACTAAAATTCTTCATCTGTGTATTTCTTCCTTCTTTTGTTCCTTTCTTTCTTCTGCCTTATGATGTGCACTATGACTTTGACAAAAGACGTGAATTATACGTGGAGCATAGCAGATAAGATTTGTGAAAAGCAAGTTCTTGGAAACTATGGTTTCAGTAGCTTCATTGTTAAGGGTTGGACCTTTAATTTTTGTGTTTATCGGATCAAAAAGACTCGGTTGGTTTCAGTAGCTTACCACAGCATTTCCAACTTTTTATTTTTTATTTTTTATCTTTGACAATTATTTTGCAGCGATGTTGTTTGTTGTTACTAATAAAAGATAAAAAAACTCTCTTTTGGCTTAAGATTAATATAGGTATAAGATTATAAGATCTCCACTATTTATCAAAAAAATATATCTTCACCATAAAACATAAGTTCAAACAAAAATTATATATATATATATATATATATATATTGATAATCTCAAAGCAGTATATTGATTTTATTTAAATAAAATCAGATCCAAAACTTCGATCTAGAAGAAGAAGAAAAAAAAAAGACAAAAAACGGTAAGTATAGTCCCTATCCATCTAAACTCGTCACATAACCACATACGCTTTGTTAGATTTTCTTTACTGTCACTGAATCTCTCTTTTGTGAAATGAATAGAATTTGGCAGTTATTAGAAACAAAGAAGGAAGGCTGGCCAACTACTACAGTCTACAGTGAAGGCATGTATAGCCAGTTGGTTGCTCTTTTACATAGAGGGAGTGGGAGTGGTAATTCTTAAGAGTAAATCTATATATATATTTTTAATTTGTTGAAGAGGTAAATTGTAAGATTGTAAATGAACAAAGTTTTTTTATTTTATTTTATTTTATTTTTATTTTTATGAATAGTTCAAGGCTGGTTAAAAAAAAAAAAAAAGTTTCTTTTTGCCCATTTGTTTAGCAAAGAAGTCACGCCTAAGCCTAAGTTTCGGTTCTTTTATTAAACACGTCAAGGTCAAACATAATAATGTATTCGTGAATAATTTCATGAATACGAGGGCTTGATTTAATTATATATAATACTATATTTTTACATATATACTTGTTGTAAAGTTGTAATTTACAACTACGTATTTTGTTGGCTTTAATTCCGTGCCAAATTTGATTGTAATTTTATTCAATATTTTATATCTTGTATTTATTGTGGGATTTTATTGTAAGGATTATATGATAGAGAGAGACTATGTCAAAACTCAAGCAATTGAAGACAAAAGAGTTTTCGCGGATAGCTTGTGACTAAGCATCACGCAAAATGATGCATGTGTCCTGCACATGACTGGATGCAAAGAGTCAGGACAGATGGAGATAGTTGTATTTCGCGAGTAGCTCGTGGGTAAGGTTTTCTAGCGAGACACCCGCAAAATATTATGTTTTGTCAGACTGTCATTTTTGATACACACTTTATGTGCCTACACTATTTATACCCACATTACCCACAGATGTTGAGGTGTGCTTCTGAGAGAAAACCCTAGCCACAAACCTTAAGAGTTAGAGATTATTATACCCATATATCTCTACTCATTTGCTTGTAGATTTTCCTCAACTCCTACCTCTCCATTTCCATATCATTGAGAGGTTGATAGCACAAACACTTACCACACCCTTTCAGAGTGTTCAGTGAGATTTTGATGCTGCTAGGAAGCATTGAAAGAAGCCAAGGATGGCAGATGTAACATGAAGCTTGTTGCGGTATCTGAAGAGCTAGACAAGACAAAGGTTCAGCGTAACCTCGTTGGAGTAGGAGCTTGGAGGGCTTAGGTACAGTGGGTAGATTAGACTTGGAGGGTCTCTTGCTAACCCTTGTATCCCAACTGATTGTCTAGTGGATCGATTACCGTTTAGAGGGCGGCAGAGAGGTTTTACGCTGAGGACTTCGGTTTCCTCTTCGATAACACATTGCTGTGTTGTTTTTGTGTTTGCATCCTTCTTCCCTACTCTTTTAAATTTCATATTACTATTGTATTATATTGAATATGGCTTAGAGTAGTTTATTTATTCATTCACTCGCTTTTACTCTATTCTGCACTTAGTATAAGTTAGAGTAAAATCTGTCCAGCCGTAATTTTTAATTTGAGGGCTAAACAACTCTTATGTTTTCACACATTTTAGAGCATTCATTTGGTATCAAAGCAGGTGCATTTGCTATGATTTAATTATCTAAGTGCGATCCTTGACCCCTTAACTATGGAAAAGGCTATATTGAACTGTGGCTTAAATGTTTGTGATAATGACTCTATGAGTATGTTTGAAGGGTGTCCTAACAATGAACTCCTAGAGTTATTAAAAATAAAGAAACATGCTAGGATGTTTGTTCACATGCTGAGATATTTTGAAAATAAGAATCACATCTTACACAATACTCTATATGAGTCTAATTCTTTGATTAAGAAGTATAAAAGAAGAAATAGAATATTGTGTAATAAGATTGAGAATTTGAACAAGAAAAATCATTCTAACAAGAGCATGGAAAATGAAGACAAGTTTATGTTTGAAAGTCAAGAGTGCTTATCTCATGCTTGCTTGTTTGTGCACACTTCTTTGAAGGTTTTCAATTCATGTCTATGGTATCTTGATAACGGCTGTTCTCGTCACATGGCAGGGGATAAATCACTGTTTAAGTCTCTTAAAGAGAAAGTTGGTGACTATGTGACATTTGGCTATGAAAGTCATGCTCAAGTTCTTGGCAAAGGGACTATTGAGATATCGAGATTACCTATGTTGAAAGATGTCTTATACATCAAAGGGTTGAAGCCGAATCTCTTAAGCATCGCTCAAATATGTGATGAGGACTTCATTGTTTAATTCTCAAAGAAGGGGTGCATAATCATTGATGAAGAAGGGATTCCTATGGCACCCATTTCATGTAGAAGTGCTCGTGTTGACATGTTGGAACTTTGGCATTACAGATTTGGGCATGAAAATTTCAAACAAGTAGCTAAAGTATCTAAATTGGAAGAGGTTGAGAGACTTCCAAAGTTTGAAAGGTGGAGAAGACTATTTGTGGTGCATGCAAAATGGGAAAGCAAACAAAGGCAACTCATCCTAAGGTGAATGTGATTGCTACCTCACGTTGTTTAGAGCTTCCTCACGTTGATCTAATGGGGCCTACAAGAACTGAAAGTCTAGGAGGAAAAAAGTATATTATGGTCATTGTTGATGATTTCTCAAGATACACTTGAGTTGAATTTCTTAGAGAAAAATCAGAAGCATGTGAGAAATTGGAAATTCTTTGCAAGAGATTACAAAATGAGAAAAGGGTTCCCATTGTCAAGATAAAGAGTGATCATGGCAAGGAGTTTGATAATGCTAGATTTGAGTTGTTTTGTGAGAAGAATGGAATCAAAAAGGAATTTTCAGCTCCCAAAACTCCTCAACAAAATGGGGTGGTTGAGAGGAAGAATCGGGTGATTCAAGAAATGGCAAGAGTTATGCTACTCAACAAGCAAATTCCTCAAAATTTTTGGGGAGAAGTCGTGAACACCTCATGTCACATTGGTAATAGAATATTCTTCCGAGTGAGAACAAAGAAGACTGCTTATGAAATTTGGTATGGAAATAAGCGAGGGTGAAGTACTTTTGAGTGTTTGGAAGCAAGTGTTACATTCTAAATGATCGGGAGAACCTTGGAAAATTTGATGCAAAATGTGATGAAGGCATTTTCCTTGGATATTCTACTACTAGCCAACATATAGAGTTTTCAACAAGAGAACAAAGACAGTAATGGAATCCATCAATGTAGGAATTGATGATGTCATAACCAAGATAGAGATGGTTGATGATAAAGAAGGACCAAGCATCAAAGAACCAACAGTTGAGGTCGAAGCTCTTGTTATAGAAGTTGAAGGTCTTACACTGGAAAAGGAATCAACTCCTGTGAACTCAAGAATGGAAACAAGATCCATGTCTAGAACAGCAAGTCCTCTCACTCCTCTGGAAGTTCATCCTCCTATCTCCCGGAATGATGAAGTATCCACATCACATCAAAGAAGCCATCATCAAGATTGATTAAAAAACCATCCGAACAGTAACATCATTGAGTCTTTAGATGAAGGTCATCAACTTAGAAAATGAAACATTCCTCTAGCCAATCATGTAACATACCGTTGTTACCTTGCCCAATTTAAGCCGAAAAGGGTAGAAGAAGCTCTTCAAGATGAAAATTGGGTTGAGTCAATGCATGAAGAGCTGAATCAATTTGTGAGAAATGATGTATGGGAACTTGCTCTTAGGCCTAAAAATGTTCATGTCATTGACACCAAATGGATCTTTAAAAACAAGACCGATGAAGATGAAGAGATCATCCGGAATAAATCTCGGCTAGTGGCTCGAGGATACACTTAAGTAGAAGGAGTAGATTTTGATGAATCCTTTGCTCCTATGGCAAGACTTGAGTCTATTCGAATTCTTATGTCAATAGCATGCACTATGAACTTCAAACTCTACCAAATGAATGTGAAATGTGCATTTCTAAATGGATACCTAAATGAAGAAGTGTTTTTTGAACAACAAAAGGTTTTGAAGATCCTCACTTTCCAAACCATGTGTAAAGACTAAAGAAAGCCCTTTATGGCTTGAAACAAGCTCCTAAAATTTGGTATGATCGGCTTACCCATTACCTCATGGATAGAGGATTCAAAAGGGGATATGCCGACCGGACTTTATTTGTCAAGAATGATGAAGATTATCTTTTCGTGGCTCAAGTATATGTTAATAACATAGTATTTGGAGCTACCATTGATGCTCGGGCTATAGAGTTCTCTGAGGAGATGAAGAAAGAATTTGAGATAAGTATGGTGGGGGAGCTTACATTTTTCTTGGGCCTTCAAGTCAAACAAAAGAAGGAAGGCATATTCATTTCACAAGAAAAATATGCTAGAAATATTGTCAAGAAGTTTGGATTAGACTCCAAAAAGCATGCCTCTACTCCCATGAGTTCATCTACAAAGTTGAATGTTGATTCTTCCGAGGTAGAAGTTAGTCCAACCTTGTATAGGAGTATCATTGGGAGTTTACTATACCTTACAGCTAGTAGACCGGATATTGCATTTAGCGTGGGTGTTTGTGTTAGATATCAAGCTGCTCCAAAGGAATCCCACCTGACTGCGGTGAAGCAAATCATATGATATATCAATAGAACTCTGAATTATGGGTTGTGGTATTCAAAGGACTCAAATGTTTGCCTTGCTAGTTATTTAGATGCAGACTAGGCTGGAAGTGTGGATGATTGAAAGAGTACCTCAGGTGGCAAGAAACAAAACTCCATGTCTCTCTCTATGGCAGAAGCTGAGTACATAGCAACTAGAAGTTGCTGCACACTGCTCCTTTGGATGAAAAAGCTACTCCATGACTACGGGATCCCTCAAGATACAATGTGTGTTTTCTGTGATAACACCAGTACTATAACTCTTTCTAAGAACCCAATTTAGCATTCAAAGTCAAAACACATAGAGATACGTTACCACTTCATCTAAAATTTGGTGAAAGATAAAGTTGTATGTCTTGAATTCATACACACAGACAATCAAAAGGCAGACATCTTCACCAAGCCTCTTGATGGTCCATGGTTTGAATCACTCCGTAAGACCATTGGTGTTGGTACAATTCCTTGAATCTCATGTGTGATGTGTGCTCTACCTTTTTATCTTACTTTAATTTATCTTTTGTAGGGCACACACTATCTTGTTGGCTTTTTGTATAGCGTGTTCTGTTTGTTTGGTATTAACTTCAAATGTTTTTACTCTTTGTTGGTCTTACTTTACTAGCTTTATTTTTAAGTGTGTTCAAAATTCAAAAACCACAAAAATTGAAAAATCTTCAAAAAATTTGATCGCTTGTTTTGTATATATCACATGTGAGTTTGGCCTAGTACCTTCGTATTAATGGCGTAGTGCATTTACGAGCTTAGCTTGTTATGTATGCACATATATATTTGGGGGGAAAATCTTGAATACTATGGGTGATTGTTGTAAATAGATCTTCAAGCTTGTCATGAATGATTGGCCAATAGTCTTGATAGTCTTGATACTTGCAAAGACTTGTGCCTATATATCTTCCCACCTTTACTTTTATGTTTTTGCTATAGAGCTCACCAAATGTAAATCTCACAATGAAAAAGAGATTATGAGCTGCAAAAACCTGTCGCACATACCAGTATTTAACTAGGAAAAAAGAAAAGAGACTTTTGTATTAAAATGTATGGTGCTCAAAAAGCTAAAGGCTAACTCTCAATGTTAAAATATCAAAACTTTCAAGCACTGATCTCAAAATTAGATATTTTATCCAAAAATGATAAAATATTACGATTTTTGCAGAAGCCAAATGAAAAGCTTCTAAGTTTTGTAATCATTCTCTTGTAGGAGGTCATATATGTTCATTTCTATAATTGAGATAGACCACTTGATTTAGTGCCAGTTGTGAATGACTTGATTGAATTGATCACTGAAGCTTCACTCTAGTCTAAGAACTATTCCACATTTGATACTCACCCACAACACTTGGAATTGGAATCCCTTTTCATTTCTTCAATCATTGATAAGAACTAATAAATAACTCAAGTTTCATTCAAATGAATCATTTTTACTTAAGGTTTATACTCTTTGTTCAAATAATGCTTATCTCATTTGTGTGATTGTACATGTTCAAATGTGATGTGTATGCTCATGTACTTGCTGATCAAACCTAAAAATATTTTTGAGTGTTTTATATGTTTTTGAAAGTGATTTTATATTTTCGTGCTTTTAGTTTTTGTTCAAAATGCATTTTTGTGTTTTTCTTCAAAAACTAGTTCAGAGGCTATTTTGCGAGAAGCTCGCGACTTAAAGCTTCCTGCGAAATGTGTTTAAGGGAAATTAAAAAGTCACATTTTTATACAGAGAGTCTTTTTACTGCCTCATGAGTATTTCGCGACTAAACTCTTCTCGTGAAATGTTTTTTTAGGCAAAAATTGGAAAATTTTCAATTTCACACAGAGGCTATCGCGATTGTCTCGCGACTGCTTCGCGGCTAAAAGCTTCTCGCGAAAGCTTCAATTTGTCTCGCGACTAATCTCGCAATTACCTAACCTACGAAAAACGTGTGTTTTTAGTTTTTATGTAGCAGATGTGAAATTTTTTTAAATTTCTTCACTTCCCTCACACTGCCTCTCTCGAACCCCTTTCAATCCAAATCTCATTTTCGTTCAAAAACCCATCTTTTTCAAGATAATCTCTGCTCAATCACTTCAAGGTATGTGTTCTTACACTCTTTTAATCTTTTCTACTTCGATTATGTAGATTTTAGCTTAGGGTTTGAAAATTGGGGATTTTCGAAAAATTGGGTTAGAGTTCATATTTTTGTGAAAATGTTTTCAAAATTTTGATTGGGCTGAGTCACATTTGATCTTTATGTGTGTTGGGCCCGTGTGGCATTCTTATCATGTATTGAGGCATTTTCACTTATGTTCATGCATTGTTCATTGGTGTTGTGCTCTGTTGCATGCTAAGTGTTTGACAGAATGTCCTAGTGACATTCTTGTGTTGAATTGGACTTAAGTGAGTCCCTTTGCTTGGGTTTACTCTTGATTGAACATGCGTGACATGTTTTAGTCAATGAATGTGTGTTCTACACACTTTGTCCATGTTGTGCCTCCATGCCATGCCATGCACACACTATGCACACACTAGCATCCTTTAAGCACACCCTATGCATCACCTACTACACTCACTTGCATCAGCATATGCACAGCACAGACACACATATGCATAGTCATGTACTTCATGCATTATGCTTATGTTTACATGTTTTAACACTTATAGCATGCTGTTTTAAGTTTGTTTGCTCTGTTTTGAGTTGGCTATACTCTGCTTTAAGTTGTTTTACTTTGTTTTGGAACTAACATGTAACTAATCATGTTTTTGTGTTCTCTTTTGTGTTTGTGCAATTTTTTTTGTTCTTTGTTCCAAGTGTAAATGTGCAGATGTCTTCGTTTAAAAGCTCTGCTATGAAAGGAGGCAACAGCAAAGGGAAAGAGCCGGTGATTGATGTTGATGACCTTTCACCGAGGTAAAAAAGGACTCGTTTTTCAACGGAAGTGTATGACCTTGAATTGTTTAGATCTTATGCTGCATTTCAGACCTATACGAACTACTTTCAAGATGCTCCATTGCTAGTTGAAAAGGCCGTTGATCAGTCATCTCTCTTAGACACCAATATTCCCATATGGTTTGCCACCAAGGATTGAAACTTTATTCTCACAAATCTTGAGGATGCATACGAAAACTTAGTGAAATAATTTTATGCCAATGCCATTGTTGAAGGAGAGGAAATCAAGTGCTGGGTGAGAGGAAAGCGGTTCTCAGTTACACCCATCTACTTGGCCGATATTCTACACATCAACAGGTCAATATTACCTATCCGGATGAGGAAGTTCTTCGGGAAGCTTTAGGAGCTAATTTGGAATTCTCCTCCAATAGGAAGTCAATAAGTGTGGCATCTCTTTCTCCCGAATAAAGGTTGCTCACAATGATCATGTTTAGCAACCTCTATCCTTTGTTTAGCACCGATTACATGAATCTCGATTGAGCATTATTCTTGCATGATCTGATCACTGACGTGGAGATTGATATGTGTTCTCATATTTTCCACATTTTGGCAAAAACGGTTGAACAGACTGCTTCAAGGAATTGTATTCCTTTCTGTCGCCTTATCTTAAGGATTTTGAAACTCAAAGGTATGCATCTCTCGGAAGATGAGTGCCCATATCCAAGGCCAAGTCCAATTAATATCCACACTCTCCATGCAAGCATGAGTCACACCAAGAAGAATACCAAGCAAGAAAGTCATGCTACTCAGGGAAGCTCAAGCTTTACCTCCCATGTTTATAATGAACAGCTAGACAACATCATGGCTATTCTCCAAGAGATCACTACCAAAATATCCAGACTAGCTACCATCATGCACTCCCAACACATTCGTTTCGACACCAAGTTCACATCTCTCCAGACTCAAATTGACCAAATTCAGAGGAAGCTAGAGGAACATGAAGACTAGCTATTCCATGACAAAAAGGGGGAGATAGTGTCGTTGATAGGGGGAGTGTAGTGATAGGGGGAGGAGAAGCTAGTAACTGCTGGTTTATTGTTAATTACTGTTTTAGCTTAAAGTTTCAATACTCTGTTCTTAATTTCAGTCTTATATTCAATATATGTTTACCTTACTGGTTTGTAGCATTTTTTTTAAAGTACTTTTAAGATATTGCTAATATGTCTTAAGTACCTCACTCTTGTGCCCCAGTAGGATCTTGATTCCTAGATGAAAATACTTCATGTATTTTGCATTGGTTGAGTGTTGGACATGCAATTGATCATTGTGATTGGTCTTCATTGCATTGCATGTCCAGATGAACATTTTCTTGCTAAATGTTCATTGTGATCATTCTTTAATGACTGATCTTGCTTGATTGCACTTTACTTGCTTATGTACGTACCTTGTATTCAACTTTTCATAAGTTTAATGAAAGTTTTGTTTGTGTGCGAGTGTTTCAAGTTACAGGTATATACGTGCAAGTGCTTCACAGCTTCTAGATTAGGTGTGAGTGAGTTTTGCCACTATTCCCAAACTCACGTTTAAGTCTAGAGTCTGTTTTAGGGGTTTTGTCACGGAATAGCCAAAGGGGGAGATTGTAAAGTTGTAATTTACAACTATGTATTTTGTTGGCTTTAATTCCGTGCCAAATTTGATTATAATTTTATTCAATCTTTTTATACCCTATATTTATTGTGGAATTTTATTGTAAAGGTTATGTGATAGAGAGAGAGTATGTGAAGACTCAAGCAATTGAAGACAGAAGAGTTTTCGCGGGTAGCTTGAGACTAAGCATCCCGCGAAATGATGCATGTGCCCTACACATGACTGGAATGCAAAGAGTTAGGATAGATGGAGACAGCTGTGTTTCGTGATTAGCTCGTGGGTAAGGCCTTCCCACGAGACACCCGCGAAACATTCTATTTTGCCAGACTATCATTTCTAATACACACTTTTTGTGCCTACACTATTTATACCCACATTACCCACAGATGTTGAGGTGTGTTTCTGAGAGAAAACCCTAGCCACAAACCTTGAGAGTTGGAGATTGTTATACCCACATATCTTTATACATTTGCTTATGGATTTTCCTCAACTTCTACCTCTCCATTTCTATACCATTGAGAGGTTGATAGCCTAAACACTTACTACACCCTTTCAGAGTATTCAATGAGGTTTTGGTGTTGCTGGGAAGCATTGGAATAAGCCAAGGATGGCAGATGCAACATGAAACTTGTTGCAGGATCCGGAAAACTAGACAAGACCAAGGTTCGGCGTAACCTCGTTGGAGTAGAAGCTTAGAGGGCTTAGGTACAACGGGTAAATTAGGATTGAAGGGTCTCTTGCTAACTCTTGTATCCAAACTGATTGTTTAGTGAATCGATTATCGCTTGGAGGGCGGCGGAGAGGTTTTACGCCGAGGACCTCGGTTTCCTCTTTGATAACACGTCGCTGTGTTGTGTTTGTATTTGCATCCTTCTTCCCTACTCTTTTAGCTTTCATATTACTGCTATGTTATATTGAATATGGCTTAGAGTAGTTTATATGATATATAATTATAATTTGTAGTTTATTGATATTATAAATCGTCATTTTGCAATATAAACCATCATATTATGGTTATTATTTGTAATTTATTGATAATATTAACAAATTAATTTGACTTTCTTTTACCCTCAAGGAGCTCCTGCATTCTAACTAGTGTTGAATTGTTAAAAAAAGAAAGTAGTGAAAAGCTAGTGATATGAGACAAGAACAAGATTGTATATAAACTAGACAAGCCCATTGGAATTAATTTCATACCGTACCGGCCGGTATAGCCGGAATTTATTGTACCGACAGGTGAATCGGTACAGAAACACCCATGATTCGTACCGCTTAAAATATTGGTCCTTACCGAACTATACCGGACGTACCGCCGAATATCGGATATCTTAGCCGAAAAATGGATGCCCAGGCGGTACTAAAAACTTAAAGAAAATGGAAAAAGTTAGCAGCAGAAAGCTCACGATGTCCTCTTCACTAGTTGTTTTCCCATGTTGTCAGCCATTCCCCCAACCTTCCTCCTTCTGTTTTATCCAGCCGCTTCTCTTTTTTCTTCTTCTTCTTCTTCTTCTTCAGTTTTGACTGAGACTATTCTTCTTGTGCCTTCTGTTTTAGTTATGTGTGGCTCTTGGTTTTTTTTTTTTTTTTTTTTTGAGAATCAGTGTGTGGCTCTTGTTTAATTGTTTTGTGTGAGTTTGAGTTGTGTGTGTGTGGCTCTTGTTTTGTGTAAGTTCTGACACCCACGTGAACTCTAATGAGTTCAAATTTCAAATATACTTGACTTTTAGGCTGGCTGCCACTCACATTTGGTAAGCAATTTTATTTTTTATTTTTTTAATAATTATTATCATATTTTTATCTTTTTATTATTATTACAATCTAGTATATCAGGTTATATTAATGGGTTGATATTTGAGCAAGAAATAATCATATTAAAAATAAGCAATTAATTTAGAGAAATATGCCGTTATAAATTTAAGGATTCTTATATAGATTTATAAATAATTCTAAATAAATAATAAGTATGTCTATATATATATATATATATATATATATATAAAACAATAGTGATAAATCCAAAACGGTACACTGGTATTGACTGGTATCCGAAATATATCGTACTGCTGGCCAAACCGATACAGCATTCGGTACGATATTGACTCCCTTGCTATAGCCATACAGTCGTCATTTGGAAGCACTATCAAGAATTTATTAGTTATAAATTCTTTGAAACCAATAAATCTTTGGCTTTACTCAAAATAAGAAATCTTTCCAAAAAAAAAAAAAAACATTTAATTTTAGTGAGGAAGAATTTTGGGCTCTTAAAACTAGAACGGAATAATGGATTATTTTAGGAGATATTAATACCAATTTCTTTCATGGTTTCTTTCACCCCTGGTAGAAAACAAAATAAGACTTGGTGCTTAAAATAGGATAGTTTGTGTGGTGATAATGTGTGGTTGTGACCATAATATGGTAAACTCTCACATACACAAAAATCCCACTTGATAGATGGTATTGCTTCATAAGATAGTTTTCATACAGAGAATTAATAACAAAATGGAGCTTGGGTAAGGGTATGAATCTTATACTAAGTATATTTGTTTGAAACAGATATGTGTATTTCCTAAGAGGTATACACTTGCCTATAAATACCCATGGACATTCAGTTGGACACATTCAATTTTCTCTCTATAGGCTCTGCTTGTATTTTATAATCACCATCCTAATAGGACTACTGAAGAGGATAAAATATGAGATAAGGCTTGGCGAGCCCAACAGGCCCATGTCCACAGGCCCAAAGAAGGTAGAGCCCATCCTTTGTGTGGGCCCCTGACAGAACGAAGGCCCAGACTTGCCCACCAAGTTTCAGATTCTTGAAAACTTGCTCTACAAGGAGAAGACTTGCTCTGCAAGGATGAGACTTGCTCTACAAGGAGAAGACTTGCTCTGCAAGGATGAGACTTGCTCTGCAAGGATGAGACTTGCTCTACAAGGAGAAGACTTGCTCTACAAGGAGAAGACTTGCTCTACAAGGAAAGGAGGCAGGACCTCACTACTATAAAAAGCCCCAACATCCTCATAAAAAGGTACGCGTGACTGACCCCTCTCTAGCACTCTAGAGTTGTAAAAACATTTCTGACTTAACCTTCGGAGGGTGTTTGGTCGGCTCCACACCGGTGCCTTCTGGAGGTGTTTTTGTGTTGTTCTCTCTTGTAGGCAACGGCTACGAGCGTAAGGATCGTGCATCTCACTGGTGAACTTTACGGCCTCATCAGTTGGCGCCGTCTGTGGGAAAGGTTGATCGTGACAGCTTAAGCCATTGTCACCTCCCGGACACAAGAGTTGCATGGTACTCACACGCTCGATGGCCACCACCAACGACATTCAAAGCGACGAGCCGCCAAGGCCCACCGCATTAGAAAGACAGGTTCAAACCCTCGCGGCTGCAGTAGAACGCCTCACGAAACAGAATCATGACCTGGAGGAACAGTTGCGACAGAAGAACCTGGGACATAACGGTCAGGAGGAGAACCAGGGGGACAGCTCCGAAAGAAGGGGGCTTGAGAAGCAAGAGGGCAGTAATGAGCCCAGTAGAACGGAGAGGCGGAATTCGAGCATGCCCTCCCTTACGGATGCAACCCCACCACCCATCCTCGCAGAGATGCAGGCGATGAAAGAGCAAATGGAGGTCATGATGAACGCCCTCAAGGGACGCGTCTCCAGCGACCTTGACGATTTAGTGAATAGGACGGACTCGCCGTTCACCGCACCAGTCAACTCCTGTCCCCTGCCACAGAAGTTCCGGATGCCGCAGGTTGAGAGCTACGACGGGGTCAAAGACCCATTAGATCATCTGGAAACTTTCAAGACCCTGATGCACCTCCAGGGAGTACCGGACGAGATCATGTGTAGGGCCTTCCCTACAACTCTGAGGGGCGCAGCAAGGATCTGGTTCAGCAGATTGACGCCAAATTCGATCAACACCTTCAAGGAGCTAAGTGCCCAATTCACCTCGCACTTCATCGGGGGGCACAGGTACAAGAAGTCTACAGCATGCCTAATGAGCATCAAGCAGCGGGAGGACGAGACGCTGTGATTATACATAACTCGCTTCAACAAGGAAGCACTTTCCATTGATGAGGCCGACGACAAGATTTTGGTGGCAGCCTTCACCAATGGCCTACGGAAGGGAAAATTCCTGTTCTCCCTGTACAAAAATGATCCGAAGACCATGTCTGAGGTACTCTACAGGGCCACGAAATACATGAATGCGGAGGACGCACTATCGGCCAGGGAAGACAAACCCAGGAAGAGAGAGGGACCAGAAGATGCCAGGCAAGACCATGGAAAGAAGAAACCAAGAACGGGAGACAGACGAGAGGAAAAGCGTTCTAAACCCCCAGGAGGAAGATTCACAAGATTCACCCCTCTGAACGCTCCACTAGACCAAGTGCTGATGCAGATCAAAGACGAGGGATCCCTGACGTTCCCAGGGAAGCTAAAGAGCGATCCAGCCAGGCGATCCAGAAACAAGTATTGCCGTTTCCACCGCGATCACGGTCACGATACTGCGGATTGCTACGATCTGAAACAGCAAATTGAGGCCCTCATCAGAGAAGGAAAACTGCAGAAATTCATCAGTAAGGAAAGGACGGATGCTCATGCACAGGAATAAGCCCCCTGACGAGAGAACGACCATCAGAGACCCCCTGTTGGGGACATAAGGATGATAATAGGGGGCACGACAGCGACAGGATCATCCAAAAAGGCCCGAAAGACCTACCTCAGGATGGTCCAAAATGTGCAGACAACGGGTTCTATACCCAAGATAGCACGGAGAGAAAGTCCGATCATTGGGTTCTCAGAGGACGATGCGAGACGCCTCTACCATCCACACGATGACGCCCTTGTCGTCAGTTTAAGGGTAGGAGATTACAACGTACACCGGATGCTGGTCGACAATGGCAGCTCGGCAGACATCCTATACTATCCAACATTCCAGCAGATGGGAATAAATAGAGCACGACTAACACCAACGCATGCCCCGTTGGTCGGCTTTGAAGGAACAAGGATACTCCCATTAGGAGCAATCACACTCTCAGTGACGGTCGGTGACTATCCGCAGCAAATCACTCAAAACGTGACCTTCTTAGTGGTCGACTGTTCATCCGCGTACAACGGTATAATAGGGCGACCGACACTAAACTCTTGGAAAGCAGCGACCTCAACATACCACCTGATGATCAAGTTCCCTACGGAGTACGGAATTGGAGAGTTGCGAGGAGATCAGGTGGCCGCCCGGGAATGCTACGTCGCCATGCTGGAAATGGAGGATCACCAGCAGACCTTGTGCATTGGCGAGCAGCAGACCATCGCAGAGCCGGTAGAAGAGTTGGAAGAAGTCATGCTCGATGAATCGAGACCTGGACGGACGACAAGAATGGGCACCTTGGCCAGCCTGACGGTAAGGCAAGACCTGGCAAACTTTCTGAGGAGGAATCAGGACGTATTCGCGTGGAGCCACGAAGATATGCCAGGAATCGATTCGTCAGTGATAGTCCATAGGCTGAATGTCAACCCGGAATTCCCCCCAGTCCGGCAGAAGAAGCGGGTATTTGCGCAGGAATGGGATAAAGCAGTGGCGGAAGAAGTTAGAAAACTGCTGGAGGCAGGGTTCATCCGAGAAGTCTACTACCTCGACTGGCTAGCAAATGTGGTCATGGTGAGAAAGAACAGCGGAAAGTGGAGAATGTGCGTTGACTTCACGGACCTTAACAGGGCGTGCCCGAAAGACAGCTATCCACTCCCAAGGATAGACACCCTGGTAGACTCAACAGCCAGACACGAACTCTTGAGTTTCATGGACGCCTTTTCAGGCTATAACCAAATTAGAATGAAGGAGGAGGATCAGGAGAAGACCTCTTTTGTAACCAGCCAGGGACTTTTCTGCTACAAGGTGATGCCATTCGGACTAAAGAACGCGGGGGCTATATATCAGAGGTTAATGAACAAGATGTTCGCGCACCAGCTCGGTAGGAACGTACAAGTCTATGTCGACGACATGTTGGTGAAGAGTGTGCGCGAAAACGACCACCTCAGCGACCTTCAGGAGACATTCGACACCCTTCGGTCGTATAACATGAAGCTGAACCCAAGCAAGTGCGTGTTCGGGGTTACGGCTCGGAAATTCTTAGGTTTCATGGTGTCCCAAAGGGGTATAGAAGTCAACTCAGAGAAAGTGCGGGCCATAATGGAGTTAGAGCCCCCGAAGACAGTAAAGGCAGTTCAGAGCTTGAACGGAAAAGTTGCGGCCCTGAACAGATTCGTCTCCAAAGCGACAGATAAGTGTTTGCCTTTCTTCCGAGTACTGAAGAAGTCATTCGAGTGGACGGATGAATGTCAGAAAGCATTCGAGGACTTGAAGGAGTACCTATCGTCCCCACCACTTCTCAGCCCGTCCGTGCCAGGAGAAGAGCTGTACCTCTACATTGTGGTCTCGCAAGCGGCAGTCAGCGCGGCTTTGGTACGGGACAACAGATGCTCCCAACGACCCGTCTATTTTGTGAGCAGGGCGTTTCGAAGAGCAAAAGAAAGGTATCCCCGGATGGAGAAATTGGCCCTTGCCCTCATGACCGCTGCGCGGAAACTCAAACCATATTTCCAAGCTCATGTAATCATAGTCCTGACGGACCAACCTTTGAAGAAAGCAATGAGCAGCCCGGAGGCGGCAGGAAGAATGGCCTTGTGGGCAATTGAGCTAAGCGAATTTGACGTACGGTACCGTCCACGAACTTCGATGAAGGGGCAAGTAGTGGCGGATTTCATAGCCGAGTACACCCAGCCGGGAGACGAAGGGGCTGAAGGATAGAAACTGTGGATCATCCACACGGACGGGTCATCAAATCAGCACTCAAGAGGAGCCGGTGTAGTTATGCGAACACCAGAAGGGGATAAGATCGAGTGCATGATAAGACTAAACTTCCCTACAACCAACAACGAGGCGGAGTATGAAGCCTTGGTAGCTGGATTGGATCTCGCAAGGGTCGCAGGCACGGGAAACATGATCATACATTGTGACTCCCAGGTGATAACTAGTCAGATCAATGGCGACTTTGAGTGTAGAAACGAGAGGATGAAGAAGTACCTGGAGGAAGTGAAGGGTCGAATCGCCGGCCTCGAGGTCAAATTCGTTCAGATCCCAAGGGAGGAAAACGAGTGCACCGACCGTTTGGCAAAAGCAGCCTCCGCAGAGTTCATGAATGCGCCTAAACAGGTATTATCCTTTGTTCAAACTTGCTCACTTATTGATGACGAGAGGAAGATACAGGAGATAGATGTTGAAGAGGATTGGACCGCGCCCCTAAAATAATATCTACAGTCGGGCTCTCTGCCGGACGGGAAGGACGCTGCAAGAAGATTGAAAGTCCGGGCTTCGCGATTCGTACTGATCAAAGACACCTTGTACAAAGAGGTTTCTCTCGACCTTACCTAAGGTGTCTAAGCCACGGCGAAGCAGAGTATGTGATGAGGGAAGTTCACGAGGGGATTTGCGGGAATCACTCTGGAGCACGGTCTTTGGTGCACAAACTTATCCGAGCCGGATACTACTGGCCCACTATGCTCAGGGACGCTCAATCATACGTGAAGGCTTGCGATAAGTGCCATAGGTTCAGTAATCTAATCAGGCAACCATCAGAAGAACTCTCACCTATGACGGCCCCTTGGCCGTTCGCGCAATGGGGGTTAGACATCATGGGCCCTTTCCCAACGGCTTTAAGACAGCTAAAGTTCCTGGTAGTCGGTATCGACTACTTCACCAAGTGGGTGGAAGCAGAACCCCTTGCCACTATCACAGAAAAAAGAATCCGTGCCTTCGTGTGGAAAAACATCGTATGTAGATACGGGATTCTGAGGGTGCTTGTCTCTGACAATGGAAAACAGTTCGACAACAGCGCGTTCAAGAGTTTCTGCTCAGAGCTAGGCATTCGGAATCATTACTCATCACCAGCACACCCGCAGGCAAACGGACAGGTAGAAGTCACTAACCGGACACTGCTGAAAATCATTAAGACCCGGCTCGAGGGGGTAAAGGGTATCTGGCCAGACGAACTGCCAAGCGTCTTATGGGCATATCGGACGACTGCAAGGACACCCACAGGGGAGACCCCGTTTCGACTTGCATACAGAGCCGATGCAGTCATCCCAGCGGAGATCGGCCTCACCAGCTATCGCGTACAGAGCTACACGGAGGACAAAAACGAAGAAGCTATGCGCCTTCAGCTAGACTTGGTGGACGAGGTTCGAGCAATAGCAGAATATAGGTTGGCACGATACCAGAACCTCATGTCGAAGCACTACAACACAAGGGTAAGGCACAGAGATTTTCAGATCGGCGACCTGGTGCTACGAAAGATCATGGGCGCCGCTAAAGACCCTGCACAGGGGAAGCTCGGGCCAAATTGGGAAGGGCCGTATAGAATCACATCATGGCAGAGGAAGGGCACATACCACCTCGAAACCATGGACGGAAGGAAGCTTCAACACCCATGGAATACGGAGCACTTTCGGAAATACTACCAG
This sequence comes from Quercus rubra, assembly GCA_035136125.1. NCBI lineage: Eukaryota > Viridiplantae > Streptophyta > Magnoliopsida > Fagales > Fagaceae > Quercus > Quercus rubra. Next base: position 4,292,096 of record CM068732.1, on the reverse strand, counting down.
TAGAGATGACGTTTAATTTCCCCCATGTATATTTGCTAGTCTCCGATTATTTTTTGAGGCACTTGCTAGTAGTCTTTTGATTGTTTTTGGCTTTTTGAACAACTGCTTCCTCAGTACCTTTTTAGGCCCAAGAAGGGACAGGTACTTTCTTCTACAGCTTTGAAATTAATGAAGAAACATTCAAGACCTTGCTGCGTGTCCTTACTACTAAAAGATTGCCACCACAAAGTGGACGGACCCCAACATTGGTTAAAAATTTATACGAGTCCTCAAGGTGGACGGACCCCACCATGGGTTAAAAATTTACAAGTTCACGAAGTGAACGGACCCCACCATGGGTTAAAAATTTACAAGCTCACGAAGTGAACGGACCCCACCATGGGTTAAAAAATTACAAGTTCGCGAAGTGAACGGACCCCACCATGGGTTAAAAATTTTTGCAAATTCACGGAGTGAACGGACCCCACCATGGGCTAAAAATTTACAAGTTCACGAAGTGAACGGACCCCACCATGGGTTAAAAATTTATACGAGTCCTCAAAGTGGACGGACCCCACCATGGGTTAAAAATTCATGCAAGTTCACGGAGTGAACGGACCCCACCATGGGTTAAAAATTTACAAGTTCACAAAGTGAACGGACCCCACCATGGGTTAAAAATTTATACCAGTTCACGAAGTAGACGGACCCAACCAGGGCCAAACTTATACAAATCCAAAAAGTGAACGGACCCGATAGACGTTCAAAACCTCGATAAACATAATGGACGGACCCAAACAGTTCGTAAAATTATACAAGTCCATCACGTGGACAGCCATCAAGAATCACGACCACATTCAACGAAATAAACGGACCCGACTGGGGTCGCAAAAAATATGAAGGTCCACGACGTGGACGGATCAAGTTAAGCAAGTATTTAAAGCATCAAGACGGAGCACACACCACAATTATCAACGCGATAGTAAAAGAAACATTTAACTAAATAAGTTTGAATGTCGGATACAACGGATACAAAATGGCCCTACATACAACGGGCAAAATTCCAAAAAGTTTTCAAAATACTTAAAAAAAATAGTAAACGACTACACATCAGGGACGACGGGGTCTTTGGCCTCGGGAGTTTTTCCTTCTTCAGCTTGAGGCTCAGGGACGACGGTGACGGGCCTCTCCTCTGCGAAAAGATTAGCTGTGTCATCAGAAGCATCGGGCTGGACGGACATACCCTCCGCGATGTTGATGTTGACGGCTGAGAAGTCAAACTTGGGGTATAGAGCTTTGGCCTGACGGAGGGCATCGTCAAAACCATCATTATATGAAGTCCCGAGCTCCGTCAAGAGAGCGTCGGAGTCACGATACTCCTGGACGGCCTTCTCTTTGGCTAGACGAAGCTCGTCCTCCTTATCCTCCAGGACGGTCTTGAGTTCCTCTGTCATCCTCTAGTACTCGTCCCTCGCCTGCTCCGCCAGTTTGAGCTTCTTCTCCGTCACCACCTTCCAGTTTTTGAGCTCGAGCAGCTCCTCATCCGCCAGCCTGGCCTTTTCATGGACCTTCTCCAGTGTCGTCTCATGGTGGAGAGTCCGGTCCATCAGGCCCTTCGTCATGAGCATAGCCTGACGACAAAATTGTTCATTCATCGAGAAAAGAATATAGAACATTTTTTAAACATCACTTTTATTAAATTATAATTTTATTTTGTCCACCAGTGGAGTGGCTGACCATTGCTATCGGACATGCATCAATATTCAATATGTTGATCTTGCGCAGTTGCATTCCTATTTTTACTCAAACTTACACAGTCATAGTTTTCAATCTTTCGGATCTATCTTCCATTCTTAAGTTTCTAAAGTGAACAAAATGGGCACATGCATGATTAACCTAATCACCACTAGTTAATTTTGTCAAAAACTTAGAATATTCCGCGTCTTTCTTGGGCTTTAGACTATTAATTTGGAAGAGCTATGTTTTGTCTTCATATGTTCTCCAAATAATATAACTAGGGTTAAATTTTAACTTCAATCTTTTTAACAAAATGGAAAAAGAAAAAGACCGTTCTTGCTCATAACCGCATATTAAAAAAAAAATATATATATATATATATATATATATAAATAAAATAAAATAAATAAAAAATTGGCGCAACAGTTGAAGATGACCTTAGTGAATTGCTTTCTGCGTTGCTGTCAAATTACTAGTTAAAATAGCAAGAAAACAGTGAGTTCCTAGATATCAAATAACCACTAGTTGATTTGTCAAACTTAACATAGTCTGCGTCATTTTTAAGCATCAGTAATTGAAAGGACGTATGTTTTGTCCCCATATATATGTTCTCAAATATAACTACGAGTTAACTTTAACTTCAATGTTTTTAACGAAAGATAGAAACCAAAATGGAAAAAGAAGAATAAGAAGAAGAAAAAAAAGAAGGGTCTTGCTCAACCTTGTACTCTTTCAACAACACACAATTATTATTATTATTATTATTATTATTTTGGGTGAAAAGAACAAACAAAAGTTGAAAATGAACATAAGGCCTTGCTTCTGCTGTGCTATCAAATCATTAATTAAAATATATATGACTTTTGCAACTCTTTTTTTAATTATCCAATGTCAAGGAAAGCAGTCACCAAACCTGTCAATCGTTGAACTTGATATTCTCACTAGTTTACTGCTGGAGCTCATGCTAGTTGAAAAAGATTAAAGGAACTATGTATTAAAAGTAATTATTATTACAGACATGCTATACACTGTATAAACGCATGTATAAAAATCATTTTTCATCTATTAAAGGAGAAAGTATCTCTTGAAACAGTCTCATGAGACTAATGTTTCACTAACAAGCAAGTCACGCGGTATATATGTGTATTAATACATTTACACTGTACACAGCATGTATAAAAATTATTTTCCATCTATTAGAGAAGAAAATATCTCTTAGAATGGTCTCATGAAAACTAATGTCTCATCAACATGTGGCTCCCACAGTGCAACATTGGTCATATAAGATTTTTCTCTATTAAAGTCACAATTTTAGATAAAAATAAGTATGTGTGTATCGTGTGTATAAAAGTTATTTACCATCTACTAAATATCATTCAAGCTCATATGGTTTCATTGCTGAAGCTAGCAAAAACATACATACTTTTAGAAACATAAAATTTTTCATCACGGTTGATGTGTTCCAGCATAAATTTTTTTTTTTTTTTTTTTAGTGTTCTAGCATAATTAATACATGATAAAGTGATCGATAGATCCATGTGTTAATAATCTTGATCATGCCATGTTTATTGTCTTAACAAGTTGTGAAAAAGATTATACTAGAGGACTTTCATACGAAAATAAGAACTAGGCATTGGAATACTATAGGGAACACTTTCATGGGTTTTTAACAAAAGCATTGGGCAGAGAGTTGTTCAAGATAGCAACAGCAACAGCAACAAGGTTAAATGTTTCATGCACCAACAGGACATTTTCCAATACCACTCATCTTATGGTTATCAATGCCACCAATGGTGCATGGAGAAGGGGCTGAAGGTGGGACTGGACCTTTATTGAGTGGAACAACTGCTGCACCATGAACCCTTGGACCTCCTGGATTAATCTCTCCTTTGGGTTCGTATTGGTCTTTGAACAATAGGGCTTGGTTCTTCTTCCCCTTCATGTTTGGATTAAGAGGGCGAGCATCGGATCTAGAAAACAAAAACGATATGATCAGTACAACACACAAGAAAAATCTCAACCTATCCATTATTTCTATAAACTCTATTAGCTTTCAAACGGTATATTATCAATATGTTGCGTAGACTTTGGCAATGTACTAATGTTATAAGGTGCAGACTGTGGAGCGAGGAATGAAGCTTGTTGATTTGGTGGGTTTTATAGTGAAGAAAGTAGCTTTTAGATGATTTCACGTAGCATGCCACGTCAGGTGGGACCAATTGCATGGCCAACTGGAAAATAAATATTTGTGTGTGTGTCGGTGGAGTGTTTGGGACATGGTTGGCCACAGCACTAGAGATGTTCGAAACTGAGGCGGGCGTGTGGGGTTTAAGTGTCCGCCATATCAACGGAGCTATGCAAGAAGACAACCAATTTCTTTGGGGTGGTTCATGTACACCACCTAGATCATGTAGTACAATTTTTTCATAAGTTAATCAAGTGGTAAGTCATGTTTGATGAATGAAAAAGTAAGATAATGATGGGTTTATACTCCTCACAATCATAGATTATCATTTTAACTAATGCAGTAGATATGGAATAATGCTGAAGTTATTAACATTTTTTTTTTAAATGATATCCACCTCAATAACACAATGAATAAATGCCAAATTACCTGTAAGTTCTAGTATATATATTGATATATGTTAAATTATTGATTCTTCCAAAAATTTAAGCTATTAGTATGTAACAAATTTAATCATATTACCGTTTAATAGATAAGACCCAACATGTGAGAATTTAAATTAGAGGTAGAGTAGAGAAAATAATGATTGAATATAAAATCTTTTGCTTTGGTACCATGTTAAATTACTGATTCTCCTAAAAATTTATGTCTTTCCCAAAGTACAAAAATTCTATAATTATATAAGATCCATAGAGGAAAGATACATATAGCTAGGAATGGTAAAAAATTTCCATCCCGTTTAACTTTTCTTGCCTTGTTTCTCTGATTTCCTCTTATCTCATCCCAAGCATATGTGTATGTCTATATATATTCTATGATCATTTCTTTAACATATATAGTTGTCTCTTTCTCTCTTAGTATCCTTATCGTCATCCTCTTTTTTCATACATATTCTAGATGTAAGAAATATAATAGATTCATAAGAGAGGAAGGTGCGTAAATGTGAGATGAGTGCGAGGCGGGCCTCAAAACCTCCCATGCGCTCACTTAAAAAGTAGTAACCAGACATTAATGGAGGACAAGAGAAAAAGAAGGGGTGTGTGAATCTTATGTAATTTTATAGCATATATTAACTAACTAAAAGGAGGGTTGCATGGAACAACTTTTTCTAACTTATGTGGGACTGTAAGGAGGAGAGCTAGATGATATCAGATCGGATTGTATGCTAGACCATAATATGAATTTCTTTTGATTTACCCAAAAAGACAAAAATTAAAATTTGAGCTTTACCCACCAACCTTTTTTTTATTAAAAATGAAAAAAGATACAGAACTCAATGATAGTTGGATGATTATTAGCCCGCCGTGGTAGGCTATGTAAAGTTGGAAACCAATAGAAGAGGAGGGCCATGATGACATTAGACCTTTACCGTTCGAATTGGATAACAATGAAATCAACATCATATTCATTAACATAGTGAAGGCAGATTCAAAGATCAATAAAGTAAAAAAGTTGAGAGAAAGCTATGATGTTTTTTTTTTTCATTTTTGAAAGGTATATCATATGTGCATGTTAACCCTGGCATTGCTCTATTGTCACGTATCATATATGCATGTTAAACCTTGATTGTAGTTTGGAAAGAGCATATATGTAGAGAAGAGTGCATTTGGATGAGTCGTGTTGAAGTATTCATTTGCTGAAATTACTATAGAAAATAAAGATTCTCCTCTAGCGTAAGCAGATCCGTCAAAATAGACTCAAAAAGTTTGAAAAGCACTCACAAAAGCTGTAAGGCTGTAACCCAATTAAAGTGATTAGGGTCGCGGGATGGAGTTTCGATAATTCTCATATTCAAACCAAAAAAAGGAATCAATGTATAACAAAATTTGTGAAGACTTCCTTATGTCACTTCCATGAGACTGACCCTTTCGCTTTATTTTTCCTCTCCAACTTGCTTTTTAAAGGAACAAATCTTTGAGATATGGAGCATAAAAATATCGATAAGTTTATAGACATTGAGTTTTTAGTCAGATTTTTTACACCTTGCCTTTTCTTTGTGTTATAATGGGTCCAAATGAGACCTGGGTGATCTATTTGGTGAAAAATTCTGTGTCTATGTCTCTATGACATAATTGGATAAATAAAATATGGCAATGGTAGTACAGCTTAGTGCTTTTATATAAGGAACCGGTAATAAGCAACACACTTCTTTTGAGTAGTCAAGTCAAGTATAATTCAAATAATTAATGTCTATTTGTTAGCATTTATTGGAAAAGTAATTCCGAGTCTCAAAATACAATATTAGAATAGATCTTGCTAATAGTTGTTTTGTTACCTTTTTTAATTCTTCTATTATGTTTTGGGAAATCTCAAAATATGTTTCTTTTTGAAAATTTGATAAACATTAATAATTTTCTAATTTAAAAAAAAATAAAAATAATTAAAAAAAACTAGTCTATAAGGGGGAGTTGAACCCAAATTCTGCACATGAGAATAGCTAGGTGTTAGGTTTTTTTAGTGTTGGCTATCCACGACAAATATATGTTGTAATTTTGGGTTATGAGCATTTGTAATTGGTATGGATATTATTTGGGTTGAAGAATGAAGTTTTTGTTCACTATGCTAGTTTGAAGATCTCAGTCTATCGAAATCCTATGATCAGTAGATTGACACTAGAGTTTGGATAGAAAATCCTGTTAAAGGCAAAAAACCTTGTTAAAGGCTAAAATGAATATAGACTTTAAGTTGAAGAGGGAGATTGCAATAAAATGGAAGATGATTTTTTAACAAGCTCTTTAATTTTGCAAGAAGAATAATATATCTATATAGCGAGATGATGAGAGAATCAACTAAAGTATTTGGCTTTTGCAACCACAAATTTTGTTGAGAATAAGTTTCACGATAAAATGAAAAAATGATTTTTTTTAGGATTCATAACATGATCAACTGTAAATAATTTTTGGGATTCAAAATAACATCGAGTTCCATTTTAATAGGCAATTAGATTGAAATGTATATTTATTGTTCCATTTGAATCCTAGTATATTTCTTGTAATGTCCAGTTTTGGCTTAGACCCCTAAATAGGATTGGGTTTTGGCCCAACAAGCCCAAACAATAAATTTGTAGAGCGTGGGAGAAAGAACTAGCCTGATTTTAGAATTGAGGTAACGATCATGGGTGGTTTGGAAGAAAAGTTGAAAGTATAAGATATAAAAATCGTCATCGGCATAACCTAAGTAATATAATCAAGAATCTAGAACTCTTCTTTTAATGTTGCATTTCTTAATCTTTTTTCTCTAGGTTTTTCCAATCTCCTTTCTTTGGACACCTTCTCACGTTATATACCATGATTTTAGCACAATTCTTACCATACACGTGTAAATTTGGTTCTAAGAGCTTCTCCATGTCCCATCTCACATCTCCCTGAATTTTCTACTACCAGCTGTAAGACTACTTGTTTACTGTTCAGATATCACCTCCACATTAATGCGACCAGAGAGTTAGCTGAGAAGCATTTAATGTGGAGATAACAGCTCCCACAGATATTTGTTATCCCAGCCTCCTCCCTCATCCCCTATCCAATATTCTACCCCCCTGTCATAAGATTCCCTTAAAACAGTATCCAAAGGGATAGGAATGTTTCAAATCACCTCGGAGACCTTTTCCGAGGTGACTTTTCACCTCAGATAGGTTTAGGTTTATTATAAATAACTTTCAGCTCTTCCTGCAATACAATTTCCACTTCTGCCTTAGTTGGCCGTCCTCAAATATGTCTGCGTCCTTGGACTGGGTCATTGGGCCACAAACCCAGTCCATTCAGCCTAAACAGTACTCCAGAGACAACTGGTCCCCACATTTCTTATTCTTGAAAGGAAAAAGTTGTTATTTCATACTTTGACCCTCTTAATAAAAAATTCTAGTTTCATCATATTGATAACGCTCACATTTGTAACACCAGTTTTGTTTAATATTATTTTTATCACTAAAAATATATTTTCACATGATATAATCTCAAGTTTAGAGATGATTAAATACTACTACATGAAGACACTATCCAAATTTGTAATTCAATGATTAGAGTCTTGGTATAAAATAGCCAGCACTGTGTTCAAAGTTAGTAAGCAACTATATATGTATCACTGGTTTGGTTTAATATTATTGTTTTTGTCTCTAACTTCTTTGGGTAGGATTGAAGTTAGGCTATAGTTCAACTTACAATCTTACATAAAGGAATCATTTGCACTACAATGACAACAACAAAAAGACGAAGAAAGAAAAAATCATTTCCATTGCTTGCAATGTGCGTAACAATGAAACATCTACTAAAGCCTAAATTAATGGAATTGGACCTCCACTTGTCAAAGTTCGGCTGTCCACATTAGTTTAAGTTGGGCCTTTTCAAAGTTGAGCTTGAGTTTGTCAAAATCTGACTAATGAAACCATTAAACTTTAACTGGGCTTTATCGAAATTAGGATATCTACAATAGTCCATTCTTTGGAGTTTCTGAGTAATCACTGTACTGTACGTGTATGGGTTGCTCAACCACGTACTTTCAAGAAAGCACAAACGTAGATGATGAACATATTAAAAATTGATTTTTGCGTTGCTATACAATTATGAATTAAAATACCAAGAAAACAATGAGCTCCTAGTCCAAGATATCAATCAACCACTAACTGATTTTTTTTCAAACTTATCATAGTCGGCTTCAATATAATTGGAAGAACTTATGTTATGTTATGTTCCCTCATGTTCAAGGCTTTAACTTGAACTTCTATTTCTTAAACAAAACATGGAAACTAAAATGGGAAAAAGAGCAATTTGGACCGTTCTTGCTTAACCACGTAAGACATGTGTTCAAGAAAAAGTACAAAAGTTAAACATCAACATAATGACTTTTTTCTGCCTTGCTATCAAATTATTAATTAAAACATATATACTAAGTGTTAGAAATACTAAAAGATTGTATTGTATTTCTTGATGAAAGAATATACATCAATATCTTATATAGGAGACATTAGTGTGCGGTACAAATAAAGTGTAGTACAAGTACAAGTGTGCTATACAAGTAAAGCAGTTGAGCCTAAAACCCATAACATAACATAATATACATTAACAGCCCTCCTCAAACTCAAGGTGGATGTGAGACCAGTTTGAAGTTGTCAACCAAATCACGAGTGCGACCCTCAGGAAGTGACTTGGAGATATCTGCAAGTTGATCTTTGGAGGAGACGGAGAAAAGCTTGAGAGCACCATGGACAAGATGATACCGGATAAAATGACAATCAATCTCAATGTGTTTAGTTCGTTCATGGAAGACATCATTGTAAGCAATATGAATGGCACTCTAGTTGTCACAATAAAGGGGAGTGGCAGAGGATGTGGACACACCTAAATCCTTAAGAATCCATCGTAGCTAAAGGAGCTCAGATGTGGTATCAGCAAAGGCACGATATTCTGCTTCAATACTGGAGCGGGCCACAAAGATTTGTTTCTTACTTTGCCAAGAAATTAAAGAAGAACCAAGGAGAAAGTAATAACCTGTAGTGGACCTACAATCAATGGGATCCCCTACCCAATCAGAATCAGAGAATGCATGGAGTATAAGAGGAGATTGAGTTGAATAGAAAAGGCCGCGGAAGAAAGTGTCTTTCAGGTATCGAAGAATGCATAAAACAGTAGCATAGTGAGTAGATCGTGGAGCAGACAGATACTGGCTCACCTGATGAACAGCATAGGAGATGTCTGGACGAGTGACTATGAGATAAACCAGGCTGCCAACCAATCGTCTGTAAAGGGAAAGATTAGACAATCGTTTCCCCCCTGAGGATGTCAAATGCGCATTAAATTCAACTGGAGTGTCAACAGTCTTGCTGTTAGTGAGTCCAGCTTGAGACAAAAGGTCAGAAGTATACTTGGCTTGAGTAATATAAAGACCATTTGTGGAATGAGTAATTTCAAAACCCAAGAAATAACTGAGATGTCCAAGATCTTTCATCTCAAACTGCTGACGGAGAAAATCCTTGAGTTCTTGAATGCCACTGAGGTCATCACCAGTTATGATCATATCATCCACATATAAGAGAAGCAAAATGATGTCTTTATTAGTACGACGAAGAAATAAGGCAAAATCATACGGATTGGCAGTGTAACCCAAGCGAAAGATAGTAGAGCTGAACTAGGTAAACCAAGCTCATGGAGCTTGTTTAAGGCTATAAAGTGCGCGTCGAAGATGACAAACCTTGTTTGAGTCAACAGAGAGACCAAGAAGAGGTTGCATATAGACTTCTTCACTCAAATCCCCATTAAGGAAAGCATTTTTAACATCCATCTGAAAAAGATCCCATTTACTAGCAGCAGCAACAGCTAAGAGAGCACAAACAGATGAGATACATGCAACTGGAGCAAAGATCTCTTCATAATCAATCCTATACTCCTGTGTAAAACCTTTTGCAACAAGTCGAGCCTTGTAGCACTCAATGGACCCATCAAAGCGAGTCTTGATCTTATAGATCCACTTACAACCAACCATAGACTGTCCAGGAGGGAGAGTGACCAGATCTCAAGTATGGTTTTTGGTTAATGCATCAAGTTCCTCTTTCATTGCAATGTACCATAAAGGGTCAGTGGAGGCCTCACGATAGGTTTAAGGCTCGTGAAGTGTAGCAAAGGCAGTGTAACAATGATAGTCAAGTAAATGTGTAGGAATGAATCTTACCCGGGTTGAATGGCGAGGTGGAATGTCTTGTGGAGGATCTTCAAGTGGAGCAGGAGCAGGGGACCCAGGCTCAAGGTGGGGTAGCTCGTCATCAACCTGTTCATCTTCAACCTGTCCAGGAGAAGCATCAAAAATATCTAGAGAAAAGTCTAAAAGAGGATTAAAAGTATCTGTAGAAGGAACAAGAAACTCATTTGGAAAAATTTCTAAAACAGAGGAGGTAGTCAGGGAAGAACGAAAGTGAGAGAGTTCAACAAACAATTGGTGTTCCCAAAAGACAACATTACGAGAAACACGAAAACGATGAGAGACAGGATCATAACACCTATACCCTTTTTGAGTTTCGCCATAACCAAGGAAACAACAAAGTCTAGATCGAGGCTCAAGTTTGTTGTATTCATGAGGCTGAAGAAGAACGAAACAAGCAGATCCAAAGGAGCGAAGGTGATGGTAGTCAGGTGGTGACCCAAAGAGACGCTCATACGGAGTCTGATTATGAATGACAGCACTTGGAATGCGATTAATCGCATGAACAGCATTAAGAGCAGCTTCACCCCAAAATGGGGCAAGAACTTTGGCAGAAAGAAGAAAAACATGAACAATGTCAAGAATATGACGAAGTTTTCTTTCGGTTTGACTATTTTGCTGAGAGGTACCTAGGCAAGTTAGATGATGTACAGTGCCATAGGAATGTAACAGAACTTGAAACGCATATTGAGTATATTCAAGAGCATTATCAGAACAAAAAGTTTTGATACGTTTGAAGAATTGGGTTTCAACCATTTTTGCAAAATTGTTGTATATTGATAAAATTTCAGAACGAGATTTCATAGGAAAGATCCAACTATAACGAGAATAATCATCAATAAAAACAACAAAATATCGAGATCCACCAATACTAGCAACAGGAGAAGTTCCCCAAACATCAGAATGAATTAACTCAAAAATACTATTAGAAATGGATTCACTGTTATTAAAAGACAAAGTTAGCTATTTTCCTAACTGACATGAAGTACAATCAAATTGTCTTTGGACACAAAACCTAACAGACCCCTAGAATCTAACTGTTGTACCTGAGAAGATGATGCATGACCAATATGAGAATGCCAAAGTGCAAGAGATGGTAAGGAAGAAACTACAGCAGCTGCAGCAGTAACAGAAACATGAGCAACAGGTGGAAGATGAAGATTGTCCACGGGAAACATACGCCCAACTCTAGGGTCGGTCCCAAGCTCTTGTCCCGTCCTCGGATCCTGCATAATACACCCAGAATAGTAAAAAATAAGGCGATAACCTAGTCCCAACAGAGCACAAATTATAGGATAGTTCAGGTACATGGAAGACTCCAGGAACAAAGAGATTGGAGGTCGAAACAAAACCTAGACTATTCTCATGCATGGTGAAACCATTAGCTGTATGAATATTTAAAGGGTGTAGTGCAGGGTCAATTTTGGAGAATAAGGAGAAGTGAAGTGTCATGTGATTGCAACAGGCAAAATCAAAAAGCCAAGTTTGAGACTTACCAGGTAGAATAGAGAGAGCAGTGGAAAGAGATGCATTACCAGTCATACGAACAGCCTAAGTTATGATCTCCTGTAGTTTAGTGGGGGAGAGGCTGATAATGGATCCAAAAGACTAGGACTCAGCTAAAATGGAAGCCATTGGTGGAGTAGGCTCAGTATTAGCAACAGCAGCAGTAGATTTGTTGCGACGAAAAAAAGTCTCAATGGTGTGGCCAGGACTCTTGCAATAGTTGCAGAACTTTTTGTTGTTCTACTTGCGACGATTGCTAGAGCCAGAGGAATCACCTGATTGCTAAGGTTGCTCTATGGGTGGAGCAAAAGGTGTAATAGCCAAAACATTGAGCTTATTCTGAGCTTAAAAGGTTGCAAGACGAGTCTTCTCTAACAAACTCGTTCACAGCAGTATCAAGAAAGGGAGCAGGACTGCAATTTAGAAGCTGACTTCGAATGGGCTCAAAATCCTTGTGAAGGGACATCAGAAATTCATAAAGGCGAAATTCATCCCTGATGGAAGCATATTGTTGAGCATCCTTTGAGCATGCCCAAGCTAGATCAGAAAGGTCAATTTGGTCCCAAATAAAGCAAAGCTGATCATAGTAGTCATTGATGGATTGTTCTGGTTCTTGTCTGAGTTGATGCAATTCAACCACTAATTGATATTTCATGGATCCAACATATCCCACGCTGACTTGGCATCATCAAAGCTGCCCAACAGGTTGGAGATGGAGGGAATGGAAGTGTTCCGAATCCATGTGAGGATCATGTGGTTGTGACTATCCCATTCAATCATGCAACCAAGGAAGGCAACATCTTCTTCATTGGCTCCCTTGACAGGAACAGTGATTGCACTAGTACAATAATGCCAGAGCATGCGACCCTTAAGAAAATTGCGCATAGCTTGAGAACAAGATAAGTAATTCTTACTCCCCTCCAACACAGTATTGATGGGACAAGGAAGAAAAACACCCTTTTTATCCATTTAGAGACACAATATGCAAAAACAGACTACAAAAATGAAATCTACGCGAAAAACTGGATAAGAAGAACCTGGACTGAGAAAAAGTCAACCTTGGAGAAAAGTCAACGGTTAAAGTCAACGGTCTGGTCAACGTCTTAGTCAACGATGACGTCAATTGACTAGCGAGTGACTTCAGCAGATGACGTGGCAGTGATGACGTCACCTAAGGCTAACGTCAGCAGGTGAACACCTGGCGCGTGCAAGCACGTGGAAAAGTCTAACGGCGCGTGGGAGCTCCAATGATGGTCAGGTTTCCACGAGAAGGTAGATCGGCGGAGGACGATCTTAGTGGTACCTGCAAAAACACAGTCAAAGCAACAATCACGGTGGTAACGGTATGGTAGTGGTCTCGAGACTCTGAATGACGGTGGCTGTAGGTGCGGAACCAGAGACGATGACTGAAATGCGTCAGAGGTTTAACGGCAAATAGCTGCAGCAGCAGTTGTAAAGGCGGAAGCAATTGTAAGTCTGAAATAATACCAATGAAGACAGGACTGCCGAGAAAAAATCAGAGCAATGGCTTTGATACCATGTTAGAAATACTGAAAGATTGTATTGTATTTCTTGATGAAAGAATATACATCAGTGCCTTATATAGGAGGCATAAGTGTGCGGTACAAGTAAAGTGTAGTACAAGTACAAATGTGCTATACAAGTAAAGCAGTTGAGCTTAAAGCTCATAACATAACATAATATACATTAACACTAAGAAAGCATGAGCTTATCTCACCATATATATGCCTTTGCAACGCTTTGATGTCCATTGTTGTTGAACTTGATTCTCACTATTTTATTGCTGAAGCTCAAGCTAGTTGAAAGAGACTCAAGTAGAGATCGCTCAAGCTCATGTAGTATGACAAAACATTATGGAGAAAATTTTGAGGGTTTTTATTTTATTGTTTCATATTCACGCTCTTTCATATTGTTTCATATTCAAATATTTTTCATATCATGGGTAAAATGTGAACATTTACTACGAAAATTTGGATATTGTGTGAAATATTTTACGTACAAAAATATGAAATGATAATTAGCCTTATTTTTATTCAAAAGCAAGGGCAGATAGAACAACAACAACAAACTATTATGCACAAACCGAACATTTTCCACTACTCATCTTATGGCCACCACTACTGCCATCAATGGTGCACGAAAAAGGGGCAGAAGGTGGAATAGGACCTCTATTAAGTGGAACAACTTCACCACCATGAACACTGCTCGGACCACCACTCATCTCATGGTTCCTCGATCTCCATGTTTGGATTAAGAGGGCGAGCTTCAAATCTAAAACACAAAAGCAACATGATCAATATAAGCCACACCCAAAATCTCAACCTACCCTTTTTTTTTTTTAAATGTCTCTAATTAAGCCTTCAAAAGCAATATCAGTATGTGGCGTAGACTGTAGAAATGTTAATGTAGGAGTGAAGAATGAAGCGTGTTGGTTTGGTGGGTTTTATAGAGTTGAAGAAACTAGCTTTTAGATGATGGGGGGCCAAATTAATTATAGGGCCAATTGGTGAATTAAGAATTTTGTGTGTGTCGTTGGACTGTAGGCCGCATATGGGATAGGGTTGGCCAACCCACTAGAGATGGTCGGCAATAAGGTGGGCATGTAGGGTTAAGTGTCCCCCATGTCAGCAGAGTTAGTCTAGGAAAGAAGACTAAAAACAAGAAAAAGTTTGGTGCCACAACTTGTACCATAATTCGCCCATGTGGCGAGTTGTGGTTGGTGGAGGAGTAATGGTAGATTCATGTGAAGACACCCCTTCACCAACTACAACTCTCCACATAGTCGAGTTGTGGCATCAGAATTGCTCTAAACAATTGTTACTGGAAAAAAAATCTAATACCACAACTTATTTGTCACAACAATGAGCGATAGAGAAAAACTAGTAGATTCATGTGTAAATGATAGACAATCATTCACAATCTACCATATCAAAATTATGGTATAAAATTGTGAAATAGTGTGTGACCTTAGAACTACTATTTTTTTAGGATGGTAGTTCATACAATCTGTTATGAGCTACTCAAGTGGTAAGTCATGGTTGTTAATAGATGAAAACATGGAAAAACTAAATAATGATGAGTTTATATTCCTTACAATCATAACTTATCATTTTAGCAAGTTATAAAAAATGCCATGTTAAGAAGTGTATTTGTGCACTCCTTAAGTTTGAGTTTTATAACATAGTTGATTCCATTTTATAAGAAGTCGAGTACTTTTTAGTTTAAAGTCCATATTTTTATTAATTTTTGTTATTTTCCAATTCAAGTGAAACTATTTTGAAACATTTGAGATAATGGTTGTTTATACCCACCACAACACAAAAACATAGAGGTAAGTATGAAAAAATTGGTGAAACTTTTGGTGCTAAGATACTTTTCTCATAAGAAACTGTTAAAACTATTACAAATTTTATTACAAGAAAATTTACAAATTGATATGCTAATAAACGTGATTGGTGTCATTTTAATAACATAATAAATAAATATTAATTTTTTAAAATTATTTGTGACATATCAATTTGTACTGTTTATATAATACATTTCATAATATATATTTTTAGCTTTATATATTTATCTATAATTGTAGGATGCACATATTATTGGAAGAAATATACATCAATAGATGCATGTTCCCTTTATGTAAGAGCAACATATAGTTATATAAGAGACATAGAGAGAAAAGATACACATTTCTTTTTTAATATATAGCACTCGATGTTCATGAGATATTGTTAAAATTCCATAAACCGATTATGGTGGAATGAAGATATAATTGAGAGAGAGAGAGATTAAAAAATAAATAGACATTAATGGGAAGAGAAAAAGAAGTGATATGTAAATCATATATAATTTTCTAATATATATTAACAAATTATAGTGAACAGTGTGTGTGAATCTTCTATCTCTAACTGACTTGGAATTGTTAAAAAAAGAAAACCTAGATGAGATGACATATTTGACCAAACTGTAAAAGTCATGCTATTGTATGCTACATTCTAAGATAACTTTCTTTTGATTTTAAAAATAATAATAATAATAAAAATAAATAAAAAATAAAAAATTTGCAACCAGTTTTACGAGGTTTGAGAGAAGTCATGATAGTTAACTTTGACCCTAACTTTGTTTGGAAAGGCTAATTTTCATACTCAAATTCACAATCTGTCGCTTTTAGTAGAAATCATTTAATTGTCATCTCATCAAGGGGGAAATATATATATATATATATATATATATATATATATATATATATATATTTGTGTGTGTGTGTGTGTGTGTGTGTGTGTGTGTGTGTGTGTACTGCACGAGACTCCTAGGCCCATTTGGGCCTTGGGCCTTGAACTCCAACTTTACAGTACAGCTCACGGGCCCAACCCTCTTATCCAAAACTGAACTCTAAGCTTGTTGAGGCCATGGGCTCGAGCCTTATGACATTACGCCCGGCCCAAAATCCGTTGAGTGAGCCATTATAATACATGTTCATCATAGTTCATAGCCTAGGACTTGCTGGGCAAAGTACACCTCAAACGGGAGCATGATTGCTCAGGAACGCTGTATCCCAGTCACCCAATACCGCCTTAGGAAGTATTGTTACCGAACATCCCTTCTAAAGTGGGGAGCC
The DNA here is from genome assembly GCA_035136125.1 of Quercus rubra. Classification (NCBI taxonomy): domain Eukaryota; kingdom Viridiplantae; phylum Streptophyta; class Magnoliopsida; order Fagales; family Fagaceae; genus Quercus; species Quercus rubra. Next base: position 4,275,363 of record CM068732.1, on the reverse strand, counting down.
AGTTCCAATGCCACTCTCACCACACCCCACTCCCAACTAAACATCCACTTAGTGATAATAATATTAGACCTCCTCTACCACTAACCACAAGAGTAATCATAACTCCCCACTAATTATTAAGCTATAAATATGAGAAGCTAAAGAGGGAAAGGGTTGTTCAAAGGTTGATACAGAAACTGAGGGTAGAAAGAGCAAGAGTGTACCGGGCTAGCACATTAATAATAGGAAGAGAGTGAGTAAGATAATTTAGAGGGGAATGCAGTTCCATCGAGTCTTTGTATAAGGAACTATCCAGAGTAGGAAATCCAAAGCCCATATCACAAATAGATTGTGAGCCCAAATAAGAGTTGGTTCATCAACCTCACTTTTGGCGCGCACAATATATATATATATATATATATATACATTTATTTATTTATATTTATATAAACTAGATGATGTTAACCCTTTTTGTTTTCACCAAAAAGGAAAAGGCTGCAACAATTGGAAACCAATAGAAGCGGAGGGCCATGTCGAAATTGGAATTTTACTGTCTGAATAGAATAACAATCAAATCAACATCATAAACATGTTGAAGGCAGATTCATAGAACAGCTCAATATGGAAGATATGTAGATGACTATGTTATGTGGATGGAGGAAACTCCAAATTTTATTGCACATGACATTTGCATGATGTTACTTTTGCCTCAGTTTGATAAAACTTCTAGAATTTAGACAAAACCCAATATATGCATGTGTGTGTGTGTGAAGGCAATTCATAAAACAAAAGTAAAACATATGAAATGAGGAAATATATGTTTTTCCTTTACAAAGATATATGTTAACCCTAGCATGTATTTTGGAAAGAACAAATATGTAGGTACTGTAGAGTCTTGTTGAAGTTCTTAATTATTTGTCCAAAGTACTATAAAAAAGAAAAGAGAATTTTGTTTTAATTTTTTTTCAAAGTGTGCAATCGGTAAATTTTTTTTTTTTTTAAGTAAAAAAAGAAATGTTTCTTTTGGGGGGGGGGGGGGGGGTCAAATGTATTAACATGGTGGATGTGCGAGTGTGAAAGTGAGTTTAGGCATATTGGAATTAGGAATAAAATTTGGATATTCTATCTTGTGTTTAAACCAAAAAAAGAGAATCAATGTATATAGATAGATTTTTGAAGAATTTCTCGTATCACTTCCTCATAAAAAAGGAATAATGTATATGATTTTAATTGGTCCTTTAGAAAAGATGAGGAAAACTCTTCTTCTTCTACCTCCTTCTTTTTTCTTTTTTTTTTTTTTTCTTTTTTTTTTTTTTTTTTTGGGGTGGCAAGTAATGATAATTTTATGAAGAAAAATAAAAAGGAACCAGCCCATATCCCCTTCAACATGGGGCAAGAAGGAATAGAAGAGATAGGTTTGAGCTCCCAAACCAAACAAAAAGAGTCAGCCCATTTTGGGATTGGGAAAATTCAATTAAAATTTTAATTCTTATGGATGAGAATGCAATTTATATATATATATATATATATATAGATATATAAATTACATATATTTTTCATAACAATTAAGTTGATAATTTTTTATTAGTTCTTATTTAAACTTGGTATTGATATCATTTTTTTATGTATCACTCATAATTTACCACATTAACAGGTGTGAAATTTGTTTTCAAATTTTTTTTTTTTACATCTATAAAATTTCCCCTTATAAATAAAAATGAAAGACTATTATGTTTATATTATATGAAACCATACGAACTTTACAAGATAATTGTAGATTTATAAATTATAAATTTTTTATTTCTCATCAATTTGGAAAGGTAAATCAACCTACCAATTAAAAAAAGAGTTCAACATAATAAAAAGGCATAGATATTTTATCTCTTAAAAATACAAAAAAGTTTGGAACAAAATTTGGAAGAAAAAAAGAGAATAAAAAATGGATGATCTTTTTGTCAAAGTGTTAATCAGCTGTCTGCCTGGCAGCTCCCAATTTTTTTTCTTTTTCTTTTGGCAATTTTTTTTGTGAGATTTTTTCAAATCCTTTTGGTGAGATTAAAAGATATACTTTATCATATAAAAATAAAGCTCTGTAAGGTCCTAGAACTCTAATGATTTTTTCTATATATAAAATAAAAAATTTTAATAAAAAAAATAAAAAAATAAAAACCTTCACCCATGCCCTACCGAAACTTAAATTTTGAGTCTTCTTCTCCTACAAAACCCAAAAGAGCTCAAAATTTCCAGAGAATAATCATTCAATTTTAGTCCAAAACAAAACTTCCATCAACCAATAGTCAAAGTCATCAACCACAATTTTTTTCCCCCCTAAGTGAATGGATTTTTTTTTTTTTGGACTCAATCTATACCAATGAGTTTATGACTACTATATATATCCACCAGTCCTATAAAAAACAAGTAGTTACCAGTTTGGACGTAACACCCATGTGATGCCATTAGACTAAATAGTAAATATTCAACAATAGATTTCTATGCGATCTTCACACACACGTATAGTGTTACAACTTACAAGAAGCTTTTGTGGCATAAATGCACCAATACACACACATTCTTACTTTTAAATTGTTGAAGTATTAAATATTATTGTCCAATCAAAAATCTTGTAACTTACTCGACACCTCATGACACTTTCAATGGAAATTATGTAAAGTTAAATATCTTGAACTAATATGAATGAATTTTTATTTATTTTTGTTCATGTAAACTCGTCTCAAATCACATTAATTAATGTTAGAGTTTTTATTATTACACAATAATTGGTATCAGAGCAATTGGTTCGAGTTTTTGGCCATGACAAATATAAAGTTTGAGGTGGATCTCTTTTATGGGATAAATAATTTTTCTTTAACAAAGAACCGTCAAAATTTTTTTGATAAATAATGATTAAATAACGCGTTTCTTGAAAAGTCAAAGAAGCATGTCATTATGTCTAATGGTGAATGAGAAGAGCGTTAGATGAAAGTAGTAGCTGGTACCATTCGTTTAAGTCTGTGAGAGAGATTGAGATGAAAGTAGTTATGTAAAATAAAAAATAAAAAATAAAAAATAAAAAGTAGTTTTTGGTGATGCAAAAAACACTTTTTTTTTTTTTTGGGAATCTCACTCTTGTTATCACACTGTTTCAGGGAAAAAGATGTCATCAAGCGTGGTAACATAATGGGCTAGCTATATGCTTTTGCAACTTCTTTAATTACCGACAAGGCCCATTACTATCCCAGTAAATCAGTAATAGGTCTGCTGAGTACAATTGCAGCCCCCTTTTTTAAAAGTACACTTTGGTCTCTAGAATTTGGGGCTATTTTTTTTTTTTTTTTTGAATCAATGTTTTTATTTTGTTAATTCATGTTTGACTGTTTTTATAATGGCATGCCGTCTATTTATGTTAGTAATTTGACTGTTAATTGCTTTTCATAGTTAACTATTTCATGAAATACTAACTCTAAAATAAGATGGAATGTAGGAATTTCGTCATTGTATGTAGAATAACATATTATGGACAAGTAACTTACTAACATTAATGGAATGCTGGATCAATATGAAAACGAAAAAAAAAAATTATAAACATAAAGGACTAAAATGGAAACCATTCTAAACTTTAAAAGTCAAAAGTGCATTTAGTCTAATGATTAATTATATTGGTTTGATTCCTTCTAAGGTCACAACAAAAAAAGAGTCTAAGGCCTTACACTTACCCACATACTTTGATACAATTTAGACACGTGGTAAATAGTCATTGTATTATTTTCTACTAATTTTCAATAATAGATCCGTAATTGATATAATCCCATCATAAATTAATCAATGTAAGTTTTGTCAACCTGTGCGTCCATAGAAGAACTTTGCAACACCACTAAATTTGCTTACTATACCACACATGGTTCATGAAAAAAAAAAATTAAATACCATATTGTGGTGGCCCAAGTGCGAGGTGATATTTCTAAATTTTTCTTCAAAAAACAAATTGAAAGATATTGTGAAATTGTTGTGATCGTAGCTTTATTGTATTGGTTTTGCTTCAAGTTAATGAAGTAAAAGTCAATTACAATTAAAACACTATCTAGATTTTCATTAGATAATACAATTGTTTTGTAGATTTGTGACCTCTGGTTGGAGGGTTTTTATTGGAGTTGGACTTGTAATTTGTTATGGTGCATAACAAAATGAAATTATTGAAAATCCTGGCCAAGCCTTCAATTCAACCCAATTCCTGTCATTTTCGTAGAAAATGATATAGTTGTAGTAGGGTACTCAAGACCTAAAAATTGTAAATGTAAATAAGTTTAAGTTATTGAGATATAGTAAATTTAATCATACTACTTTTTAATAAGAAATGCCCAAAATGTGGGGATTAAAATAGGAGGTAAAGTGGAGGAGATAATGATCGAAATAGGACATTTTGCTCTAATATTATATTAAATTACCAATTCTTCCAAAAACTTATTTCTTTTCCAAAGTACAAAGATTCTATAATTATATAGGTTCCATAGCAGAAAGATACAAATAGGGACAATAAAAAATTTTCGATCCCATTTGACCTATCTTGCCATCTTTGTCTGATTTCCTCTTATCCCATCCCAAGCGCATATATATATATATATATATATATATTATATTATATGATCATTTCTTTAACATATATAGTTGTCTCTTTCTCTCTTAGTATCCGTGGTCCTCTTTTTTCTTTAACAAATATGTTTGCTGATCCTAGACTTCTTAGTAATATGTTTGCTTTTCGAATCTGGTTTCAAAGGTCCAGCATCATAGTTCAATTGCATCCAGAATTCCAACTTGCAGTGCAGGCAGTAGTGTATTACATAATATAATATCATATGTCAATCTCTTCTTTCTTATTTTGTTTTTTATATTTTCCATTTTTCCTGTTCTATATTATGATTATAGTAAAGGACACCTTTAGTGTGCCTTTGCATAGCGGCAGGCGTGTGCATTTTGCATTTTCTTCCTTGGGTCTCACGCATTGTTCATGGACCAGCAAGTACGGAAAAACGCAGTAATAACTTTAAAACTAAGTCTCACGGGCATTATTTATAGTTTAAAATTATTTTGCTACAATGTTTTTAGGAATAAGTTCTCAGTTTTCAGCAATAAACGGTATCCAAATAGATCCTTACTCTTTGAAGCTTGGAGCTATTTCATTTTTAACCATTCATATATGATTATGTTTTCATAATGGTCATGCTATTCATTTTTGTAAGTAATTTGATTGTTAAGTGCCCTTATATTTAACTATTTCATAAAATATTAGCTCTAAAATATGGAGGAATGTAGAAATTTCATCATTCTAGGTAGAAAATTAAACATATTATAGATAAGTAGATTACTGATGAAATTGGGTTGCAGGGCTAATATGAATATAGAATCAAACATGAAGGTTTAAAACAAAAATTTTGAAATGTAAATAGCCAAAATGAAAACAATCTCAAACTTTAAGAACTAAAAGTGTACTTTCTCTTATCATTGATTGTGTTTGTTTGAATCCTTCTAGGATTACAACAAAACTTCACAACACTCCTAAATTTGCTTACTAGCCTACACACACGGTCCATAAACAGAAAATTTAAATTGCATATTGTGATGGATCAAAGTGTAACGTGAAAGACAAATTAGAAGACTTTTATTATAACTGTAACTTTATTGTATTATTTTTTCTCTAAAGTTTTTTGAGAAAAATAAATTACGACTAAAAACCATCTAGGTTTTCATTAGATAATATTTTTTTTGTAGATAATGTCACCGTTGGTTAGAGGCCATGCGCCAAGTTGTAATACAATGAAATTATTGACAATCCTGGCCAAGCCAAGCTTTTGGCCGATCGACCTCAATGCAACCTTTAGTTTATTTTTACAAATAAATAGATAATATTATATATGTAAAATAGAAAAAAAGAAAAGAAAAAAGAGAGAGATTAGAATAAGCTCATCCAAACATATTAGAAGTGCACTTTCCTGAGAGGGTAGAATTTTTTTCAAGTGGTTTTTCTTTGTCCACCACTGGGATGGCTGGTCATTGTGACAAGTGACAACTTCTTGGAGCTTAGGATATGCTTATATGCATCAATATGTTGATCTTTCATAAGTATATTTACTCAAGGAATTTTTTTCTTGATAATTATTTATAGAGAAAATTTAATATCTCTCAAGAAAAAAATTTATCGTTGTCAAACTTATATATATATATATATATATGAGTAATGCTAAAGATACAAACTATTTTATAAAAAATTATACAAACTGCTGATGTGGTAAGTAATTATTGATAAATGAAAAAAATGATATTAATGGTGAGCTTAAATGAAAACTAATAAAAAGTTGGTCACATCAACATTTTGTTGTAAAATAGTTTGTGACTGTAGCATATATATATATATATATATATAGAGAGAGAGAGAGAGAGAGAGAGAGAGAGAGAGAGAGAGAGAGAGAGAGAGAGAGAGAGAGAGAGAGAGAGAGAGAGAGAGAGCAGTCCGAGTCAGCTTAATTGATTGCTGACTTTCTAATCTTTTGGATTTAAACAAGGGTCTTCTTGCTGAATATCGTCCATTCTTAACCTAATCACCACTAATTTGATTTTGTCAAATTTATTATCATAGTCCGCGTGACTCCTAATTAAGCTTCAGTACTATTTGCAACAACACATGTTCTTCAAATAATATAACAAGGGTTTAACTTTAACTTCAATCTTTTCAACAAAAAAGGATGGCAACCAAAAAGAAAAATGAAAACAAAACGGAGTTGAAGATGATCGAACATGATTACTTGCTTTCTGTCTTGCTACCAAATAACGAATTAAATAACCACCAAGAAAACAATGGGCTCCTAGTCTTCCTTCTTCTTTTTTGTGAGAAACCAGACTTAAAGCCCGGGCATTTCTTAATAAACAAAACTAACAAAGTCAATGGACATCAAATAGAGCCAGAGGAGCAATATCATCAGGCAACTCCTCTATCCAAACCTGAAGCGCTGGACCAGTCTTAGCTTTTTTTGGCCAAAGCATCAGCAACATTATTACAATTAAGCTTAACATGACAGAATTCAAAGAAAGATGGGTGGGCTCCTACTCTTAGATATCAAATAATTACTACTAGTTGATTTTGTCAAACTTAACATAGTCCACGTCAATATTTGGAAGAATGTAAGTTTTGTCACTCATATGTTCTAGGGTCCATCTTCAGAGTACAATTGCAGCCCCCCTTTTTTAAAGTACACTTTGGTCTCTTTAGAATTTGGGACTAATTTTTTATTTTGAATCAATATTTTTATTTTGGTAATTCATGTTTGACTGTTTTTATAATGGCCATGCCGTCTATTTATGTTAGTAATTTGACTGTTAATTGCCTTTTATAGTTAAATATTTCATGAAATACTAACTCTATAATATGATGGAATGTAGGAATTTCGTCATTGTATGTAGAATAACATATTATGGACAAGTAACTTACTAACAATAGTGGAATGTTTGATCAATAAGAAAACCAAAAAAAAAAAAAATATAAACATAAAGGACTAAAATGGAAACCATCCTAAACTTTAAAAGCCAAAAGTGCATTTAGTCTAATGATTAATTATATTGGTTTGTTTCCTTCTAAGGTCACACAAAAAAAAAAAAAAAAAAAGTCTAAGACCTTACACTTACCCACATACTTTGACACAACTTAGACACGTGGCAAATGGTCATTGTATTATTTTCTACTAATTTTCAATAATATATCTGTAATTGATATAATCCCATCATAAATTAATCAATGTATAAGTTTTGCCAACCTGTGCATCCATAGAAGAACTTTGCAACACCACTAAATTTGCTTACCATACCACACATGGTTCATGAAAAAAAAAAAAAAAAAAATTAAATACCATATTGTGGTGGCCCAAGTGCAAGGTGATATTTCTAAATTTTTCTTCAAAAAACAAATTGAAAGATATTGTGAAATTGTTGTGATCGTAACTTTATTGTATTGGTTTTGCTCCAAATTAATGAAGTAAAAGTCAATTACAATTAAAACACTATCTAGATTTTCATTAGATAATACGATTGTTTTGTAGATACGTGACCTCTGGTTGGAGGGGTTTTATTGGAGTTGGACTTGTAATTTGTTATGGTGCATAACAAAATGAAATTATTGAAAATCCTGGCCAAGCCTTCAATTCAACCCAATTCCTGTCATTTTCTTAGAAAATGATATAGTAGTAGTAAAGGAAATCAAGACCCAAAAATGGTAAATGTAATTAAATAAGTTTAAGTTATTGGGATATAGTAAATTTAATCATACTACTTTTTAATAAGAAAGGCCCAAAATGTGGGAATTTAGATAGAAGGTAGAGTGGATGAGATAATGATCGAAATAGGACTTTTACTCTGATACCATATTAAATTATCAATTCTTTCAAAAGCTTATATGTCTCTTCCAAAGTACAAAGATTCTATAATTATATAGGATCCATAGAGGAAAGATACAAATAGGGACGGTAAAAAATTTTCGATCCCGTTTGACCTGTCTTGCCTTCTTTGGCTGATTTCCTCTTATCCCATCCCAAACGCATACACACACACATATATATATATATATATAGTAGTTGTCTCTTTTTTTCTTAGTATCCGTGGTCCTCTTTTTTCTTTAACAAATATGTTTGCTGATCCTAGACTTCTTAGTAATATGTTTGCTTTTCGAATCTGGTTTCAAAGGTCCAGCATCATAGTTCAATTGCATCCAGCATTCCAACTTGCAGTGCAGGCAGTAGTGTATTACATAATATAATATAATATGTCAAACTCTTCTTTCTTTTTCTTTTTTTTTTCTTTTTTACCATTTTTCCTGTTATATATTATGATTATAGTAAAGGACACTTTTACTCTTTAAAGTTTGGAGCTATTTTCATTTTTAACCGTTCATATATGATTATGTTTTCATAATGGTCATGCTATTCATTTTTTGTAAGTAATTTGATTGTTAAGTGCCCTTATATTTAACTATTTCATAAAATTTTAGCTCTAAAATACGGAGGAATGTAGAAATTTCATCATTCTAGGTAGAAAATTAAACATATTATAGATAATCAAATTACTAACAAAATTGGGTTGCACAGCTAATATGAATATAGAATCAAACATGAAGGTTTAAAATGAAAATTTTAAAATGTAAATAGCCAAAATGAAAACAATCACAAACTTTAAGGACTAAAAGTGTACTTTCTCTTATCATTGATTGTATTGGTTTGAATCCTTCTAGGATTACAACAAAACTTCACAACACTCCTAAATTTGCTTACTTGCCTACACACACAGTCCATAAATAGAAAAATTTAAATTGCATATTGTGATGGGTCAAAGTGTAAGGTGAAAGACAAATTAGAAGATTTTTACTATAGCTGTAACTTTATTGTATTATTTTTTCTCTAGGTTTTTTGGGAAAAATAAATAACGACTAAAAACCATCTAGGTTTTCATTAGATAACATTTTTTAGTAGATAATGTCACCTTTGGTTAGAGGCCATGCACCAAGTTGTAATACAATGAAATTATTGACAATCCTGGCCAAGCCAAGCTTTTGGCTGATCGACCTCAATGCAACCTTTTGTTTATTTTTACAAATAAATATATAATATTATATATGTAAAATAGAAATAAAATAAATAGATTAGAATAAGCTCATCCAAACATATTAGAAGTGCACTTTCCTGAGAGGGTAGAATTTTTTTCAAGTGGTTTTTCTTTGTCCACCACTGGGATGGCTGGTCATTGTGACAAGTGACAACTTCTTGGAGCTTAGGATATGCTTATATGCATCAATATGTTGATCTTTCATAAGTATATTTACTCAAGGAATTTTTTTCTTGATAATTATTTATAGAGAAAATTTAATATCTCTCAAGAAAAAAATTTATCGTTGTCAAACTTTTATATATATATATATGAGTAATGCTAAAGATAAAAACTATTTAAAAAAAAATTATACAAACTGCTGATATAGTAAGTAATTATTAATAAATAAAAAAGTGATATTAATGATGAGCTTAAATAAAAACCAATAAAAGGTTGGTCACATTAACATTTTGTAAAAATGTTGTAAAATAGTTTGTGATCGTAGCATATATATATATATATATATATAGCACAATCTGAGTCAGCTTAATTGATTGCTGACTTTCCAATCTTTTGGATTTAAACAAGGGTCTTCTTGCTGAATATCTTCCACTCTTAACCTAATCACCACTAATTTGATTTTGTCAAATTTATTATCATAGTCCGCGTGACTCTTAATTAAGCTTCAGTACTATTTGGAATAACACATGTTCTTCAAATAATATAACAAGGGTTTAACTTTAACTTCAATCTTTTCAACAAAAAAGATGGCAACCAAAAGGAAAAAGGAAAACACAAGAGTTGAAGATAAACATGATGATTTGCTTTCTGTCTTGTTATCAAATAACGAATTAAATAACCAAGAAAACAACGGGCTCCAAGTCTTTCTTTTTCTTTTCTTTTCTTTTTTTCTTTTTTTTGGAGAAATTGGACCAGACTAACTGCCCGGGCATTTATTAATTAACAAAACTAACAAAGTCAATGGACACCAAATAGAGCTATAGGAGCAATATCATCAGGCAACTCTTCTATCCAAACCTGAAGCTCCGGACCAGTTTTAGCTCTCTTTTTTTTTTTGCCAAAGCATCAGCAACCTTATTACAATTACGCTTAACATGTCAGAAATCAAAGAAAGATAGGCGGGCTCCTAGTCTTAGATATTAAATAATTACTACTAGTTGATTTTGTCAAAACTAACATAGTCCACGTCAATATTTGGAAGAACGTAAGTTTTGTCACTCATATGTTCTAGGGTTTAAATCTTAACCTCAATCTTTTTAACGAAAGATGGAAATTAAAAAATAAAAAATTTAGACCGTTCTTGCTCAACCACATATTTTCAAGAAAAGTGCAAAAGTTGAAGATGAACACAATGACTTGCTTTCCGCCTTGCTATCAAATTATTAATTAAAAGATACTAGAAAAAGAATGAGCTTCTAACACCTATATATGCTTTTGCAAAGCACTTATATCCATTGTTGTTGAACTTGATTCTCACTTTTTATTTATTTATTTATTTATTGTTGAAGCTCATGCTAGTTGAAAGATACAAGAGATCGCTCATGCTTCTTTAGTCTTAAGAAACATTTACAGGGAATATTTTGAGAGGTACGTATTTTTAGGGCTTCGACTTTTTCACATTTATTACAAACTTTCATACCATACGTAAATTGTGGACGTGAAACAGACAACAAGTTTTATGCACCAACCGGACATTTTCCACTGCTCATCTTATGATTGCCACCAATGGTGCATGAAGAAGGGGCTGAAGGTGGCACTGGACCTCTCTTAAGTGGAACAACAACTTCACCACCATGAACCCTCGGATCACCACCACTCATCTCATGGTTCCCCTCCATGTTTGGATTGAGAGGGCGAGCTTGGGACCTAAAAGACAAAAGCAGTATAATCAGTATAATCCACACGTAAAATCTAAACCTATTCATTTCTTTTAAATCTCTATGTCTCAGAAGCAAAATCAGTATATATGTGGACTGTAGTAATGTTATGATGTTGAACGAAGAATGAGTTACGAAGCGTGTTGGCTTGGTGGGTTTTATAGAGGGAAGAAGAAACTAGCTTTTTAGATGATGACAAGTCATGTGGAGACCAATTGATGGCAAGGCCAATTGGAGAATAAAGAATTTTTTGGTGTGTCTGTGGATGTAGGCTAAAGTTTGGGATAGAGTTGGCTATAGCATTAGGATTGGTCGGAAATGATCGCGAAAGTTTGGGTTTAAGTGTCCTCCATGTTAGCAGCAGAGTTAGTCAAAGAAGGAAGACTTAAACCAGGTCTTTAGGGGTGTAATTAGTTCATACAATTTTTCAGGGATTACTCAAGTGGTAAGTCAAAGTTGATAAAACTAGTGCACACATTTGGTGTGATGATCACTCCACAAATATAAATACTTATAGATCGTGAGAGGAAATTATTCAAGTCTTTAAGGGGGGGCTTCACACACATATACAATTATATTAGGTTAGAGTAGAATTTCTATATTGTAAAAAAAAATAATAATAAAATAAAATAAAATAAATCATGGTTGATAGATGAAAAATTAAAGATAGAGATGGGTTCATATTCCTTACCACCATATAAATTATCTATTGTATTCTTTAATAGAAAGTATGCCGACAGTTTTGATAAGGATACATAAAAATTCACTTTTTTTTAACATATCATTCATATAACACTATGATTGTGCTTGACTGGGGCCTCACCACAATACAAGAACACAAAGATGTGTCAAAATTCTGTGACACTTTTAGTATTGAGTGTCTTTTCTATAAGAAAATGCTAAACTTATTACAAATTTCACTTTAAAAAAAAATTAACAATTTGTTATGACAATAAATGTAATTGGTTTCATCTTAACAACATAATAAATATACATTGAATTATTTTTTATAAAAAAGTTATGAAACATTAATTTATAATGTTTATTTAATAAAATTTATAGTTTTTTTATTATTATTATTTGTTCATAATTTAAGGATGCACATATAATGAACAAGAAGAAATGTATGTTGATATATGCACATTTCCTTTAGGTTAAATCTTATTAAACACTCGATATATACTTATTTGAAATCATGTTTTTAAAATATGATTTCAGTTAAAATTGTAAAATTTTGTTTTGAAAACTTGATTTTACAATTTTAACTTCAAACATGATTTCAAAGGAGTGTATGCAACAATGAGTGTTTGATTTATAATTATTACTATTTCCTTTGTATAAGAGGGATATGTAGTTAATTATATCTGAGCCATAGAGAAAAGATATACATCTGCCAGTTGTTTTCCCTCAAAACTTCCCATGCACTCACTTAAAAAGCAAACAGACATTATGGAGGAGAAAAAGAGAAAGAGAAGGAATACGTGAAGCATATACAATTTAGATAATAACTAATGCACACAAAGTACACACAAGCTAATATAACATGCTACTTATTCTCCACTAATTCCACTTTATCTATTTCTTACTATTTATTTTGCCATGTAGTATCTGTATGTATGGATATATGTAATTGGGTGAGTGAAATAGACACTACCTATACAATTCTATAAGAGTGGTGATTGTAGTCAAGTTATAAAAACACGTGCAAAGAAAGTTTTTGCCATTTTATGATATAGATTAACAAATTAAAATGAATTATTTTTGCCTGTTTTTTATATGATAATGATTAAACATGTGAATCAATTTTCTCTTACTGATGTTGAATTGTTAAGAAAGGAAAGCTAGATGATATTCGACTAGATTGTAAGAGGCATGATCATATGCTTGATGATAATGTGACTTTCTTTTGATTTACCCGGAGGGGAAAAATGTAAGCCAGATGATGTTAACCTTTTTCATTTTTATTTCTCAAGAAAGGAAAAGGTTAAGGAAGTTAATGATAGTTGGATGATCGTTAGATGAGAAGCTTGAAACCAATACATGTGAAGGCCCTTGATGAAAGAAAAATTATTAGGTATTTTCAGAGTATATGGTGACTTGGTGCTATCTCCTCTCATATTCATAATAAACCTTTCCATAAATTTAATTACAGGAGCTAATCATGAATGTGAGAGAAAAACACCACATCACCATATTCTGAATTTATCTAATAATTATTTTGTATATGAAACTAGATTTTTATTGTTTAAACATTGAATAGGATAATTAACAATGAAATCAACATCATAAAAATGTTGAAGGCAGGTTTAAAAATAAATAAAGTAAAACAGAGAGAGAATAAATATTTTCCTCTCTAGAAGGTATATTAACCCTAGCATTGCTCTATGGTCACATATACGTTAAACCTTGATTGTAATTTTGGAAGAGCATATATGTAAAGTGCATTTGGATCATTGGATGAGCCTTGTTGATTCATGCTTATTTGCTTAACACTAAATAATTTTTGTTTTTCCATTTTTTGTGTGGGATTTTTTCAAAACCTTTTGTTTGATTAAAAGTGATATAATCATATGAAATAAAGTTCTGTAAGCTCCTAGAACCCTTAAATGTTTTTTTCCCCTGTAAATAAGGGAATCATTCAAAGCCACAAAAAAAACATCAAGCCTGGCAACATAATGGGCTAGCCACATATATGCTTACTCAGCTTCTTCTTTTTTGACGAAAGAAGATAGTACTCAGCTTCTTTAATTAGACAACAACGTCAAGGCCCATTACTCATCCCAATAATATGTTTCAGTCTTTCAGAAGTCCATCATCATAGTTTAATTGCAATCAAAAGCATTTGGGAGACTGTGGGAGTTGGGGCCCAAAAATTTATGGCCCAACCCGTTTGGCGGAAAAGAAAGCATATGCACCTATGCGTATATATTTATAATATGAATAAATTAATAAATATATAAGTGTGGGCTTACATTTATTTGACTGCGTTTTCTTTGGATTTTGGTTGTTTAGTTTGTGCACATAATGGTTCTAGCAAAATAAGCCCATTCCGTAGGACAGCCAAGCCCAACTCACCCTGCAACAGTAAGGCTTGAGGCCTAGACTAGTAACTGTCCAATAGAAACAAGACACGATGTGTCTAGGGAACAACAAAAGAGTCTTACAAATATATCATCACATATTATAATATTGATTTCGGAGATGATTCAATACGTGTGTCGAAAATTTTGTATGATCGGACACATAAGACATATGTCGCATTAATACATGGGCCTCACAAGTAGGGACAGAACTAGGTTTCAAAATTGAGGGGGCCAAATATAATTTCCTTAAAGGGGTAAATATAGTTTTTCTTAAACTTATTTTCTAAAATCTTCAATATATACCTACTATTTAATATTTTAAAAAAATTTTGGGGGGCCACAGCCCCCTCAACTTCTACATGGTTCCATCCTTGCCCACAAGTGAGATACTGTCTCATGTGAGGTTGTTTGGTATGGTAATTTAAGTAATACTTTTCAGTTTTTAAATAATATTACACATGTTTTTACCTATTTTTTCATCCACATCTATTTTCAAAAAATACAAATAACATTAATAGAATAACGTTACCAAACAGTCCCAAAATATGAACAACTAGCATACATTTGAGGAGGCCATGTTTGGTCAGCTTTCTTATTATTTTCTAATGTGGGGTTTATTTTCTGCATTTTGAGTTGTACTGTGTAATGTTGTTATCTCGGTATAATATTATTTTATCGAGCCAAAAAAACGTATTGGAGTACCTGATTTTCTAATATTGAGCGGGTTCAAAATTTTGTGTTACCGACTTACCGACATATTGATTTGTGTTTGATTTTTCAAAACCAAAAAAAAAAAAAAAAAGTAGTTTTAGCAACTAAATATGCATTTGACTTAGTTTTCTTTTGAAAAATTTATTTGTGATACAAGTATATATTATTATTTTTACAAAAGATGAGATTGAAAAACCTCATAAACAATTAAAGTTAAAAAAACTAAAATAAAAACACTAATCCAAATCTATCTTAAGGAAAACCTAAGTATTTTTTTATTTTTTATTTTTTATAATTTGATATTAGAGGAGTGAAAGTTAATTTGAACATTGGATGTCTCATTTTGAAGGATCAAAATGGACAAATCAATTGAGATATAAGGTTCTTGACAACCTTTTTTTTTTTTTTTTTTATAGATATAATAGAATATAAAATTTATGATGTTCTGTGATAATTAATCTTTGTCATTAAATCAAGAAACTAATGAATTTGCAAGATTCAATCTCAGATACTCTTTTGGGTAGTATAACAAGAAGATGAAGGCAATACCACTTATCTTTCGGGTTTATTTATTATTTATTATTCTTTGGGTTTGTATTTTTCAACAGTAATGCTTTTATGTTTGTATTTTGTTATTTTGAAAAATAATTTTGGCTTGAGCTTTGAATGAATGGAATGACAGTCTTGTCCTAAATTCCTAATTATTATGCGAAAAAGTATATTTTATGACATTGTTAATTGGTATAATTTATTTTCAGTATATTTTATGACATTGTTTGAAAAAGTTGTACTTAAGTAGGTGATATTTTGAAAAAATAAATTTAAATACAATAAAATTTCAACTTATAGTATCCAGTCCACTCCATCAAGAGCAAAGGAAGAGGGGGGATGGCTCCTCTTGACTTTTCAAAAATCTTCCATCCCTTTTGCATTTTTTGTAAAAAAATATATATAATTTTGGACATAAATTTCAATAATGATCCCTCCTAAATTTTACTAAAAATATATAATGCATTTATATAGTTAATTAATGCATTTTTCATTCTCTCTAATTACTCTTATGTCATACATAACTGATTAAATTAAGGACAAGATTCCCCTTTAAAATAAATTAAAAACAAAATTTAGCTACAAAATTGATTGTAACTCAATGTTACAACTTTACTCAATATCTTTTTATTATAGGTAGTTTTTGATAAATCCACCATTGGATTACATCTTTTTTTAATATCCTCCCTACTTAAAAAATTTCTAGAAAATTAAATATCAATGGTTATGTCATCAATAAATTGTTTAAATTGCAAGTTTTTGTAATTTAAAATTAAGTATAAAATATAAGCTTATTATAATATCCGATTCACATAAAATTTAGCATGTGTATTAAGAGTGGAAAGAACATGCAATTCAATAGTTAGATTTTCAAAATATGTAATAATATTTATTTTATTAAAGTGTATTTAATATCTACAGCCAATTTAATAATAATTTAGCTGCAACCAATTTTGTAGCTAAATTTTGTCCTTAAATAAAAGTGTATTTAATATCTACCATACATAAATTAATTATATTTTATTTTTATTAAATTGACTTGTATATTTTTAGACATATCAAGACTTACTTTTTTTCCTAATTTTTTTTTCTTTTTACAAATATGTAAAAATTTATTGGATTTTTTTTTTTTTTTTACAAAGATGCAAAGACTTATTTGATTTAAATGTTATTATTTAAGTAATAAAATATCATATGTTAAATCAAAATTATAAACATTCCATGTGTAAGTAATAAATAAATATAATATATGTGTGTGTGTTATTCTTTGGATTTAATTTTAAATATACATACACACACACCCACTTAGTTTTCCCTTCATTTGAAAAAATTTTATAGCTTTGCTATTGCATTCTATATGATTAATCTATATTATCAAGTTAAAAATGCAGTTGGTTTTGGTATATGCAGGGGTTCAAATACCAGATCTCTTATTTGACGCAAAGTGATTTTGCCAATTAAAATGATTGGAATCTACAATTTTTTTTTTTTTTTAATATGAAATTGGAATCCACATAATATAATATATAGAGAGTTAATTGGCTTACTGTGATGCAAGATAAAGTCATAAAAGCAATTTTGTACACTTAAGTAAGGTGATGCCACGGTGGACAATGCCTACAAACTTTGAACGCACAATTTAGTTCACTTTTTTTTTTAGGAACTATTTAGATGAACCATGATGCAATGACTATATATATATATATATATATATATATAATCTCAAATTTTGGGATGATTAACACCATTACACGAACCTTAAAAAAGCAATATCAGAGTTTGTAGTTGATTTGAGTGTTTAGGGTCTTGGTGTGAAGTAGACTTGCTCAAATTCTCGAGAGCAACAATGTAGGATTGGTTTGTTTTACTATTGTTTTGGTTACTAACTTCTTGGGTGGGATTGAAGTTAGGGTATAGTTTTACACTTTTACTTGCATAAGGGAGCATATGTAGGGGTCCTTTCTTGGGTCTGTATAAACCTAAAAGATTAGGACAATGGTTCATTAAAAGGTTGAGGTGAATTTGATCACGCACAAGTAGATTTATCACAATTTTTTTGAACGTTTTGTTTTATTGTTTTCAGTTTTCAGCAAAATAAACGATGTCCAAACGAACCCTAAGTCTAATATAAACAAGTTTTTGTAAAGTGTCAATGCAATCATTTGCACCACATTCCCAGGCTTGCTGACTTCATTCCTAATTTCATGGTATCACAACCATTACAACTACCTCAAGTCATATTATGGGTGTGTTTGGATACCGCTTATTCTGTTGAAAACTGAAAACTGAAAACAATAAAAAAATATATATTTTCCAATTACTGTTCATTAATGAAATCACAATGCATTTGCCTAATTGCACTGTTCATATCCCATGAACAGTGCAAGAGGTGCTAGATTAAAAAAAAAAAAAAAGGCAAACGTAGGAATTATAATTTCTATCCAAACGCCTTCTATATATAAAGGAAAATGTTTGGCTCTAACCACCAATATAAAGATGACATGTATTCTATCATATATAATATGCATGACTTGCTTGGTTGATTGGGTTAAGTGATTCATATCATATACATTGTACAGGATAATAGCAAATGTCATTTTAGTTGAAGTCCAAAACTCTAAATATGTTTGATGTCAAACGTTATTTATATATCAATAATTCTAAGACTGGAAACTTCTTTTTACCATTTTTGACATTCTTTTGGTATAAATCACAGTTAATGTATAAAAAAAAAGTGGTGTTGATGGTAGACTCAAGTAAAGTTGATGTTGCTTTAATCATAACAAGTCATGTTACGAAAAAAAACAAAAATCCTTATCATTATTATATTTATCTGCTTTTGAAGTGCTTCTCCAAGAACATCTGCTATTTTGTCATTATCACCTTGAAAGTAATGTATGGTGGTGGGTGGAATAAAATATATATATTTATATATATATGCTTATGGTTATGGTTAGTTTAAGTTTAGACGATTAGGGTACATGAGATTAGATTCGAGCAATCTAGGTAGTTCTTTTGGTTTAGAGGAATGTGGGACATCTTTAATTTGTCCATGACTGACTAATAGAAATCAAATTCTTGTGCGTTATGATGTGTTGTCAACTAAAATTTTTAGGGTCCATGCCATAAACTTCATATAGGCTTAAGAAATAAGAATACTCCAGGGCAGATTTACTTTAGGATTATAATAATACCACCAAATCTAATGATGGAAAGAGTTCTAGATCGAGACGCTGCATCCATGAATTTTGATTGGGTGTTTATGGCAGACATGTACGATGAAATTAGTTTTTATTTTTTTATTTTTATAAAAGATTAGAATACAATGAAATTAGTTAGGCACCATTAATTTACTTTTATTTGGTCTGTACATCTTTGGCCAAAATTGGGAATTAATCTTGTTTGTCAAACAATATAATTAGTAGGCATTATTTCAAACTATATATATTACTAACATCTCGAGTCTAAAAAACTCAATTTAGGTCCTATAAATTGAGTCTTTGAGACTTGGTTTCCATGGATTGATCATGTCTGATTTGGCATTTTTTCCACATGGCATTCACCTGGAAATCGAGTCTTAGAGACTCAATTTATATCTCAACAATTAGAAGCTTGGTTTATATGTGATGTGGTTAGTGACGTGGTTGGTGGTTGATCCACGTGGAAGCCACCTGAAAATCGAGTCTCTAAGACTCGATTTCATCTAGGGCTTTTTCAAATGTAAATGCTACTCTACTCTAACGCCTCTCTCCACTCTCACTCTCACACAGACTCTCCACTCTCACACCACTCTCACACCTCTGTCACTCACCCTTTCACTCTTACGCCTCTCTCACACCCTCTCCATCGTCACACAAACCCCCTCACACTCTCACGCCTCTCTCATTAATCATACTCAAACAAAAGAAAAAAAAAAAAAAGCTAAACACACAACTCACCCCATTACAAACCTTCAAATCATTCTATTAAAAATATAAAGAAAAATATCAAACTAAACAAAACAAAAAAAAAGTCATGATACATACCCATAAAAAAAACCTAATACATATATGTAACTAACAACTAGAGAGAGTGAGAAACCTTACCTGACATGAGGATGTGAAAAAATGGAGGTGAGTTTCATTTGAAGTTTTGTAATGGGGGTGAGCTTTGTATGAGAGTGAGAGAGAGAGAGAGTGAGAGAGTGAGATAGGAAGAGAGAGTTGTTGGATTTTTTGGAGGAAAAAATGGAGAGACCCCAGACCCACATTATGAGGACTAAGGTTAGTAGTTGCCCTAACCACGTGGAAGCTTATGGACCAAAGATTGCAAATCGAGTCTCTAAGACTCGATTACTCTTTTTAAAAACCAAGTCTCTAAGGCTCGATATCTAGTTGGAATCCACGTGGGATGCAGGTATGAACATAAATCGAGCATTTAATTGTCGATTTATATATCGAGTCTCTAAGACTCAATTTCCAAGTGGATGCCACGTGGAAAACGGCCAGCTCAGATCTGATCAAAACATGAAATGTAAAAATTCTTTGATACTCTTGATGTATGAAAAAATTATATTCCTTCCTCTCACATTCATCATTATGAATTTAAAACCCCACCATGAATGCGAGAGAAAGGAACACTATTCTCCTTACTTTGGGAGTACCTAAGAATTACTCAAGGATATGATACTCATCTAATTAGAGATGACAATTTATCTTGCTAGGTCATATTTGTGTCATGTTAATATAAAGATATTTGACTATACATTGATCAACTTAAATTATATTTGTTTAATAATCATTTAAAAGTTTCTCAATTCTAACATGACTTGTTTATTAAGCAAGTTGACATAATTCAATCATAAAGCACTCTTAATAAACAAGTAGTATTGGGTTGATATTGGCACGACCAATTTCAACCCATTTAAAATAAATGACCCAAAATTATTAGCATATTTTAGTATACTATAAACACATAAATTATAAAATTATATACAAATAAATCTTATACAAAATTTATCTCATAATAACATCAAATAAAATAGTAATAGCATACAATCTAAAAATTCACATTTTTCAACCCAATGAAATTCCATCAAAATTTAAAAATACAAAATTTAAGAAAAATAAATAAAATGAGATTTATTTTATTTTATTTTTATTATTTTGGAAAAAGGATTAAGGTCTTTAGAGTTTCAATAGATTTTTCAATATAACCAAAAAATTCTTTTAATTACCTAATTATATATTTAAAATTCAATTATTTAGATAAAATGACTTATATTATTTGGATTAATCAAACTTAGGTCAAGGCAGATTGCCCAGGTTATGATTAGGTCACTTCAAGTTATTATGAGTTAAGTAAGTCAATATATAATTGAGTCATTTATTTAACTTGCTTTGATTCACATTGATAACCTCAGATTAGTTCAAGTTGCTGCAAATGAATTCATCAAAAAAGGGGTGGAACAAGCTAACCAGGCTTCGTTTGGGAGTTTAAAAGGGAATGGAATGGAACAAAATGATCATAAGGGAATAGAACGGAATAGAATGGAATGATCATAAGGAAATAGAATGGAATGAAATGTATTTAAATAAAGAATGAAATGGAATGGAATTAAGTAACCTTGATTGGATGTTTTAAAATAAAGGATTGGAAATGAATAAAAATGAATGAAATGTAAGTAATCTTGTTTGGGAGTAACATAGAAGGAATGAAATAGAATCATTTTATGATAATATTACTATTAGACTCCAAATTTTAAAATAAAGAGTTGAATATATAGGAGTATTTTGGGAGTTTTAATAAAAAATTCATTAAATCTAATTTCATTCCCTTCCATTCCTCCCAATTTCGGGAGAAATTAAAATTTGAAGTTTTAAGGCAATAGAGAGGAATGGGTGTTCTCTCTTACCCATTTCGTTCCCTCCCACTTAAACTCTCAAATAAAGAAATGGACTTTTCATTCCCTCCATTAAAACTCTCAAACAAGGAAAGAGAAGAATATTCAAAAATTATGTTTTTCATTCATTTCCATTTCATTCCATTCCCTTCTCCCAAACGAGATCCTAAAATATTCTTTTCATTCTAGAATATGGGGAAAATGATATATATATTTGCATTATTTTCCAAATATACTACTATCACTGTATAACTGTGCTTTAGCTTCCGACGCTGTGTGTCCTTCCCCCTTTATGGTATCAAAGCCATTCTTTTCTGGCCGGTGATAGTGTTGTTGTGTTCTCTGTCTCTCCGTCTGTGTCTACCTGAAACTTTGGTGCTCAGTTGTTATGTCCCCTTCTTACCGTCGTTGGCGCCACCCTAGTCGTAAAGTGAATTCCTAGAACCGAACTGTAAGGCCCGTTTGAGCCAAGAGAGGGCGTGTAGGGCATGAGAGGTATAAGGTTGGTTAGGGTATGTGTTACGAAATGCAACGGTTGTGAGAAAAACATGATAATTGAGTGTTAAAACTAGGATAGTATGGATAGATTGTGGAGATCTAACTCTTCTATCAGCTCCAGGACTGGTTGTCCTCCGGATATTGTAAATGAAGAAGATCATAATGTTGAGGATAGTGAGATCCCTGATTTTACTAAGTGGACTATTCCTAAGATTGATACAAAAAATGTTTATAAAATAAGTTGGGCTGAAAATACTTTTCATTCTGCATATAAAGTTAGAACTGTTGAACAAATATTCTCTATTTCAAAAACTCATGAAAAATGTTGCCTATTTACTAAAAAGAATATTAGTGAATTTCTTGCTTCTAAAAAATTCAGTTATTTACATATTGGAATGGTTCAAGTTGCTATCAAACCTCTTACCCGAAAGGGCATCAATGCTTCCGTTCTTATGTGTTTACGTGATGCTAGATTTAAACACTTTAAAGATAGCATTCTTGGTATGATCACTGCTTCTTTGTATGATGGTCCTGTTTACTTTAGTTGTTATCCTGATCTTACTTTGGCTTTAGATGATGCTAACACTGTTAAAGCTTTAACTTTAAATATTGCTTCATCTGGGTATCACATGGAAGAAGGTAGTAAACCTTTTGCTTTGATTTATCGCATTTATTATAGATTATTGGGTACTCAATTAAATCCTAGTGCTATAAATCATAGAGAACCTTCTGGTAAAACTATGCTAATTAAATGTTCAACTCCTGATGCTAAGATTCAAATTCCAAAAATGATTCAATGGCAAGACGTCAAACTTCCCACTGAATGGTTCTTGGAACAAGAATCCCCCATTGCCAAACCCATTTTTGATGAGCTTGATCTTACTCATATTCAACAATATCTTGATGGTACTGTTAAAATAAGTTTTCAAAATAGTAAACCCTTAAGAATCAACGAAGGAAGACATTCCTTTGCTGGATCTGAAAGTATTTCAAAACGGGACCAAGATCTCAATGAATTTTTAAAAAAGAATTTTTCAAAACCTACTGATTTCAAACCTGACAAAATTTCTAAAAGAGATCAAGATCTCAATGAATTCTTGGAAAAGAATTTTGATAAACCTGTTGATTTAAAATTAAAAGGAATTTCAGATGATAAAGTAAGTGATGTTTACTATTCCACCAAACCAGAATCTTCCTCTCCAAATGACAAACCTGCTAGTGAAGAAGAAGAAGATGGTAATTCTATTTGTCTATCCGAAAGAGATTTCCCTCCTATTGATCCTTCTGGTTATGTTAAGCAATTAAGAGTTTTGACTGTTTTAAATGAAGGTTTTAAAGTCGACTTGGTTCCTTTGTATGATGAGTTTATGCTTCCAAAAAACAAGATTAAAAGAAAATATTTCCAAAATAATTTTGCTCAATCAGAAAAAAACCGTGTTAAAAGTAAATGGTTGGAAAAAATGAATCAACAAAAACAACATGTTTTGTTTTTCGATTTTCTTGAAAACCATTATATTTCAAATGACGAAGTTTCAAAGCAACATTTGAATGTAATAAAAAAATCAAATTTTATTAAAGAAAAAGATAAATCCACTATTCGGGCTACTCATCCGCCCCTTGAGACAATTGTGCTAACTTGTCAAGATAAAAAGACAGAAGTTAATGCTACTCCTTTCAAAATTGCTGATGATAAAACCCCTATTTACAGTATTATTGAACAAAACAATTTTACTAATGAGTCTTTGCATGTTATTGGTCAACAACTTGATCGTATTGAAGAAAAGATTATTGAAAAAACTGTTTCCATAGAAAAACCTGCTGCAGAGAAATCTGTAAAAACTGAGCAACCTTTGATTGATTTGCCCAGTCAAAGGGAGAAAGTTATGTTCAAAACGTCTCAGTCTAAAATGCTTGAGGTTGTTGATAAAATGCTTGCTGATTTAAAGGTTAAAACTGAAGGTACTCCTAGAAATACAGCTGAAGGTACTTCTAGAAATACAGCTTGCACTATCTCAAAAAAAGAAAAAGAGATTGTTTCTGATGAACATACTGATTCTGATACTGTTTCTTCTGTTTCTGCTACAAAGGTTTTTGGTAATGATTTTCCTGAAATTAAAAGATTTATTGGAAATCCAAAACCTATGTCTTTTACAAAAAATTGGTATTCAAAACCTACTCCTCCTGATATGCAATTTGAAGAAAGAATTTTTCAAACTCAGTTCTCTGTTTCTGCTGATAAACTTTATGAATGGAATATTGATGGTTTGTCTGAACAAGAAATCATTAATAAAATGAGTCATATGTCCATGGTTGGTATTGCTTATCAAAATAATCATGATTTAGATCAGCCTGAAATTGTTAATTTACTGGTTACTGGGTTTTCTGGAACTCTTCGAGGATGGTGGGATTCTTATCTCACTGAAGACTCCAAAGAGTCCATTAAAAATGCTGTTAAAAAGAATGATGAAGGTTTTCCCATTTTTGATGAAAATATTGGTCGTGGTATTCTAGATGGTGTGAATACTCTGATTTATACTATTCTCAAACATTTTGTTGATACCCCATCTAATATTTCATCTCGAGTTTCTGATTTATTGAATAATTTAAAATGCCCTTCTATGACTGATTACAGATGGTACCAAGATGTTTTTACTTCCAAAGTAATGCTTCGAAAAGATTGTCACAAGCCTTATTGGAAAGAAAAGTTTATTGACGGTCTACCTCCCATCTTTGCTCATAAGGTAAAACAAGTGTTAATGGGAAAAAATGATTCTATTGATTATGATAACCTAACTTATGGTGATATTTTTAGTGCTATTAAAAAACTTGGTATTAACATGTGTAATGATGAAAAATTGTTAAAATACCATTTACAGAATAAGAAAAAAGCTAAATATGAAATGGGTAATTTTTGTGAACAATATGGTTTGCCTCCTATTGCTCCTTCCAGGCAAAAAGAGAAAAAACATGATAAAATTCACAAAAACTATAATCATAACAAATATAAAAAATACAAAAATAATTTTGTCAAACCCAATGATTTTTATGCTAAAAAGAAAAATGTTTCCAAAAAATATGATAAACATATGCCAGAAAAAGGTAAATGCTTTAACTGTGGAAAACCTGGTCATTTCAGTAAAGATTGTAATCAAAAACCTGGTAAATTAAAAAATAAGTTTAACATGTTAAAAATTAATAATAAAGAACAAGAAGAATTGTTCAGAATCCTTGAATCACACAATTCGTCTGATTCTTTGGAAGATGATTTTTCTTCTTCTTCTGATTCTCGTTACCAATCTGCTGATGATTCTTCTGATTCCCCTAATATTAAAATTGGCTGTCGTGATTCCTGCTGTAATGTTATTAATACTCTCACTAAAAGTGAAGAAAATGAAAAATTAATTATCCAATTAATCAATCAAATTCAAAATCCTGAATTGCAAAAAGAATATTTGGATAAATTTAAGAAAAATTTGTTAAAAGAAGAAACTAGTAGAAAATTGAAATCAACCATAAATTTTGAAGAAACTTTAGAAAGATTCAATAAAAAGAAATCCAAAGATTTAACTGTTAATGATCTCCAATTGGAAATTACTAATGTTAAACAAGAAATGCTTGATTTAAAAAATGAGTTTAAAAATCTTAAAAATGATAACCAAAATATTAAACAAGAATTAATAATGTTAAAAATTGATAAAAGTCTTGACCATCAAATTGATAATGAACAAGATGAGCACCAAGATGGAGGCGAATCCAGTCAACAAGCTCTTCTTTCTGAAAAAGGTATTGTGGACCACTTTCAACTCAGTCCTGTCCATAAATTGATTCCTCCAAAATGGTTTACTAAAGTAAAAATTGTTGTTTCTCCAGATTATCATTTCACTATTGTTGCAATGATTGATTCAGGTGCAGATATGAATTGTATTCAAGAAGGATTGATTCCTTCAAAATATTTTGAAAAATCAACCGAAAGATTGGTTTCTGCCAATGGTTCCCAGATGAAAATTAAATATGAATTAAATAATGCTCACATATGCCATAATAATGTCAATTTTAAGATTCCTTCTGTTCTTGTTAAAAATCTGACTGATAAAGTAATTCTTGGTTTACCTTTTATAAATGCTTTATATCCCTTCATTGTTGAACATGATGGAATTACCACTGATCCTTTTGAACAAAAAATAAAATTCAAATTTGCTTCAAAACTCCAAATAGATATTGACAATCTGACTTATAAAAAAGGTTCTCCCATGCATACTCTTGTCCAAGAAATAATGATGAGTTCTTGTCCATATTCTACAAATACTGCTTACCAAGCTAATACCATCAATCGTCCTCACATTTTCAAAACTTCTTTGCAGGGATCGGGAGATGATGCGGGGATAAGTACCACTAATAAGTGGGATACTAGTAATATTTATACTTATACCACTAGTAAGTGGATTATTATGACTTCAAAGGGAAAAGCTCCTTTACAGGACTTTGCTCGCCCTGAAAGGTTCCCAATGGGACGACCTTTTACGATGCATGAAGGCGCTTCTTCTGGGGTAAAATCCAAGGAAGCAATATCCCTTCAAAGAGATGTCCCTGCAAAGGTGACATACTCTAATGGTGATATAATAATTGCTTTACAAGAAGTTTTAGCAAAAAATTTACAATTTCACAATGGTGCCTACTCCGAATTACCAGCCCCTATTAAACTCATTCTTGATAACCTACAATCTGCCTTTCTCGAAAAAGACAATGATATTTTTCAACAAACACTTCGAGCCCTTGAAATCCACCTGGTTAACCTCACTGCTCAAAATGAAGTTTACACATACTACTATAACAAAACCTTTGCTTCAGAAGATGACTTCATTCTAGAAAATGAGGCCTTTAGAAGTCATCATATTACCCATCCAAATACTACAAATGATCTTTATCTCAGTCAACTCTTTGGCAAAGAGGATATCCATTCAAAGGATAAAATGACTATAATGGGCACAGATTATGCTAGATTGAGCCTTAAGACTCAATCAGTTTTAAGAAGTGCTGTTGCCAACTTGCCAACAGATATACGATTACGTATTCTGGAAAGCAAGGCTATGTTTAGATCTTTTGATCTATGGTTCGAATATTTCAAAACACTTGTTACTGCTACTATTCCTGATCCAGATGAGTTAGATGAAGATGATAATGTTTTTCTCCAAGCTGATTGGGAGGAAAAGTTTGAAAGTAGTCTCAGAGTATATGAAAAGCAACACCCATTTCCTGGTCTTTTGATAAATTTTGACGATGGTTCATATATTTCTGATATTTCAGATGATGATGAATATGATAGAGATCCTTACTGGCTTTCCCAAATGTTTGAATATGGTTTAGTCAGATACATGCGATTAACAAACCATTTTCAAATAAGCCAACTCCCACAAATTGTTAAAGAGTCAGTTAAAAGATTCAATACTCCTTTTGTTACCATCAGATGTTGGAGTACGTTACCACAATGGGAACGAGACAATTGGATGAATGTTCAGCCTTCAAAGCATCTCATTCTCATTAATGGTCATACTCACCAAGGGCCATGGTTTGAAGGAAATACTCATTTATCTTTTGCTGATCCTTTTACTCTTATAGAATGCTGGAGAAATTATTTCAATAACCAAATTATTAATGTTGCTGACAGTCTCTGGAAACGCTACCATTTCATGGGTAGCACAGATAGAATTGCTGTCTTTGGTCCCAGACCATATTCTGATGCAGTTGCTCATTTACGGGCCACTAACCACTGTAATCCTGTTAAGTTTCTCATCCCAGGGAAACCCCCAGTATTTCAACCAATTTTTTACTGTGGATTCTGTAATAAATATGCCACTTCTCATGATCATGATTGCCATCCTCCACAAGGCCCTTTTGATGGTTATCCTTCCGATGCTGCTTCCACTGATTAGACCAATAAAGATTGGTTTTCAAGAACATCCCGAAATTGGCGGAATACACTTCAGTCAATAGTCCCAAGGAATATTACTACTTTGCTTCAAACATTCAGAATGCTCCAAAATATCCAATAAGTGCTACAAGACAAGGCTACATTTTGGTTCCTTATGCTAGGCAATGATTTCCTATACTCTGCCATAATGCATCTGACACCATCTGCTACAAGAACAATAATTTTGGGTTCCCCAAATGATTCCCCACGTTTTGGACGAAAAAGGAAATTTACTATTCACTGTTACTATTCACCTGTCACTATTCACCTGTCACTATTCACAGTACTATTCAAAGTTACTGTTCACTCCGAAATTTTGCCTATTTAAGGGGGGCTGTCCCTTATATTCAAGCAAGTGTTTTTAGAACTTAGTTCAGGACTTCTTCCTTAGAGAGAGACTTCCCTTGAGAGCCTTTCTTTGTGAGAATATCCTTCTGTTTACACTTCATACCTTCTGTTTACACTTCCTACCTTCTCTACAAAGCTTGTAACTCTTAAAGCCTTGTAACTATTTCCAACTTGTAATCACTACTACTGTAAGTGTTCAATTTTACTTTCAATAACAAGTAATTTCAGTATTATGTTCATTACTTGCATTATATTGTTTGTTGCTACCGCCATCTTGGTCGGATTACCGCCATCACGGACGGTTCTATAATTCTTTTCTTTAAAAGTTATACCCCCTACTTGGCTGGCTCTGCCGCCTACCTGGCTGGTCTTATAGCTTTGCAATTTCTTCATTACATTACTTTTACTTGCATTATTTTCCAAATATACTACTATCACTGTATAACTGTGCTTTAGCTTCCGACGCTGTGTGTCCTTCCCCCTTTATGGTATCAGAGCCATTCTTTCCTGGCCGGTGATAGTGTTGTTGTGTTCTCTGTCTCTCCGTCTGTGTCTACCCGAAACTTTGGTGCTCAGTTGTTGTGTCCCCTTCTTACCGTCGTTGGCGCCACCCTAGTCGTAAAGTGAATTCCTAGAACCGAACTGTAAGGCCCGTTTGAGCCAAGAGAGGGCGTGTAGGGCATGAGAGGTATAAGGTTGGTTAGGGTATGTGTTACGAAATGCAACGGTTGTGAGAAAAACATGATGATTGAGTGTTAATGCTAGGATAGTATGGATAGATTGTGGAAATCCAACTCCTCTATCAGTCCCAGGACTGGTTGTCCTCTTGGTATTGTAAATGATGATGATCACAAGGTTGAGAGTTGTGGTGCTACTATTTCCATGTGTTTACATGGTATGAAATCTAAGATTCTTAAAAATAATACTCTTTCTATGGCTGATGCTTCTTTGAATGATCATACTTGTTCTAATGCTTCTTGTTTGTATAAAAAAAGGGATAATGATAAAACTGTTAACCCCAGTTTTACTCCCATTGATAATTTTAACTATGCTAACCAATTAAGAGTTTTGACTATTCCAAATGAAAACTTTGAAGTTGATTTGGTTCCTTTATATGATGAATTTATGCTTTCAAAAAATCAAATTAAACGAAAATACTTCCAAAATAATTTTGCTCAGTCTGACAAAAACCATGTCAAGAGTAAATGGTTAGAAAAAATGAAACAATTGAAAAAACATATTTTATTTTTTGATTTTCTTGAAAACTATTATGTTCCAAATAATGAAGTTTCAAAACAACATTTGAGTATGATAAGAAAATCAAATTTTGTTAAAACATCTTCTTTCAAGATTTCTGATGATCGAACTCCTACTACTAGCCTTATTGAACAAACCAAATCTATTAATGAATCTTTACATGACATTGACCAACAACCTGACCATAGTGTAAATACTGCTCTTATTAAAAATTCTGAAAAATCTGTCTTGATTGAAAAATCTAACATGCTTGAAGTTGTTGATAAAATGCTTTCTGATCTAAAAATTAAAATTGAAGCTAATTCAGGAAGTACACCTTGCACTATTTCAAAAAATAAAAAAGAAACTATTCCTGATGAACATACTGATTCTGACACTATTTCTGCTAAAGAGATTTTAAATGATGAATTACCAAGATTTGTTGAAAATTCCAAACTTACACAAAATTGGTATTCCGAACCTATTCCTCCAGATATACAATTTCAAAAAAGAATTTTTCAACCACAATTTTCTGTTCCCATTAATAAGCCTTACAAGTGGAATATTGCTGGATTATCTGAACAAAAAATCATAAGTCACATGTCTGAAGTTGGTATTGCTCATCAAAATAACTATGACATTGATCAACCTAATATTATTAACTTACTTGTCAATAATTTTTCTAGAACTCTTTCTAAATGGCGAAAGCTATATCCCACAGGGGTGCCTATTTTTGCTAAACATATTGATTATAATACTCTTGGTACTCTTGATACTCGTATTAGTATTCCTTCTAATATTTCACCTCGAGTCTCTGGATTGTTGAATATTTTAAAAAGTCCTACTATGATTGGTTATAAATGGTACCAGGATGTTTTTGTTTCCAGGAATATGCTTCAACAAGATTACCATAAGCCTTGTTGGAAAGAAAGGTTTATTGACGGTCTGCCTCCAATCTTTGCTCATGAGGTAAAACAGGTGTTAATAAGTGCAAATGATTCTCTTAATTATGGTAACCTAACTAATGAGAAAATTTTTAATGCTATCAAAAAGTTTGATGCTAGTATGGGCACTAATAAAAAACTACTAATGTATCATCTACAGATTAAGGAAAAAACTAATTTTTGTAAACAAAATGGTCTGCCTCCTATTAGACAAAAAGGGAAGAAACATGATAAGAAACATAAAATCTATAGTCATAAAAAATATAAAAGGTACAAAAACAACTTTGTTAAACCAAATGATTTTTATGCTAAAAAGAAAAATGTTTCTGAAAAATATGATCAACTTGGTAACTTCAAAAATAAGTCTACCATGTTAAAAATTATTAATAAAAATAAAAAAGAACTATTTAAGATCCTTGAATCGAATAATTCATCTAAAGATGGTTTTTCTTTAAACTGGTCAAATCTGTTAAAAATAGTTCCCTGCAAAGAAATTAAATTTGTTAAAACTCTGACTAAAAGTAAAGAAAATGACAAATCAACTTTAAGCTTTAAAGAACCTTTTAAAAGACTAAATAAAGAAATATCCAAAAATTTAACTGTTAATGACCTACAGCATGAAATTAATATTATTAAGCAGGAGATAAGCAAGCTCAAGCATAATAATAAGAATATTAATCCAGAGCTGATAATGCTAAAAGTTGGTCAAACTGATAAAAAACATGATGAGCACAAAGATGGAGATAAATCCAGTCAACAGGCTCTTCCTTCCGATAAAGGTATTACCGATGATTTCATTGATTCTCAACTTACTCTTGTCAATAAAATACTTCTTCCAAAATGGTTTACAAAAGTCAAAATTGTTGTTTCTCCTGATTACCATTTCACTGTTATTGCCATGATTGATTCTGGTGCAGATATGAATTGTATCCAAGAAGGATTGATCCCTTCAAAATACTTTGAAAAATCAACTGAAAGATTGGTTTCAGCTAATGGTTCCCAAATGAAAATCAAATATGAATTGAATAATGCTCATGTTTGCCATGATAATATTTGCTTCAAGATTCCTTCTGTTCTTGTCAAAAATATGACTGATAAAGTGATTCTTGGTTTGCCTTTTATAAATGCTTTGTATCCTTTTCTTGTTGAGCATGATGGAATTACTACTGATCCTTTTGGACAAAAAGTAAAATTCAAATTTGCTTCAAAAACTGAAATTGATGATGCTTTAAACTTGATCCATGCTAAAATTAGACATCTTAACTTCCTTCAACAAGAAGTTAGATACAAGAAAATTGCTGAACAAATTTCTAATAAATTGTTACAATCAAAAATTGATAATTTTCAAAAAATGCTGATTGATAATGTTTGTTCTGATATTCCTAATGCTTTTTGGCATAGAAAGAAACATATTGTTGACTTGCCTTATATTAAAGATTTTAATGAAAAAAATATCCCCACCAAAGCCCGTCCTATTCAAATGAATGCTGAAATTGTTGAATTTTGTAAAAAAAAAATTAGTGATTTATTGGAGAAAAAATTAATTAGGAATAGTAAGTCCCCTTGGTCTTGTTCTGCTTTTTATGTTCAGAAAAATGCTGAGATTGAAAGAGGAACTCCTCGATTAGTAATTAATTACAAACCTTTAAATAAGGTTTTAGAATGGATCAGATATCCTATTCCCAATAAGAATGACCTAGTTCATAGACTGAGTGAAGCCGTGGTCTTCTCTAAGTTTGACATGAAGTCTGGATTCTGGCAAATCCAGATTAGTGAAAAGGATAGGTACAAAACTGCTTTTACCACTCCTTTTGGACATTATGAGTGGAATGTTATGCCTTTTGGCCTTAAGAATGCCCCAAGCGAGTTTCAAAACATTATGAATGATATCTTTAATCCATTCAGTCATTTTACCATTGTTTACATTGATGATGTTCTTGTCTACTCTAGTTCTATTGATGAACATTGGAAACACTTGCATTCATTTTTCGATACTATCAAAAGAAATGGTCTTGTTGTCTCTGCTAAAAAGGTCAAATTGTTTCAAACAAAAGTCCGTTTCCTTGGCTTCGACATCTCTGAAGGACAAATTCGTCCTATTGATAGAGCCATCCAATTTGCTGATAAGTTTCCTGATGTGATCACTGAGAAAACTCAGCTCCAAAGATTTCTTGGGTCTTTAAATTATGTTGCTGATTTCTACAAAGATATGAGAAAACATTGTAAGCCTCTATTTGATAGGTTAAAGAGTAATCCTCCTCCTTGGTCTGATATTCATACATCCCTCGTTAAACAAATTAAAACTCATGTTAGAACTTTGCCTTGTCTCGGCATTCCCACTGTTAGTGCTTTCAAAGTTGTTGAAACAGATGCCTCGGATTTTGGTTATGGAGGTATACTGAAACAAAGAATTTCACCAGAGTCACCTGAGCAAATTGTCCGTTTCTATTCTGGTATCTGGAATAATGCACAGTTAAATTACAGTACTATTAAAAAAGAAATTCTATCTATAGTTCTATGTATTTCAAAATTTCAAAGTGATTTATTAAATCAAAAATTTTTGTTAAGAATTGATTGCAAAAGTGCTAAATATGTTATTGAAAAAGATGTTGAAAATATTGCTTCAAAACATATTTTTGCTAGATGGCAAGCTATTTTGAGCGTTTTTGATTTTGATATCGAATATATTAAAGGATCCCAAAATACCATTCCTGATTTCCTTACCCGTGAATTTCTGCAGTGTCATAATGGCAAGTAGAAAGTCAAGTGACAAGACGCCTGACAGTAGTAACCAAATTGTCAAAGCTCAACCTGCTTCCCCCATAAACACTGTTAACCGTTTCACTACTTTAGGAACTATTCCAAAAACTAATTATTCCTCTGTTTTAGCATCTACTTATGATCCCTATACCCTGGTTCATAGTCATCAACCTGTTCAAACTGGTTTCCCTAGAAACCCCAATGCTTCCCAATATGTTAAAAAACGATATGTTCAAAACTTGTTCTCTGTAGAGCCCAATAGGGCCTCCATCACTAATCCTTTTAGACTTGCTACCAGCTACTTTCCTCCATTATTTCATTGGATCCCTGAGCACAATCAAAAGAATGTGCCATATTATTCTGCAATTTTACGACATGAAAATTCTGTTGAAATCAATCCTATTAAAGACAAGAATGATAAAGAAAAAGTTATTTATCACAGTGTTTCTTTAAAACACATTATTTCAGAAGAAATGTGGGGCCCCTGTCCTACTACTACAAGGTCTTTACCGAATTGTCCTATTCCCTACTCTTACCATGATTACATTACAGCCTGGTTCAGATTCATGCTTCACCAGAATGATACCATGTCCCATTCCTGGTTTGTCAGTTTCCACAAAGACTTTGATTCTCCTTTTCCCCTCTGGTTTATCCGATGGTGGACTCAGTTTGGTTCTGCCGTTGAAATATTTCCTGCACAATTGACAGACTGTTTCAGAAATTTCTCATTAAGGTTCAAACCTGCCACTCATAGAGCTAAATTTCCCCCTCCACTACATTTTATTAAAAAATATAAGGTCCCATGGATTCTAAAATGGCAATATGACAAAGAAGGTGATGTTCTTGCACGATGCTGGTATGTTAAATGGTGGGATAGATTTTCTCACACTGATTCTATTATTAATAATGTTGAAAGAGACTTCCTTGCTTCACATGTTTCCCCGTTAAAAATTACTACTCTAGTGAAAACAGCTGCAGCTGATGCACTTGCTTCCTCATCAACAAAAAATGTTGCATCTTCCACTAAATCCAAAAAGAAAAGTTCTCCTTTAGATGCAATCCGCAATGATCCTGACGCTTTGTATGCACTATTATCTAAAATGGTTAAGGATGATGAAACTCCTAATTCAGATGCTACTAATTCAGATGATGAAAAAACCTCTCAGGTCTCTGTATCAAAAGACCCCTACTACCAAATCTATCCTTATCCACAAGATTGGTTTGCACATGATGAAGAACATCCTGAAGACTAGAAGTTAATATTTGACCGGTCTGCACAAAAGACCAACATGCCTACTTCAAGAAATCAATAGTTCCAAGGAATATTACTACTTCAACTTTGCTTCAAACTTTCAGAATGCTCCAAAAGATCCAATAAGTGCTATCACTTCAAACATGCTAAAGGTGGCTACAAAACAAGGTTACAGTTTGGTTCCTTACGCTAGGAAATGATTCCCTATATTTTGCCATGATTCATCTGACACCATCTGCTACAAGAACAATAATTTTGGGTTCCCCAAATGATTCCCTATGTTTTGGACAAAAAAGGAAAATCACTATTCACCTGTCACTATTCACCCGTCACTATTCACTGGTACTATTCAATGTTACTATTCACTCCGAAATTTTGCCTATTTAAGGGGGGCTGTCCCTTATATTCAAAGTAAGTGTTTTTAGAACTTAGTTCAGGACTTCTTCCTTAGAGAGAGACTTCCCTTGAGAGCCTTTCTTTGTGAGAATATCCTTCTGTTTACACTTCATACCTTCTGTTTACACTTCATACCTTCTGTTTACACTTCCTACCTTCTTTACAAAGCTTGTAACTCTTAAAGCCTTGTAACTATTTCCAACTTGTAATCACTACTACTGTAAGTGTTCAATTTTACTTTCAATAACAAGTAATTTCAGTATTATGTTCATTACTTGCATTATATTGTTTGTTGCTACCGCCATCTTAGTCGGATTACCGCCATCACGGACGGTTCTATAATTCTTTTCTTTAAAAGTTATACCCCCTACTTGGCTGGCTCTGCCGCCTACCTGGCTGGTCTTATAGCTTTGCAATTTCTTCATTACATTACTTTTACTTGCATTATTTTCCAAATATACTACTATCACTGTATAACTGTGCTTTAGCTTCCGACGCTGTGTGTCCTTCCCCCTTATATATATATATATATATATATATATAAATCATAAATCTGAGTGGATATCCATTAATCAATTTGAGAAAGGAACGAAGTCTTTCCATCTTTTCAGGGCAATCAATCTTTCATCCAAGTTTCTAAATATGCTATTAAAGAATTACAATTGTTGCTTTCAGGTTCTTCCCCATTTAGTTTCCATCTATAAGCAAGCTTAATTGTAAACAAAAAGGCTCCAAGATCGATTACAAATCTTGTTCTAAAAAGTGGTTGCTTCCAACCATTGACTCTTCGATTTTGTATAAGCCAAGAAACAACTTTCCTCAATCAATTGAACTAGCAGCTTCCCCATCACCTCCTCTACCACTTGTTTCTATTTCTTGTAAAGTATGGCTCTAGGATTGGTGTGAAGTAGACATTGTGCTCAAATTCTTAAGAGCAACAATGTAAGATTGGTTTGTTTTAATATTATATTTTTACTAACTTCTTGGGTGCGTGGGATTGAAGTAAGGGTATAGTTTTACTTACATATGGGAGCATATTTGAGGGTCGTTTCATGGGTTTGTATTAACCTAAAAGATTAGGACAATGGTTCATTAATAGATTGAGGTTAATATGATCACGCAGAAGTAGGCTTATCACAATGTTTTTTGTTGTTGTTGTTGTTGTTGTTGGTCACAATTGGTTGACTTTTTTGGTTTTGTGGGATTAGAGGAGGGAAAAGCTTACTAGTCTAATATAGACAAGTGTTTGTCAAGTGTCAACGCTATCATTTGCACCACGATTGCCGGCTTGCCGACTTCATTCCTAAGTTACAACTTTACTTTTGTATAGTATGCAAAATAGACATCACTATGCTGATCTTTCATTTGTATATAACTAATATTTGTTAAGAAAATTTAAGACCTCTTAAGAGGCAAGTTTATCAATGTCGAACTTATCACAGTTTGAATGAGCTTAGTTGATTCCTCACTTTAATCCTAAAGATTTATATAAAGAAGGTTTAAAGACACAACTTTTGTATCAAAAGTGGACAAAATTGGCTTATGCCCTTTTTAGGCAAAATAAATAGCCTTTTGCCCTTCTTCCCAAACTAAATAGGAAAATACCCCTCTTTTGAAAATCGAGTTTTTCAAAATCGATTTAAACCCTATAGTGACGTTTTCAAGGACCTATAGTGACGTTTATAAAGACCTATAGTGGCGTTTTGTAACTTGATATCCATGAAATCGAGTTATAGGCAATTTTATTGCCTATAACTCGATTTCATGGATATCAAGTTATAAAACGTCACTATAGGTTCTTAAAATGTCACTATAGGTCCTTAAAAACGTCACTATAGGGCTCCAGAATTTTTTTTTTTTTAACTCGATTTTGAGAAACTCGATTTTCAAAAGATGAACATTTCCCTATTTAGTTTGAGAAGAAGGGTAAAAGGCTAATTAATTTGCCCAAAAAGGGCAAAAGCCCATTTTGTCCTATCAAAAGTATTACCATAGTTTGAAGTGTTATTGTAAATAGTAAAACAAAATTGATGTGTCCATAAGAAAATTATTGTTCACCACTCTCATTTGACCACTTCAACAAATTGTGACAAATTATGGTACGTAGTTTATTTATACGAGGTGGTCTGGCTTAAGTTTCTAAAGTGAACAACTGGAGCGCATGAATGATTAACCTAATCACCACACTAATTTGCTTTGGTCAAACTTAATTATTATCATAGCCCACGTTATTCTTAAGCTTCCGCACTGTTTAGAATAGGCGTATGTTTTGTGTTGTTATGTTCCAAATAATAAAACTGGGGTTTAACTTTTGACTTTAATCTTTTTAATAAAAGACGGAAACCAAAATGGGGAAAAGAACAATTTAAGACCGTTCTTGCTCAACCACATATTTTCAAGAAAAAAAAAGGTTCGAGATGAACATAATGACTTCCTCTTTGCCTTGCTATCAAATTAGTTATTAAAATACTAAGAAAAAATGAGCACCTAGATATGAATAATTAACCACCACTTCATTGTGTCAAATTTAACATATATATATATATATATATATGTATGTATGTATGTATGTTCCAAATGTAACTAGTTTTTTAAAAATGGAAAAGAAAGAAATGGCCGTTCTTGCTCAACTACGAACTTTCAAGAATACACAAAAGTTTATAGTGAATTGCTTTCTACGTTGCTATCCAATTATGAATTAAAATATCGAGAAAACAATGAGCTTCTAGTCCTAAATGTCAATTAACCACTAGTGATTTTGTCAAACCTAACATAGTCTGCGTCAATGTATATTTGGAAGAACGTATGTTATGTCCCCATATGTTCAAGGGTACTTCAATATTCTTTTAAACAAAATATGGAAATCAAAATGGGAAAAAGAACAATTTAGACCTTTCTTGCTTAACCACAAATGACATATTCAAGAAAAGTACAAGAGTTGAAGATGAACATAAAAACTTGCTTTCTGCCTTGCTATCTAACTATTAATTACAATACTAAGAAAACAACGAGCTTGTCACACCATATATGTGCCTTTGCAAGGCTATGATGTCCATTGTTGTTGAACTTGATTCTCACTGTTCTATTGCTGAAGCTCATGCTAGTTGAAAGAGCCAAAAGTAGAGATTACTTAAGCTCATGAAGTATAACAAAACATTAAAGGAACATTTTGATGGTAATTTTTTATTATTTATTTTCTAGGGCTTCAATTGTTTCACAATCACACTTTTTCATATTGTTCATATTCATATTATTTTTCACATAATGATGTGTAAAATGTGAACAATTATTATGAAAGTGTGGACCTTGTGGTAAACATTTGACGTCTGATACAATAATTAGTCTTTATTATTATTATTTAAAATCATAAGCATAGGGTAGAGTGCTGAGAGCAAGAGCAAGAAGTTTCATGCACCAACCGGACATTTTCCAATGCTATCAATGGTGCACGAAGAAGGGGCAGAAGGTGGGACGGGGCCTCTATTAAGTGCAACAATTACTTCACCGCCATGAACCCTGCTCGGACCACCATTCATCTCATGGTTCTCCACCATGTTTGGATTAAGAGGGCGAGCTTCGGGTCTAAAACACAAAAACAACATGTTCAGTATAAGCCACACAGAAAATCTCAAACTACCCATTTTTTAATAAAAGTCTCTAAGCTTTCAAAAGCAATACCAGTATATGTGGCGTAGACTAGTGTATAAATGTTAAGTTAGCTAGGAGTGAAGAATGAAGCGTGTTGGTTTGGTGGGTTTTATAGTGTTGAAGAAACTAGCTTTTAGATGATGCCACGTCACATGGGGGCCAAATTGATGAACAAACTTTGTAAGGATGTGACTGAAATGAAGTGTGTATATATATATATATATATATATATTAATACACGTATTATGATAATTCCCTTTTATAATATATTTTGATTGTTGGGAGAGGAGAATTTTAATCCTAAACATATCCATTGGAAACATCAGAAAGTGTTCGTTGTACATGTTACAAAACTTTTAACATTAAAATATATAAACTTGAGTATGGATTGTGTAAATTTGTAAATAAGTTCATAAAACATCTAATTATTATTTGTAATTTATTTAAAATAAAAACGGCCATTTTGTCGTACAAACTATATATATATATATATATATATAACAGTGTAAATTAGTGAATCTAATTTTTATAAGTTCATAAAAAAAAAATCATTTTCATCTATTTAATTCAAATAATATAATTTTAACTATAATTTATTAATCATTAATTTATAGTATAGATTTGTGACAAGGGAAAGAACTTTGATAATAGAAATTATTAGAATTTATTATATAAGAGAAAATAATAAATTAATCAAGTAATTCGTGAATAAATTTAAATTAATTTAATAAGAAAATAATCCAAAACTTAAATATATAGTATAGAATTAGGAAAAATTACATTTTACTCTCCTAATAAACTATAACAATGCACACTTTATCCGTATAAACTATATTCATTTTTACACTAACTCCTCTAAATTATGAGAAGGTACACTTTACTCCCCTAAATTATGAGAATGTACATTTCCTTTTCTAAACAATTACCATGAATATTAATATAGTATTATGCAAAGGAAAATAATATGATGTGAATATGAATATGATATCATGCAAAGGACAGTAATATAATATGATATGAATATGATATCATGTAAAATACCGTAATATGATATGGACAAAATATAAGTACAATCCATACCCATCACATATACAATAAAATAAATTAGAAGCTTAGATAAAAAAGCTTGTGATTTGTAGCAGTGGCGGTAGTAACTAGCGACATTATTATTATTATTATTTTTTTTTTCACTTCTTTGCAATGTCATCCGACTTTGTCATGAAGTTAGCACCAACGTTAATCGCCGCATTCTTGTGTTCAATAAAGTGGAAGGTCATTTGTTCCAAACCCTTTCCACTCTAAAAAATTCTTGTGCCACATAAAGTGGCACAACATTGACCACAACTCACTCAAGTGGCAAGTTATAGTTGATGGAAAGGTGTCCCCATATGGACCCACTTCACCCCTCCACCACCCACAACTCGCCACATGGACAAATTGTGGCCAATATTGTGTCACTTTATGTGACACAAGAATTACTCTTCTATATAGTACATGCTAAACCCTTTTCCAATATATATTAAGTCCATTTTGCTTTACTTCTTTTTCTTTTTTCTTTTTTCTTTTTTCTTTTTTCTTTTTTTTTTTTTTTTTTTTTTTTGTCCTTTTGCATGTTTTAAAAGGAAGTATTTATATCACCCCAACTCTTCAATATTCTTGGTCGGAGCAACACCCAAAAGAAAAAGAAAAGGCAAGATCATCGACCTTCAAGATAAGTAAAAGCCTTTCATTTGTCTGGGAGAAATAATAAATAATGTTTCTTTTGAGATATCAGAACGTGGGCCGGCATGCTAAACATTATTTCTTTTGAAATAATTAAAAGAGTTAAATTTTACTAAAATATTCAATAAATGGAAGATGATTTTTATTAAAGCTCTTTGATTTTCCAAGGAGAATAATGTATCTATATAATGAGATGATGGGAGAATCAACTAAAGTATTTGACTTTTATTACCATAAAATTTGTCAATAAAGTTTTGCAATAAAATGAAAGGTGGTTTTTTTAGGATTCATAACATGATTAACTATAAATAATTTTTGGGGTTCAAAATAACATTGAGTTCCATTTAAATAGTTGATTGAATTGAAATGAATATTTACTGTTCCATTTGAATCTTAGTATATTTCTTAATCTTGAAAGGTAAAAAATTTTTGTTTCATGCTTTGACTCTTCTTACTATGAAATTCCAATTTCATCATTAATTGCACTCATATTTATAACATCAATTTTGTTTAATATTATTTTTATCACTAGAAATATGTTTTCACATAATATAATCCCAATTTTAGAGATGAATAAATATGACTACACGAAGACACTATCCAAATTTGTAGTTCAATAGTTAAGAGTCTTGGTATAAAATAGCCAGCATTGTATTCAAATTTAGTAAGCAACTATATATGTATCACTGGTTAATTTGGTTTAATATTATTATTGTTGTCTCTATCTTTTTTGGGTGGGATTGAAGTTAGGCAATAGTTTAACTTACAATCTTACATAAGGGAATCATTTGCACAACAATGAAAAAACAAGCTTGTTTTTCCTTAAGAAAAAGAAAAAGATTCCCTTATGGAAGATTGTAAGTTAAACTATTGCCTAAGAAAAAGAAAAAGAAAAAATCATTTGCACTACTTGCAATGTGCTTAACAATTAAACATCTACTAAAGCCTAAATTAATGGAATTCGACCTCCACTTTTACTCTTTTTAACAACCAAATTTCTCTTTTGTCCTTTTGGTATTTTTATTTTTAGTTGTGCCTCAGGGTGTGTGATTTTTCTCCACCACTCAACATAGCACATGCGACATGCAAATTTTAGAATTGGGCTTGGAAAAATTCGGCTGTCCACATTAGTTTAAGTCTGCCAAAATCTGACTAACCAAACCATCAAACTTTAATTGGGCTTATCGAACTTAGGATATCTAAAATAGTCCATACCTAGGAGTTTGTGAGCATTCACTCACTGTAGTGTACGTGTACGGGAGCTTAGCCACGTACTTTCAAGAAAGCACAAAAGTTGAAGATGAACATATTATGAAAGTTCAAATAGTGTATAAAATATTATGAACTTTTAAATCTCTAATAACAAAATTATCAATTCAAGTTTTATGACAAACAATAAGTGTGCA